>JAFBJS010000456.1:137484-150611 GCA_016785265.1 Paraplagusia blochii
GGAGGGGGGGTTTGCTCTGTATCATAGGATAAATGGGTATTACTCTTTATAAATAGATGTCACAGTATGAATAGAAGTCTGAGTCTGAAAGATTGAGACCACCACCCTAACTTCTGCATCTCAGACATATATAAAACATTTATATATTAAAATACATTAGACACTGCTAAGGCCAAAGAAAATTATATATATATATATATATATATGTATGTGCATACATATATATATATATGTATATATGTATGTGTATATATGTGTATGTATATATATATATATATGCGTATGTGCGTATGTATGTGTATATATGTATATATATATATATATATATATATATATATACACTCAATTCTTGAATTCCAACTCTTTAACCTGATTTCTGGGGTTAGTCAGGTTATATTCACATATATACATTAAGATATCTGCTACCATCTTTATGCAGGTTGTTATTGTTATTTAATTTCACTCTGACATCTCTAAACTAAAAAAAAAAAACACAAAAAGGGCCAAGTTATGTTAAGGTCACACCAAAAGATTTGTCAAAAAAATCCTGTCCATTCTTTATGGTAAAGCATTTTCTGCACAACTAACTTCTTCAGGGCGTAAAAACATTTTAGTTTGCAATTGTGGCACATTGTGACGTACACCAATACAGAGGAATCATGACAAACTGATGTTGCTTTCACTAAAATATTAAGGGAAATGTATAATAAATGTTGTTCTCTCACTGCATTAGCCTTTGTTATTTATTCATGATTGTTATCCATTAAGCAAAAATAAGCAGGCTGAAAGACAATGCAAACTCAATAACACTCATGAAAAGACTGTATTAACCTATTATATGTTTAAATAGTCAAAATCATCATAATTTCATAATTTCTGTTGGGTAAATTAGAGCAGAATTTTACGTTCAATGAAATTTTACGTTTCAAGAATATTTCTTGATTTTATAGGAAGGGTTTGAGAGTCAACAATGTCTGACTGCAGAGATGCCGTTTGATTGGTCTGTCTCTACTGTACTGTACTGCTAGAGTGACCAGCACCTCTGTCCTCACGGTACTGTAACATCTGTCTCAGACAGTGATTTTTGTCAAAACAAAGCTCAGTGGATGATTTACCAATTACTGTTTATAAACTAAAACTGTTTTCCTCGTGACTACAGTGAGACCGTGTGTGTGAGCTGGCTCCTGGCTGTATCACAGCCTGCGACAGTGGTGAAGGTATGTGCACAGACAGGTCCTACATCATCTTAAGTGGCTCTTTAGGTGTCGACAGAGATTAATGACGGCCACGCCGCGAGTCCAGCTGGGAGAGCGGGGGAGCGCACGGCCACAAGCACACATGTGAACGTGCTTGGACACAAATACACACAAACAAGACTCATTCACACGCTTAACTAGGATAAAGTAGAAATGTTCCAGTAGATGCTGAGGGACGGTGGTCGAGTGGTGAAGAGTGAGCAAAGATGCATATCAGTGAGTGATGAAGAAAAAAAGAGCAACATGGGACAATGGGAGGCTCAGTGTTTGGATTAAAGAAGAATGAAGAGGGATGGAGTACTGAAGAGGTCCTAGTGTAGAACAGTGTCACGTGACCTTAAAGACGCTATGGCTAACCCATCTCTGGGGAAGGACAATTTTTTCGGCTAATGATGACTTTGGCTTTTATGGTTGAAACAACATGGGCAAGACGGAAAGTTAGTGCGTGAGGACACAAGCAAAACCCATTTGCTACCCACTGGCAATCTGGGAGTGCTAGTGGGTAGCATATCTGAGGAAGATCCACGGGTCAGGTCTGAATCCAAACCTCCCCAATCTTATGCTAAATATGAGAGGAAGAACGCAAATGTGTGCAAACAAATAAAATTACTACTCGGTTTTGCATCATGATACTTATGTAGACAGTGGTGACGTGGTTGGGTCTGGGATCAGCCACATTAATGTGCTCTGGAGGTGTCCCAGTCAATCCCACTGGGTTGACTGTGCAATTTTGCTGGGATTTTGCCACGTTTTTAAGTTGTTCTTAAGGCAATTGGGCCCAATTTTTGTCTCAGTGAAGTGACTCGAGTCATTGTGATTATCACTCCACGATTGATCGTGGCAGCCCTTCTGAAAATCTCACAGTATGGGACAAGCTTTAGAAAGGAGACGTACGTGCCACACCACAGGTGGTCCAGCTTCACAAGAGATGATGACAGGGGTGCTATGTTGTGATTGTACTTGACTTGCAATATAAAGATAATTTGAAGAAATAAAGCAGAAGAAATCTTCCTGGGATTTACTTTAATGCACTCTGTATTTTCATAAAAAAATATTTAATTTTACAATCTTATTTTAGGCCAGTAGGTCTAAATATGATCATACTTTTGTAATGGTTTTATTCTTCAAAATATAAATTTATCCAAATCCAGTCCCTTCATTTTATTGAGAATCACAGTCTTTGCCATAAATGCAGTGGCACTGACAACTTTTCCTCCCTTTAAGTGAATGGACAGAAACTGAGAGGTGGGCGAGTAAACATCAGGTTTGGTTCTACCTTCCAGTTTCACTGTGGAACTGGGAGCAGAGTAAACTGGAGGTAGGCAGGGATGAGGCTGCGGTGAGATATCAGCAGCAGAGATGCAATAAGCAGCAATCAAAGGTCAGAGTCACAGTTTCATGGTGGAGGCCAAAGGGATAAGTGAGTTGGAGGAATACTGGCTCATCAACGTGACTCTGAGATGAACTTTCATGCATTAGTCATGACGCCTGTTTGCATTGTTGTAAAGGTCACATAAATATTCAATGTATATAAACTAAATGCAGAGAGGGGAGGCGGTCATCTGTCTTTGGATCACTGACATGTAAATATCACATCTGAAAATTACCTTTTGATATAACACAATCCCTCTTTATATCACGGCTCTGTTTTCACTTTATTTCCAGTCACTCAAAAGTTTTGCTATGTTGCAGGATTTTAAAATACATCTTTTTTTTTCTATTATTTACGTGATTTACGTTATGTGCTAAAAAATAAACAGAGAAATAGCAAAAATAATTTGATGAAATCCAAACTTTTCTCAAAGTCTCCTTTTATCATCATTCTTATCACTACAATATTTTTAACGCATCTACTGTAAATCAACTATGATCTAAATCCAGTCCCTCTCTATCCTGTCCTTTATTCCCTTGTCTTTATGAACCTATTCCAACACCTTCATCATTTCTCTGAGATAAACTCACCTTATTGGATACTTCTCCCCTGGATCCCTCCCAAGGTGGAAGATCAGTGGCTGGAGTGTGTAATTCCTCTGCTCATGAGTGGTCACATTTATGACTTCCTGACCAGGACAGAAGTTGATACCCTGTTACGAGAAATGCGTCAATGTTAATATATTTGAAGTATTATGATTGATAAAATCAAGTAAACCAAAAGAGCAAGGTGAAAATGGAAAAATAATAACTATGTATAGAGATAAAAAACAATTCAATTACTTTTGATTCAAAATCAGTGTCTATCCCACAATCTGGAGCATAGGCAGAAGCAAAGGAAACCATTACATTATTCCACATAACCTTAAGTTTTATTCATTTTTTTAAAATGACCTTGGGTTACATGAAAGGCGCTATATAAAACCAAGTTGTTATTATTATTCTTACACTTTTGGTTAATTTTTAACTATTAATAAACACAGTAGAAAATCAAAGCCTGAATTTTGCTGAGCATTATATACATCTGTGCATCTCCCATCACCAACTTCTTCCTCCTCCTCCTCCTCATCTTTGTTTTATATTACACTACAATACATTTGGCTGATTCAATTCTGGCGGCAGGAGTCAGACGTGTCATATATGGTTGGTTTCCAGTGTGAGCAGTACAATACAATCCAATCCAACCATTGGATCATACAGCGTGAGTCGTGAGCTGTGAACTTATCAAACCTATGATTCACTCATACTGTGTCTCCTTTTGATGAAGAATCTAGAAGAGTCTTCCAGTGGTTGATCCGGATACAGAGTGTCTGGGCTTAGATTCCAAAATCCTTTGAAACACTTCACCTCCCATTGGGAGAAGAGATTTCAGACTTGGACTCAAAGTGGGACCAGGAGGACTGTCCTCCAGCTTTAATCCAGAGCAGTTTTGATTATAGGACAGAGGTGTTGTGTCTGGTTGTACGATGTTCTGTGAACTGATCACCCCTGTGATTCACTCATACACTGAGCAGCAGATGGACGTTGCAATTGGAAATAGAAAACACATTGTCATGCCTACAAGCTTAAATTGATTTCCATTAATGAAACTTGGGTAATAATTGTTCAGATATCACTCAGTCATCAATAACATCCTCCTTTATGTTCAATAGTGGTCAGTGATTTACAAATAATGACTATGGACTAAAGTTTGTGACTTTTAAAATACGGGTCAACATAAAAACAGTGACAATATGATCTGACTGCAGGTCATGAGCAAAAGCCTGAATGCATACACTGCCTTTGGTGCCGTCTAAGGGCAAACTCTCCTGCATCATTTATGCAGCTGCAGTTGCAACATCTTAGAAAGATTCAAGTCCCTCTGCGTCTCCTGCCTCACATCCCCACACCTCTGCTCCTGCTCCTTCAGCCTATTCTCACAAGTCTGGCAGTGATCTCATTATGATTCAGTCGCACTCAATCACTTGTCAAGAACACACATGACACGCACACTGACACACACGTATGCACACATTTTGATGAGCACAACTAATATTGAGAGAACATTCATCTGGAAGGCGGTGCTGGTGCCCCCCCTCCACCTCCCGCCGAGATCACTCGACAGAGCAACTCAAAATACATATAGAAGAGAAGGAGTGTGTGTGTGTGTGTGTGTGTGTTTGTGTGCACACATGAGTGAGTCTGACAGTGAGTGAAACACACCTTCCAACCTTCAGAGCACTCTTTGATCCAGACTTGTCCTGTTTTTTTTTTTTTTTGTGCATTAGAAATGCAGAAATGAATGAAAGCAGAGAAGAACCTCTGCCCCCCAGAGGAACAGCAGGGAAAAGGCCTGCACGCCTGTATCTTTCTGACTCTGTCGCAGCAGCAGGAAGCCCATATCTGCTGTGACATTAACGCTACAGATACAACAAGACTCCTTTTAAAGTGGAGCAGTAGCCAAGATAAGATGCTGCAGCATCTGAGTGAGGATTCCAGTCAAGGAAGCCTGTGCCTGTGTGCTTTTTTTTCTATCAAGATATTAAAAGGTTTTAGGACCTGAGCAGATACTGCGCGTGGCCCAATAAAAAAGTTTCCAGCTGGATTAAACTAAGCAAATGGGTGCTAACCACCTTCAGTTGGTCACATCTAGGTTCAGCGGACAACTACCTGGACATACTCAACAGCCAGGTTATTCCATAAATGTATTTCTTTTTCGCTGAAGTTAATGGCAGAAGAAGGTTTTGCTCAGTGGTCAGACTCTGCAACCAACAATGCAAGAAAAAAATGTTGCAACACTAGATGGAATTAATTAATTATTATTGGCACTGGTGGTCTAGTGGTTAAGGAGGCGGACTTGGGTCTGCAGGGCTTCAGGTTCTAATTTTTCCAACTTTTTTTTCGTTTATAATGCCAGATCATAACAACTGTTATCTCAAGGCACTTTATTAAAGCTCCCCAATTATTTTCATTGCATGAGAGAGAATATTGTCTTTAATGGAGATGGTAAAATAAATGGCCTTTTCCAGTATATCCAGCATATGTAACACATCAATTCCCCTTTTTACTTGTCTCTAGGCGAAACTGGCATAAACGTTTTATTAACATTCCATTATTTTCAATTTGTTCTTGCTTTTCTGAACTTGCCTGAAATAATAGATACCTGGTAGCATTTTGTGTTTTGGGAGACTTGTTTAGAAAGTGTTATTTACTGCTAACTAGTGTGTTGGCCGCATCTGTCATTGCAGATGAGCGCTTGACCTGTCAGCCTCAAATTGGGGTTTTACAGTTACCTTTATTAGTTGGATTGTTTAGTCTGCTTGAACATCCTGGGGAAGACAGATATACTTTTACATCTGTCGCCACAAATACACACGATACTCCTGTCTGTCTTGCTGTCATGTACATGCACCAAATCAATAGGCAACTGCCGGCAATCAGATGTCATTATTTGTCAAGTTCCACTTGAGTTCACCTGAGTTGATAAAGCAGGCTGCCATTGATTCAGCGGCCCTGAAGGAGAGAGCAATTTAAGCGAGCAATGGGGCATAAAACAAAGTGGAAAACAGGAAAAGCAGAGACGAGGACGGACGACAGTACAGTTTTTTTTTTTTTTTTTTAAGGACAGAGCGGAGAAGAAAAGCAATACTTTCCTGTTTCTAAAGGTGTCACGCTCTGTCTTATCTTTTTATTCAGTACTTTACAGGTGTGACTACAGCTAAGATCAACCGCTGGTGTCTAGCCTTCTTTTAGTACAGCACATCGTGCCAAATGTGCACACCCTTCGCAGGGAGGTGATGTTGGGTATGAAAATTGAGCGGAGGAAAAAAAAAATCTCCACTGGAGTTTGAACAAACAAGTCAACTGGCTGATGAATGATGTTTGCCGATGCGGGGGCTCTTTAATATTCATTACGCTCTGATGTACACAGCAGTCGAGTGATGAGCCATTTTCAAGACAACCCAAGCAAGTGTTTGTGTGTGTGAGTCAGATTAGAGGAATCGCAGAGGGAGGGGCCAAACAGTGATGAGGCACAGTTACTGTTTTTTTTTAAAACAAACCAACAACAAAAGAAAGATCCTCACGCTGTTGAATTCCTCCCAAGAGTTGCTCCACGTCCAGTAATGTGCTTTATATAGTCCCAGCCTCACAGCCATCAGCTCATTACCTCGGTAGTAGAAGATGGGTCTGTGAGAGAGCCAGGAGGGAACAGTTAACCTTACGTACCAGCACATTTAGACACATTATTAGTTTCATCACAGAATTTATTTCAATGAAATGTTGAGACCTTTATGTTTTCAGATATCACAATAAAACTACTGCCTGAACATTGGCCCAATTATGAATGTTTGTACAGTTGGGACTGAATATTTCTACATAAATATAATTTTTTTCCCCAAAAATGGTTCAGAGTTCTCTTGGTATCCTCATCAATGTTCACTAAGGGTCAGTGATTTGTGGACAATGTCTATTCGTCAACTTGGTTTAGCTGTTTAGAGGTTAACACTTTTTTTAACCATCATCAATGCACCCATTGGTATAACACTGCAAGTGTAACTGATTCAACCTTTGTTGACTAGTTTTATTTTTTGGTTGGTGGCCCCTGAGTATATGTCAATATCTTTATCAATCTAGTTCTTCATATTCCTCCTTCAGCGTACTGTTGCTGAGGTGATGGTGACAACATAGCTGGGTCTATAATTCTTCAGGGTAGGCTGAAAGGTGATCCCCATTATTGTTTCATGCTGTTCTAAACTTCACAAGCTTAGATTCAGAAAGAAATGAAATACTTTAAGAAAATGGCAAAAATGTAGTTTGAAAAAAAATCTTGTTCAGCTTTTTTTTTGTGAGGCACTTTATGCAGAACTAGCTTCTTTAGGGCGTAATGAGATTATTTTTTTCATACGTGATGGTGCGGTTAGACATGTGGCCCTGGTGGACAAATCCGGCAACATCCATGGTTTTCCTTAAAGTTATCAATAAAGAGAAATTCCACCTGTGGTCTTCAACAGTGGGCCAAATGGATTCTAAACGGTGCTTCATTTATTTACTTGAATGAGTTTAAACAAAGAATTATGACAAACGTATGCTGCTTACACTAAAATAGAAAGGGGAATTTGAAATAAATCAAATAGAAATACATACTTCATGATCGCAATTTTGACATGGAACTTTCTGATCAGCCGTGTTATTGGAAACTCTATTTTCTTATTTGGTCTTAGGTATAATGTTGGATGGGATAAAGTTTTTGTGGTGGTTTTGCTCTCTGAGCCTAAGATTTTGATCAGTTTCAGAAGGATAAGGGTTCTTAGTATCAAAGTGACTCTAATTCTTATCAATGTCTACCTGGTTCTTATCAAAGTCTACCTGGTTCTAATTTTAACCATTTGCAGAATAAAACCAGTATTATTGTGCTTTCAAGGATGTTTTAGTTGGCAGTACAGCTGTATTCACCAAGTACAGTACTGGAGTAGTTTGAGTAAATGCCCTACCTCTCTTGTGTGTAGGAGCTGTTCAGCAGGACAGGTGTGAGATCAATTCCATCCAGGACTCTGTCTTTAGGAGGACTGACACCAGCCAGGGACAGACTGGTGGTAAACAGGTCCATCACGTTGGCCAACTGGTAACTTACCTGTAAAATCACACCAGAAAAAAAAATGACAACATTTGTGAAAACAGCCTGTTTGCCAATGAAGAAGACAAAAAATATATAAGATTTCTTAAAGACAACAATATATATTCATGCATCAAGAACGGTCAACACATAACAGGTGTTGAATACGCACAGCTCCACCATTCAGCTGGTGTGCAGAACTGCAATTCCCAGGACGCAGGACACGGAGTACTGCTGAGATTAACAGCTGGCTTACATGAACTATATGTTTTACAGAGCACTTGACTTATATATCTGGTACCATTAAAGTTGTATTAATATTTTTATCAATCTACAATGTTTTTTTTTTTTTAGCTTACTTTATATTCTATATGGCGTGATAACTATGTTTAAGAATTCATAGTCAGGATAGGAGGTTTGCAAATATGCAGAAAAAAAAATTAGTTGTTTCTTACAAATGGCGTCTTAATGAATTATCAGAAATGCCTATATGTGTTTTGAAAGAGGTTGTTTTTGGGATGAGAAGCAGAGCCGAGGCAAAGCTGAAATGAAATGAGAAGGGGACAAGGCCAGGGCACACAGGCAGACAGAGCTGGAGCAAGCTGGTGTTTTATCTCCTTCTCCCAGTCCCACTGAAAAGCTTTATTTTATTTATAAACTTTGAACTATTTTCAGATAAAATGCCATTTTTTCGCTGTCATCCTTGATCTTCCATCCCATTCTCTCCTGAGCGAGCCTTAGAGGGCTACGGCACGCTCATGATCAGATAGCGCTATCAGGCCTCTGCAGCTGCACCACCATGTGCCGCCGCGCTCCTATCGGCAGCCAGCACATATACAGGCACAGATGTGCACACACATACACATGCACGCACACGAGCTCCAAGCGCTGAAATGAATTTCAGTGGTAGCCACAAAAATGTTCTACAGCAAAATCCTTGATTTCTCTGCACACTTAGATGCTCTTCATCAAACACGTCTACAAACACCACCATTTATTCTTTTACTTAATATAACTGAGGTCTACATACAAAAGAAGAAGAAACAGTAAAAGGACCATAGAAGAATAGGTAACATTTTTTTTTTTTTTTTTGGTTGACCAATGACTGAACCTGTCAAACTTTATCATGTGAGTGTCTGCCATTCACTTCCATCTTTTATTATCTCTCCCTTGTTTTGCAGTCAGTGCAGACTTCATTATTTTGTCAGCCTTTTATTCTTCTGCTTTTTGTGAGACTCATCACTCTCTATTCATGTCCGGGTCTCTGACTCCCTCTCTTTCTCCCATTTTTATTTTTCTTTTTTCCCTCAGCGTTGTGAGTGCTGATGTTGGTTATCTGAAGGAGGCAGCACTTCTATACCCGTCACTGCGGCTGTGCATCTGTGTCTGCTGCCTGATAAAACACAACAAAGGCATCGCAACGCTCGACAACATTGCAGGGGTCCGTCCCTACCCCACCCACCTCGGCATCTTTGTTACTTCAGCCACCACCCCCTCATCAGCCCGGCCCCTTGGGCTGTGGAAGAATGCTGAATCTGCACCTGTGCTCAGGCCTCCCGTTCTTCCTCATTCCTCTACACGCGCTGCAGTCCCACTTCAGAACTGGCAGGGGGGGGACAACAGTGTCCTGTACTTTCTCAGACCAGAAAAAAACAGACAGTACTTTTGCATTGACGTGCATCGTGAATCCCTGTCAGGCTTTTGATGGAAACGTGAAAAATGTTTAGTGATTTTTTTTTTTTTTTTTTTAGGACTATGGTGTCAGTAATGTGATTAAGGAAAAGGGATTGAGCTTATGATCAGGCTTCAACATCACTATTGCATCCTGCGTATGCATGCATTTATATATTTATATTATAGACACAACAGTAAATAAACGCAGCATTCAGTGCATATCCTAGAGAGAAGTGTCCCCCAAAGACCGGTTAAATGTCTCGTACTATTTTCACGGAGCGGTCGTTAAGTTGTGGCAGACAAATACCCCTTAATAAAATCAAATTTCTGGTGTTCTGAAATATTTTCCTACCTATAAAATCCTCCTTCCTGAATGGTCTGTGCATGGGCACAACAAGGGCACACAGCCTATAATTTTCTCCTACCAGACCAGTATAAACAGTTAGAATCTTGTATCAATGACTCTGCATCATTTTGAGTTTATTGTTGTTGTCTTCACTGAGAAAATATTTCCTAATCAAATATAGTTGCATTATTGAAGATGGAATCCTAGCCATTCTATTTCAGTTCAGTTCTTTTGTTGATATGGGTATGGATCAAGTGGAAGTAATGTCCAAAAGGACACATTATTTCCCTGTGGCCCAGTGCAAATTCACCAATGGACTGGTACCGGCCCGTGGCCCAGTGGTCGGGGACCACTACTATAGATCACATACACTTGGTCTTCTCATTTGAATAACAATGGTCTCATATTACCTTAACATACGTATACTTCATCCCACGTACTCGCTCTAACGTCTCTGTCTTTGACACAAATTAGGAAATCACAAATTCTCCACTTCCTCTGTGTCATTTCCTTCTGTCCAATCCTCGTTGGTTTATGAATCTGTTTGTAGGTGGAATTATTCTTTTATGTTTTCGCACTAGTTCAATCTCCGAGGCAGTAAACACACCAACATCCAGGCGTCTGTACAAACCAAACAGATGTTACACCAAGCTCTGAGCCCACACTACTGTGCTGTATCTCAAAGGCTTCATTTAAGCCTTCAGAAACAAGAAAAAAAATCTTTTTTTCATTTTAAAGTGATTATACACTTACACAAACACTCTTATGTTTAGCATATTTAATTTCTGCCAGTAAACCCTTTCTAAATATTACACAGTGGACCTCTAATACTATAAGACTGGTTTGTTCCCAGCTGCTGTGTTAAACCTCAACAAAAGCTCGCATGGATGTTTGTTGTCTCTATTATTTTACCCCGAGAGCTTATGGAATTTTCAATGCACAGATCATCAGAGATTACAGAGGACAGAAAAATAAGAGGAGAGGGGGACGGGGGGGGGGGGGCTGGGTCTGCTCTGTCCTCCCCNNGGGGGGGGGGGGGGGGGGGGGCTGGGTCTGCTCTGTCCTCCCACCCACACAACTCAGTGTCATAAATCCAGAGCTGCACAGTACAGTAGCTCTAACAATGCCGCTTTGTCATTATTCACACCAGAAAGGCTTTGGGGAAGATCTGCAGATCCTTGTCACATTGTCTATCCCAACACAAAGACACACACGTTGGTGTTTGAGGTGACCTGTGATGACATTCAGCACATACTGTATTATCTTCTCTGCAAACATCTGACAAAGTTATCTGTGACAGACACATGAAAACCTATGCAGAATAAAAGCAGAAAGAGAAATAGTCATAATGTGACACTGGTCCTTCCAAACACTGCAGAGTTCCTGGACGTCGGCAGCACCAACGACTATAACATTCCTTTTCTGATGGTACTCCTTACATAAACAGCATCCTTTTTTTTTTTTTTTTTACTTCATCCTTGATTCTGTCCCTCTCCCCATCTCTACTCCTCCCGCTCTTTTATCCTGAGCGCCTGGCATATTCAGATACTGAAGTCCTCATTACAGCTCAATCCAACCCAAGCAAACACACAAACAGATTAGCTGCTTAAGACGCTCCCAATCCCCCTCTCCTGCACTATTCTGCTGTGCTATCAGGGCCCAGCACACCCCTGTGAGATGAGCCAGGGGCCAGGCTTACTGCAGACTCCAGCCTCCGCTCGCTCTGCCTCCAAATCCCTCTGCGTCACAGCCCCGTGTCACAGCTGCCCCTAATACAATTAAAAGTCATTTGCAGAACGCACAGGCTTAGGGGATCACAGTGTGGGTGGGGTGGGGTGGGGAGTCTGAGGGGGTGGAGGGGGGAGTTAAATTAGGGAGAGTAAGCAGAGGAGATTTGGGGGGGATTGAATCCAGCCAAAATTATTTGAGGAAATCAGAAAGAAGTGGGGAACATTCCCCAAGTTCAACTGTTCTGTAGAGTTTCATTTTGGGACAGACATGGTCACTGTCGTATCCAAGGGTTTCGGTTTTGTTATTGGGATTAAATGTTCACATATAATAATCACAGTAAACAGGTGTGAAATAAGAAAAAACATCATTTGTTGAAAGGATAAGAGTGGAGACATGGTTAGTATAGTTCATTAAGACATTTGTCTTTTGTCTGAATTTCCAGACATATTTTTTACTTATCACAATTAAATAGTGGGGTGCATAGGAAATTAGAGAACTCACCAACTGATTTCTTTTAGATTTTATTACATTTAAGAAACTCTTTAAGTAGTTCTAGTCGTAAAATTTTGATTTAAACGCTTTTAGAGGATATATAGCAACGTCACCTTCATCTTCTTCTTCTGCTGTAACTTGTAATGTTTTCCTCAATTTAGTGCTTCAGATAAAAATGCCTGGCAAATGTATTGTAATATACTGTATCATTTGATAATGCTGCTGGTAGTCTCTTTATCTTAGTATGCGATTCGTGGTGCTTACTGTGCCTTCTTTAATCCGTCCAGGCCACCAAGCGATAGCTGGCTCCCTCATGCCCCCTTCAAAAGTGGTCTCCTTTCCACAGAGGAAGGGCCCATTGCTGCCACCTGGTGAATCAGGAAAAATTAATAAAGTGTTTTTTTTTAACAAATTATTCTTTATCACTGGTGAAGTATGGAGTGTTTTGAGAAACTTAAAGTGGATTTAAACAAGGTGGAGAAGTTACAAGGAGCAGAGGAGAAGGTGGAGGAGTTTAGATACTGAGGATCAACTGTTCAGAGCAGTGGAGACTGTGGAAGAGAGGAGAAGAATAGAGTGGAGTCAGGATGGAACAACTGGAGAA
>JAFBJS010000456.1:150666-163387 GCA_016785265.1 Paraplagusia blochii
ATGGATTAGAGACACTAGGAATAGGTAGAAGACAGGAGACAGAGCTGGAGGTGGAGGAGTTAAAGATGCTGAGATTCTCTTTGGGAGAGACAAGGATGGACAGGATCGGGAATGAGGTGATTAGAGGGACAACACAGACTGGAGGGTTTGGAGACAAAGCTAGAGAAGACAGATTGAGATGGTTTGGACATGTTCAGAGGAGGGACAGTGGAATCATTGATAGAAGAATGATCCTAGAGATGGAGCTACCAGGTAGGAGACAAAGAGGAGATTGATGGATGCAGTGAGAGAAAACATGGTTGTAGTTGGAGTCAGAGTAGAAGATACAGAGGACAGGATGAGATGAAAATTGTTGACAAGCTGTAAGGAGAAGGAGTGGTTTTAAACTAAACAGGTTTATACATTTGAGAAGCAGGTTAGCTGCATGTTCTCACGAGAAAAGATTCATTCCATGTTCAAAGGGCATTAATACTTCTTCTCTTACTACATTTACTTCAGTTTGTGATGCCTACCTTGATTTGCAGCATAGAGAGCAGGTCCATTGTCAGAAGTGAAGAACACAAAGGTATTTTTGTCGATGCCCAGCTTCCTTAGCCAGGACAAGATCACACCAACACTGTAGTCCAGCTCCATCACAGCGTCTCCGTACCTGCAACATTCAGCCACACAATCCTACAGTCAATTATGACAGAAATTATAGCAATTTCTGAAATCATGAATCAGGTTAGCAGTTCCCAAAGTGAGAAGCGGGAAGTGAGGAAATCGCACTACTGTGTAATTGTATTGATGGTGTCCTCAAAGGAGAACAGACGTTTTGTAAGGAATTAGAGCATTTAAAGATAACTGAAAAAAAGTTCTAATGAAAAAAGCCGACTGTGTCAAGAGAAGCTCTAAGACTTACATTCCTCGCTGACTCTTTCCCAGGAATTTTTTTGAGGCATAGACAGGAGCATGGGTGGCATCAGGTGCATAGTAGAGGAAGAAAGGTTGTGATGTCTGACGTGCCATGAAGTCCATACTTTCCTGTAGAGATGAGAAGTATCAGTGAGTCTGAGTCTGACTTGTTCCCACATCTCAGTTTGACATAAGGTGTCAGCTCTTCTACGTAAAACATTTCTATGCAAAGACATTGAAATTTACACATTTCTCAAAGAAGCAGCGTCTTCACAGTATGTCACACTTTAGATAGAAAAATAGCATAGATCAGTGTAAATTGTGCAAAATGAACAATTATCACTTGTCATTAAAAAAAAAAAATTGGATACATTTGTTGAATTAACATATGTATTTGATTATGATAAATTAATTGACTTTTAGTTAATATTTCCTGGTGTCAAAAAGCTCTTAATAGGTCTTCAGATGAAGGTATTAACAATGTCTATTTTGGGTCTTTTGTTATGCACCAAATTATAAGGTGCATTCAGTGACTCCTCTAATTGTCACTCCTCTTCCACAAATCTGTCAAATTCTTCATCTTTAGTGTCTGAGTTTAACAGTTGGGCTTAAGAAAGTCATACTTCAGTAGATTTCCGAGAGCCTTGCAAGGTTAGAAAACACAACGGAAATCCACAATGAAGGTGCACTGATTTTTTTTTATGAGAAAATTCACGTTTTTTTTTTCATGCGCACCTTATGGCACTAACGTGTCCATGAATTAATGTATCCATCGATAAAACATTGTAAATACTGGCTAATAATAAAAAGTAGAGCCATCTTACAGTCAAATACATCATAGTGATGTTGGACTCTCCTGTCTTCCTGTCAATCATGTACTCCTCATAGTACCTGCAAAGACAAACGGGTGGAGCATGTTAACATGTCACTCTTATTTGTTTATTATAATCCACCCTACAATGATGAACAGAGTTGGACAGTGAAGGCAAATGACACTCCTGTTGACTGTGTTTGTAGAGGATTTTTGGGAAATGACACATTTGGGGAAGTCTGGGCAGAGCGAAGCAGAGGGAACATTTATGAGACTCTGCTGAAGCGTGACACGGCAAACACAGAAGTGGTGACAGGTTTCTTTCCTTCATACGCTTCACTTCCTCCAGGTGTCCTCGCAGACAGGCAACCAAACCTAACAATCTCTTGAGAGTCTATGTGTTTTTCCTGCGTGTATGAGTGTTTATATGTGCAAGTGTGCTGTCTGTCCGGGGCCCAGATATGCAGAGCTGATTAAACCCATGGCTAAGCGAAAAACACGCCCGGCTGCCAGATCCAATGACCCTAAATACACATATGGCTGTTTTGGGGAAAAACAAATGGGCGGAAAATGGAAAACACAAGCACAGCTGGTACTGAGCAGGAGGAGGAGAAGAGACACTCCACTCATTGAGACTAACTATTCCTCTGAGTGAGAGGGAAAAAAGGCTTTTTATAGATTTTCTGTATCTGATAGGACCAGTGTGATCATACAGTACCTGCCGACCATCTCCGAATTGGAGTAGACAGGGATGTTGGGTCTACCGATGTTGTCGTAAGGGCCAAAGTGGCAGTTTGGGGAACCAAGCCATTCATCAAAACCATTGTTTAGAGGAAGATATTTTGTTCTGTGGCCCAAATGCCTGGAGTTGTAAAAAAAAAGGTAGTAAATGCAATAATGAGTAATGAAATTAAATACTCAAGACAGCAAAGGTCTATATATTTATCTAAAAATAAATGCTAACGTACTTCCCTACCCCTGAGAAATTGAATCATTTATATCTATAATAATTTGTTTTTTATTACGTTGACAAGGGAGAAATAAATATGAAACAAAATAAAAACTTACTTCTTTTATCATAAAGATAATCAGACAGTAATGAAACAAGATAAAATGTGCAATGTTGAATGCTGTGTTGTTCTGGTTATAGTTCAAATGCTGGTTATAGTTCAACACCTAATCACTAATTCCATCACTGTAGTAAAACGTATTTATAAAATCTGGAATAATAATGATAAAGATCTCACCATTTACCAACTAACTTGCTGATGTATCCCTTTTCTTTCAATAACTTGGGTAACAAAATCTCATCCTGAGAGATTCCTCCTACTATTTCTTGTGGAGTGTATGCTGCAAATAGGCAAAGAAAAGTGAATAAAAGATAGTAAGGTCAACAAATATTTCATTACTTTGTGATTTTGCAAGTTCCTTCAATTAGAAATCATTGTAGGTGCATTTGCACTGTGAGAGACGGAATTAAAAAAAAAAGTATTGTTTACATTGTATGATTATTTTAACAAATTTTAAGTTGCTGTGTCAAATAATTATTTTAATATTAATATTTGACACAAAAACCCTTGTTAACAATTACAGAGGCCAAACAGTTCCAGGTTTGCACAGACTGCAGCAGGGATTTTGGTTCAATCTTCCATACTGATCTTCTCGAGATCCGCCAGATTTTAAGGGAGATCACTCCCGAACCATGATATGCTTTTTATGGAGCCCCTCCTTGGCTTTCCTGGCCGTGTGCTGCGGGACATTGTCATGTTGGAAGACCCAGTTACAAACGATCTCCAATGCTCTGAGGAAAAGAGGTCTTTGTCCTACTCCTAAATACAGTCTCGTCCCCTGTGCAGAAACACACTCCCAGACCATGATGCCTCAACCCCCATGCTTCACTGTCAGTGGGGTAATATTAGGATGATACCCATTCTTCTTCTTCCTCCAAGCACAGCAAATGGTGTTTATAGCATTAAATTCCATTTCGGGCTTATCTGACCACATGACTTTGTCCCATGAATCTTCTAAAACATCCAGAGCAGACCTGGACAAACTAAGGCGCGGAGGCCGAATGCGGCCTATTTAGTATTTTAATCCGAATTATACTGTTAATTTATATTATGATCTGGGTAATAAGCAAGTGATCATATGCTAAATTGACACAGTAACTTACAAACATTTTATTAAAAATAAAATAAAAAAATCATACATTGTGATTTCCGTTTTTTTTTTTAATTCTCTTTCACAGTGGAACTTTATAGACCCCTACATGATTTTTAAGTGGGAAAACTTGCAAAATCCCACAGAAAGATTACCATTTCGTGCATGGGCATTTGTGGTGTAAAAACCATTTCTTACTGGTAACCTCCCGGTGAGAAGTGCAGCTCTGGCTGTGGATAAAAATCCAGACAAAGACAGACATGACTTATTTTTCTGCTCAGTGACATGTCTTAATCCAGCAAAACATAATCACTCTATGCATTCAATAATAAAGAGTTTACTGTAATTACTTGTTATATAATTTTTATATACATTTAGAATCCCGTTTAGGAAAAGGAGGAAAACAGAGTGTAACAGACAAACAATGTTAGGCCTTGGTTGCATTTTAAACACAGCAGATGTATAATCATCAACACTAGTAGAGTTATATTAGTGAATGTAATTTACATATGTACTGTACATATATATATATGTGTATGTATGTGTATATGTATATACCTGTATATATGTATATGTATACACAGTGTATATATAATATACATATATATATACAAATATATATATATGTGTATGTATATATATATAATTAAGGGATACTTCTCTGATTTAAATTGGTATTTACATACTTTTAACACAGAAAGAACTGGTTGAAGCATGTGATCTGACAGTGCTTTAATATTTTTTCTGGTGGTTTCTCTAGTCTATACTCTCTTGAATAGCCCTGAAAAGCTAATGTGCACTTCCGTGTCAGCTGATGTTGTTGTGCATCAGGTGGTGCTAATTCAGAGCTTGTTTTTCCCCAAACCTTACACCGACTCATCCGGTGAAGTATGCATTCACTATAAATCCTTCAATCCTAATTCAAAACCTGTTTTCAAACTTATACTGTCTTACATGGTGAACAAAGGGGATTTGCAGTGTAGAAGTTGGGAAACAGCATTCCCTCAGCAGCCATCGCATCCAGGTTGGGTGTTTCTTTGGAAGGCTGGCCAAACACACCTAAATCCCCCCATCCCATCTGAGGAACAGAGGGAATATTGTTGAGAAACTCAGAATAAACAAATATCAAAAGAAGACACATAAAAGGCCTGTAGAACACCATTAGAGTGTAGTATCTTGCAGACAAGGAAATACATGACTTGAGATTGTTTTTCATGTTAAGACATTTACTTGTAATGCATGAAAATGTAATCACAGAACGACAAAATACTTACGTCATCCATGAGCATAATGATAATATTTGGTAATGATTCGTTTGTTGATTTTAATGCCAGAGAACGGCATATTATTGAAGTAAAAAGAGCCAAAGTGAGACTAAACATCCTCGCACAATCACATGAACATTTACTTTCAGGAAGTGGACGCTGGATGTTGGTGCCGGAGTCCTCGAGCGCGTCTTTCTGCTCAACATTTACGCATACTTACACAAACTGTTCCTGTCGTTTGGTTGTAATAGTGTCAGGATCGTTTCAACGATTTTTTTTTTAAATTTTGTTTGCATTTACGTAAAGAGGATGAAGTAGTACTCTTTTTTCTGGCATTGTTGCGTTCGCTGACTTGCTTTTAAACAAAATAACAAGAAAATCAAATTGATTTTTTTTTTACTTATTTTATTACGTACACACAAAGAATACACTACCGTTATTGTTTTTATATATTACATTACACTGCGGTTTTTACGTATTGTATTTTCCAACCGCTCTGAATGCCGCATATCACGTGACGCTGTCGGAGGTGCATCAACAAACATGGCGGTGTGTATAGCTGTCATCGCTAAAGAGGTAACAATTGTCTGTTTTGTTGTTATAATATGAGATAAATATCCGTTGTTGAATGTGGCAGTGTGCATGTACATTTGTCATAATCGGGCAGTCGTACTGCTATGTCGAGTTATGAGTCTTGCGGTTTCTAAGCTAGAATCTGTCAAAGATCTGCTGTGACAATTAGCGTTAGCATATGTTATATATATATAGTTTTGACAGGTTGCATTTTTAACTGGTTGTATCCTCCGTCTTTTGTCTTTTGGTATTTATCCAGAACTACCCGCTCTATATCCGCAATGTCCCCACTCAAAATGAGCTTAAGTTTCACTACACAGTGCATACTTCACTGGATGTGGTAGAGGAGAAGATTTCGGCAGTGGGTAAATCCCTGGCAGACCAGAGAGAACTGTACCTGGGTCTGTTGTATCCGACGGAAGACTACAAAGTGTATCCTTTGTTTCTTTGCTAAGTATTTGATTATTATTATAGTATTAGTACTTGTATCTTGATATTTTGTAGCGTCACATTTATAAATACATTCCCAACACATCTTTAATACTGGTGGGGTTTAAGTGTAACAAATGTCCTAATGAACTGTATGTAGAAGTAAGATTGGCATTAACCTAAGAAATGACTTGATTTAGGTTCTCAATAAGCAGAATTGAATCCATGACAAATTCTGTCCACCACAGTACAACATATAAGAGAAAACAACTTATAGTGATAGTAACTTCACAAACGTTCTGTGAAGAGACTCACTTTTAAATACAATGGGAAAAAAGTGTTAGGAAGCAACAAGAAAACGGTTAGAGAATCCTTCAAAAAGTATCCTTGACTGGTCATACAGATACGGTTATGTGACAAATTCTAAGGTGAAGTTTGTCATAGTTGTGGATTCTTCAAACACATCGTTGCGGGACAATGAGATCAGAAGTGTATGTACTGAGAATTTCTTATTAAAAATATTAGATACTAAACCAATATTAGATTGTGATAAAAGTACTGTTGCAGACTTGATGTTTGGGTTTGTTTAAGATTACCTGAAGGATTTAAGTCTCTTTTTTTGTAACAGTGTTTCTATAGTGTAGTGGAGTCATTGTGTAACCTGTATAATTTTTTCTAGATGTTCAGAAAATTGCACAACTCTTTTACTGATGTCATGTGCAACCCATTCCACAACCCTGGAGATCAAATTCAGTCCAAGTGAGTTGAGTCTTGGATGTTTCGTCTGGTTAGATGATTGCTTTTCAAGGTTTGTAATTTCTTTTACTGCCAATTTCAGGGCCTTTGACGGAATTGTGTCAGGGATGATGATGCAGACGGGCTGATGGCAAGAACAAATGGCCTCTCTCATTATTCTGTATTGCATTGTTGTAAGTGTTACATTTTGAAAGAATTTCTATAATAAATCATTGCTCAGCACTACATGTGTCTCTTCAGTACACTGAAGTACCACATCTTTTATTTATTTACTTACATAGCAAAAATTATACACAAAGAAGCCTCATAATTTACATTAAAGCAGCAAAACATTCTGTTTGTAAAAACATCAAGGAGGTGCAAATGCATTATCTCAGAGACTGTCCGTGCATCCACAGCGACATTAACTCACAATGGAAACAGTCGCTGTTTTCAGGTCTCATTTCTTTACAGCTCGCCTAATTAGAGAGGTGTGGAGGTGAAAGCCGTTCCGTCCATTCTCTATATATACACACACACATATACACACACTCCTGTGAGTAATGCTGAAAAACCAACAGATAAAAATTGAAATGTTTCAATCATCTTGAGTAGAATTAACGTTGTTGAGGGTACGGTTGCCCGCTGGAGCCTTCTCCCAGCTCCTCCGAGGGTGGCGTGATGAGGAGGAGACAAGGGTAACGTTTGGGCATCTGTTCAGGGTAGTCCATCTGTCCCCACTGTCTCTTCGCCACTGACTGGCCTCCGTAGTAGGGGTGGGGCGTTTGATGTTGAGGCCTGGTTGACTGGTATCGGAACCGTCCTCTTGAGCTGCTGGCAAATCTTGGGGGACGGAACCCCCTGCCTCTTCCTCTGGTGTGCCCACCTCTGTGTCCTCCCCTGTCGGTTGTGCTGATTCCTGGCATGTTGGTCCTCTTGGGTAAAACCTGCAAACCAAAGAAATGATTTTTGGTGATGACTGATTGGGACATTGAATATTAATCAGAATAACATGTATACCATTTGAATAATTTTAATTGTGCAGTCTGCTTTGTCTCACCTTGAGGACCCTTCCTCTGAACAAGGTTTCGTGTAAACCGATGGCACTCTGCACAGAGTCTCGGTCGGAGAACTCAATGTACGCAAAACTGGAGAAAAGTAGGGAAGAAAAAGTGTACAATTGCTCATGAGCAAACCGGCATATTCACTTTTAGAGGCAGCCATTTTTCATTGAATATTTTTCCCCCCTAATACAGTCTTACTCACCCCTTGGGATGTCCAGAGAAGCGGTCACACAGAATGGTTACTCTATTAACAGGCCCACAGGCATTAAAATGGATTTCTAACTCATCAGCAGTGGCTCCGTAGTCTACCTGAGATTGTACAAGGGTCTGTCAGTGTAGGTGTTGAAAAATACATATAAAACAAAAACAACCTAACATGCTTGTATTTACTACTTACGTTTCCTACATATATTGACCTGTTATCTGCATCTATCCTCTCTTCTGGAGTCATATTGTAGAAAGGAGCTGTGAGGAGAAACAGAATGAAATCACTGCAAGTAGAAGTAACAGCAAACGCTTTCACCTGCATGACCATTTCTTGCATCAGTTTCGACAATACATTACAGATTTGAGAAACCAAAAAGAGAAGGGAGAGCACAAAAAGACAGAAGACAGCCAGGAGCGTCTAAAAGAACCCTTCTGTTTCTCTCAGACTTAGTGCTCCACTTCACAGTGCAGTGATGAGGCACATGTGATCACCATCTTGACCACAGTGAATGTCCCAGGTGTTAGCCAGATGGTGGAGGTTACAGTGGAAACACCTGCCCATTGGCTGCATTACTACATTCCTGGGCTAAAGGGTGGGGAAAAAAAACCCTACCAGTCTGAACAGATCAGATGAAAAGCAAAGTATGAACAGGTGCAACGTGAACCAATGCCTACAGACTCTCTCACCAGGGTGAGGGCTACTGGTCAGAAGGTGCATTTCTGGTCCGTCGCATCTTTCGTCTTCATTCTTCAGTCTCTCTGTCTCCTCTTCCATCTCTAATTCCTGAACCCTGGCCTTGATAGCTGCAAGTTCCTGAAACACAAGAACCAAAGACATTATTTGCTGCTGCTTTCAGATCCAGCGCTGTGGGGATGTCCAATTAGAGACACTAAAGACATCGTCTTCTACAGTAATAACAGCAAGGGACATGGCCAATTTGTTTGTCATCAATGCAACTAAAACAATTTTGCCAATGACTATGACTAGAGAGAGATGTGTTTGTTATAAGATTATCTGTGGATAATTTGTTGAGATCTTTGTTCATGATAACATTCAAGTTGACTGGTCGACTAATTCATAGTTCCCCTAAGACTGGGACATCACAAAATATTTTATTGGTCGTCTTGCATAGTGTTTTCTAGGAGTTCATTCAATTTTGCTGGTCTAGGACTGTTTTTCATTGTTTTAATCCTGAATTAAACTAATTGTTCAGGTTTCACCCAGTCAATAATAAGTTATCCTCATTAATGTGTACAGTAATGTCGCGTTGCGAAAGTTGTTGGCTTCAAATGTTGGTCCACAGAAAAAAAAGTTTGGCAAACTCTGCATTAACTCAGCCATCAAAGCTTTTCAACTCATTCACCAGTCGTTATAAGTAGAGCCTTAATTTGGCATTTACATTATTCAACTATTTAAAAAAAAATAAAAGTCTAAGACAGGCGTGTCCACAATTTACTCAAATTAATTGAATATACTTTCATTTATATATATATGTCTGATATGTTGAATAAAAGTATTGATCAATTGGCTTTATCATTGCTTATTTAGTTGATTTTAGGTAAATATATGTATTTGTTTTATTTTTATTGTATAGGCTAGGGATGGGCAAACTTTTTGACAAGCCATCCTAAAAATTGGACACGAGGGCCGAGTCAAGAGCAGAAAGATGGAGCATTGCAAGCAAAGAACAGAATCATAATATGAAAAAAAATATTTAATTGGACAAGGTTGGCAAGCCACATTTGGCCCCGGGGCCTTAGATTGCCCATGCCTGGTATAGGCCATGACCTACCAGCCCTCACTTTGCGATCAACTGGTAGAGCTCCATCTACTTATCTCTGGCCTAGACAGTACAGGTTCTTAGCACTGCATGGAGAATTAACAACATGGACAAAACTACATTTTGTCGATGTTGGACCTTGAAAAGATGGAACCAAGACCTGCAGCCACAATGATTGTTTGAGGAACAGTTTTCATTGTTCATTCACAGATTGTCAATATTGGACACCCTGATTCCAAATAAGTTAACTTGGAGCTGACTTTGTCCAGAATATCTGTAGACAAGTTTGAGCTCACAGTTACATGAAAATAGTGAAATGCTATCCAGCCAGTGATATTTACCTCAGGTGTGGGGCCTTTCTAAGGTGGCGGCCATATTGGATAACGTAATTTTAATTATTTCACGCAAAAAGTCTTCTGATTCCTTGAACAAATGCTTAAATGTTTTCCCCACATGACGTTACTCCGGCGACAGATTCGTTCACCATTGGACGCTTTAACACGTGAATACATCTTAGGAAGAACCATGATGACAATAACGATGGGAACTTTGTGGTTGGGTGCAGTCGCGTGAGCAGTGATAGCAGTGACTAGTCTTGCTGCAACGTGACAAACCTGCAGAGCATCATGCTGTTGCTAATGCTGCTGATGCTAGGGCTGCTGCTGCTGCTGTTGTTAACTGCACCAACACATAACAACCACGCACGGTTAGATTCAGTAGTAGCAGTCGAAACTTACTGGGTCCTCGGGGTAATGGTCCTCGGCAGACTCGCCCTCCTCCAGGTAGCCGTATTCCGGGTGATTCTCCGCCATGCTCTCTCTCCCTCACTCACTGCTCAAACATGGCACCTGCAGCGGCGTGAGGAGACAGAACATCGACCGCACACTGCTCCTCCTTCCGAACCTTTCTCTGACGGGAAGGACGATCTGACGGTCCACGGCTCAGAGAGAGCAAGAGAGAGACCAGGGGATGAAGCGTCAGATAATAGGAATCACCTGCGGACGCGGGACGCAGCGCAACACTTTGATTGACAGTCTAAAATCACGTGACCTCCACTGACTGAGGAGAGGCAAAGGACCCTGCCAGGGCCGCGTCCAGGGTCTCACACTCCTCCCCTGGCACCCTGACACACGGTCACTTGGATGTATTTATAATAATAATAAAAACCCTAACAAATAAAATATTTATTAATATTTTTAAAACCTAAAATTTAGCTGCAATCAAAAAAGTTTGAAAAAACATGCAGGGCTATAATAGGGAATCATTTTCCCCCTTTATTTTTAATGAGACTTTTGTTAGACCAGCCATGATGGCTGGTTTAGAGACACTATCAATAGGCAGAAGTCAGGAGGCAGAGCTGGAGGTGGAGAAGTTAAAGATGCAGAGATTCTCCTTAGGAGAGACAAGGATGGACAGGATCAGGAATGTGGTGATTAGAGGGACAACACAGACAGGAAGGTTTGGAGAAAAAGCTAGAGAAGACAAATTGAGATGGTTTGGACATGTTCAGAGGAGGGACAGTGGATGCAATGGTAGAAGAATGATCCTAGAGATGGAGCTACCAGGTAGGAGACAAAGAGGAGATTGATGGATGCAGTGAGGGATGTCTCTTATGTTGGAGTCAGAGTAGAGGATACAGGGTGAGATGGTAAATGTTGACTTGCTGTGGCAACCCCCAAAAGAGGAACAAACCAGAAGAAGAATGAGACTTTCTTTTAGACTTTTGGCATTGGAGAGATTAGTTTTTTTGACCCGGTAGGTAATAAAGAAACAGCCTTTATTTCAAGGTTACCAATAACATTTAATTGCTTGTTTTTTTTTTTGTTTTTTTTTTTTTTTAAACTTGCATAATTACAGTATGATTGATCGTTTCACAAGATTTGAAGAGCACTGGTTTATAAATATGTATATATATATATATATAATGTGTATATATATATATATAATGTATATATATATAATGTATATTAGAGGTGGGAAGATTAATTTTTTTGGATCAGTTTTCGTCCTGTGACCTACCCGATCTGAGTGTACCAGTCCAAAAGCCCCGATCGATTGAAAATGCAGCAAAACTGTTCGATTGGTTCCGAATTTTGTCCATAGATTGTTTTCCTGCTCCATGGCCCCGCCCACAAATTGACGTTACTTGCTGTGTGTGAACTGTGACGTGGGTTGATATGATATGAGGTCAGGTTGTGGATTTTTCTCTGTTCTCATCAACATGGCAGATAAAACTTACAGCGTTTCTCATTTAAAATGGAAGGTTTGGACATCATTTGTTTTTTTCAAGACGGATGGAAAGTTAAATCTTGCAAATGTTCATGCAATTTGAAAGGAGATGCCAAATGAAGCTGAAAAAAATGTCTTAATTGTATAAAAAGTGTTTGCATATGTATTTTCTATTGTATATGATGTATTCTGTGCTTCTTGCCTTTTTACATCATGGCCAGGGGACTACAGATGAAAACTAGCCTTTGGCTAATTCTTTCTTATTTAACCATGTGTTTATGAGATAGCATTTTCCCCTTTTAAATAAACCTAACTAAAACTAAAAAAGACTGGCAGCTGTACAATGTTGTTGAAAGCGGAGTTGCAAATTTTAATTCAAGATTCAAAAACAAATCAAAGTGAACCGAATTGGATTGAACTGGATCAATTGTTTCATATTTTTTTTATGAATCGGTCCTGAATCAGATTGTTGCCTATGAATCAAGATATGAACCGGATCATTATATATATATATATATATATATATATATATATATATATATATATAGTTGATGTCAATGGCAGTTGTAGATT
>JAFBJS010000456.1:163915-209675 GCA_016785265.1 Paraplagusia blochii
AGCTCTTTGATGGCTCGTATAAGGAATTCTACACATCTTCAGTCAATGAAGTGTGCTCCTTGATCTCCTGCTGGAAGCCTGTGTGTGTGTGTGTGTGTATGTGTGTGTAATTCAGACGTTTTGGTTTAACTGCAGTTCACTATGGTCTTTCATTCCTCATCAGTCAATACTGTACACACTGTGTCAAAGCTGTCTCTTATACACATCTAGATGTGTATAAGAGACAGGTATATATATATCAGTTGTAGATTTCTATATTCATATTTTGTTATCTTATCTTTGGTTACCAGATAAACAGTTTCTGGTTGGGTTGCTGTCATTGTTTTACAGTGCTACAGTTATATGAGTCTCTGCCTATCTTTGTGTCTGTCTTCATTTTGTCTGTCTGTCTTTATATTTGTCTGCCTCTCTGTCTACCTGTCTATCTATCTTTTTGTATATAATCTGCCCCTCTATCTGTCCATCTATCTATCCATCAATCTATCTGTATGTCTATCTGTCTTTGTCTGTCTATCATCATTCCACCTGTCTTTCGATAACCATCAAGGTTAAGATTTGATGCAGTTCATAGAAAACAGTAGTGGATGAAAGGAAGAGAAGTAACAGTGGTGATGAATACTTCATTTCATGTTTTAATTACACTGTTACATTGTTCAACACAGACAATAACCTGAATTAGAATGTTTTACAGCTTCACACATCCAACAGAGCCAACAGTAAAGAGTGGTATTAGCAACAGGGAGGAAAGCATGCACAAGAAATAAATACAAATCAGAATTGAATTCTTCTGGCACAGTTTACTTCATCTAGAAACGGCAACAGGATTTCTTGAAGAGAAGAAAATAAAGCCCCAAAAAACAAGAAAGAAATTTCATTTTTTCCACAGAAATGCATTTTTTCTGTTATAACATATTGCACAATAAAGTATACAACAAAACCCTACACATATAAAACCATAAACATTATTTCATGTTTATGCAAAAGTTAAAAACAAGAGCATCCTGAGCCATGGCTTTAAAGAAACTAAACCATCACCTAACATCAGAGCCTCCGAACGTCATTGGTAGATTTACTGGTTTGAGTGAAGAGCGTGAACCACCGTCCTGCTCACATCTGCCTTTTCTTACGCGTACATTTTGTCCATGTCATGTCCATACTGAAACTAAAAGAATAGAAGTGGCTGACGGATTAAAGTACAACAGCAGAGCCCTTATGAGTTCACCAACACGTAATCCTGCACAGTAATGTCCACTGAGACAAAAGTCTTCCTCTGCAACTAATATTTCTGTACACGTCTGACGTAGAGAACGAGAATCATAACCAAAAAAAAAAAAAAAGTGTATTATCTGGGATTATTTTGGTCATTTCCAGGTGGTTTATCCGGTTTGGCTTCGTTGTGTTTGGTGCAGACAAGATGGCACATGAAGAAAAAGGAAAAAAAAAACGTAGAGTTTTTTTTTTTTTTTTTTTTTTCAAACACCTTAACAAATGTGTGGCGACATGAATTTATGGGATGTTTCATTAAAGCTCTGGAGGTTTCAAGTAGTTCGTACAGAGACACAAAGACAAACAAAACAAAACACACATATAAATACAGCTACACACTCCATCCATTTCTCCTCTGCCAGGCTTTGTTACTGTAAGAACACACCAAGAAGGAGAAGCCTCTATTTTTTCGCCGGTGCTCCATTCACTTCTTAGACAAGCTCTTTGATGGCTCGTATAAGGAATTCTACACATCTTCAGTCAATGAAGTGTGCTCCTTGATCTCCTGCTGGAAGCCTGTGTGTGTGTGTGTGTGTATGTGTGTGTAATTCAGACGTTTTGGTTTAACTGCAGTTCACTATGGTCTTTCATTCCTCATCAGTCAATACTGTACACACTGTGTCAAAGCCTAAACTATGGCAATGCAGGAGTACTTTGGTCTGCGCTTTTATTAGTTTGGACAATAAATGGCATAATGTGTGTGTGTGTGGGATCTCGTAAAGTCCAGGAAAATCAGTTTGGTTATAAGTTTGGGTATAAGTAATAATGATCTGAAAATGTAAAGTCTGTAATGTTTTTTTTTCCTTTTCAACGACAAGTTCTTTTCAACACCTGTTTTTTTTTCTAGTCAAAACCACTTTTTTTAAAAAAAAGTACCAGCTTGTCTGCTCGGAGCCCAGCTTTTAAAGTCCAAGTCAACCTCTCCTGGTGTTTTGCTGTATGGTCACAGGAGGTAGCAAAAATGTAAGACAGGACAGAGGAGGACAAAAAAGGAGAGAGGACAGTAGAGGAGCAGGAGGATGAAGTGACACAAAAGACTACAGTACATAAATGACACATACAGATGCAGGAGAACCTCGCAGCTTATCGTAATAGGAGAAGTTTCACTGAACAAAGTATATTTATTTTTTTACTGTCTCATGAGAGGACATTGTTTGAAGAAATGTCTTTTTTTTTTACTTGTTTGGTCCAAGTGGTTGAGGCTGACCATGGGTGAGTGTGAGAAGTCATGCAAAAGTAACAAGGGTCTTGGAACTAGACAGGGGTCTTGTTTAGAAAAGTAAATGATGCTGTAGCAGTTGAAGGAGACCTAACGTGATGTAATGCGTGAGTTTCGACTGAACCTTGACATGAACTTGCTTTTCACAAACGTCTTTACAAAAAAAACAAACTTAGCTTTGAAGTTTAACTGTAGCTTAACACTGGTATTTCGCTCCATTCTACAGTAATGTCCTGCACCAAAAAATGAAATGCTAAACACATACACACTCTGACCATACATACAGGGGTTGAATGAGATCTTCAAAACAGGAAGTGCAACGGAACGGACAGATCGGTGTTTGTGTAAACACAACATGACGTAGCGTCGACGGAGAGCTGTGGTGGATATCCACCCTTTGATTTGTTATCAGAGGTTACTGAGCAAAGTCATTGTTCACTGAGGAGGTGGAGTCGACACGGGAGGAGTTGTCCTGGTGACATTATTACAAGGGCAGTCTGTCAGGAAACCATAGTAGACAATTGCTGAGCTGCTGTTAAGTTGGATATTTTCTGTCCAATTAAACTTTAGCTGCGAGGAACTAAATTTCAACATAAAGTCAAATAGAAGAAAAGGTGTGTTTCCTAATTTTCACATTTTATTTAAAAGAACACCTTAATTTATTGTTAAGAGGTGTCAATTTGTCAAAATTATTTTCACCTTATTGGGGCATATGTATAAAACACTGTTTAGAATCCATACGGTTCACTGTAGAAGACTGTTGGATAATTCCTCAGTATCGGTAATGTTAAGGAACACCCTGGAGGCACTGAACTGTTGTTGTCAATCAGCTTCCCGATTGGTCTAGCATGATCACGAGTTGAACTGTGCCACCACATAAAAATTATCGCTTTAAAAAATAGACTGTGATCAGAAAAGTTCCTGTTGCATTAGACTTGTAATGATATTTTGGGCTCAGCTAGAGGTTTTAAGAATAGCCTACGTACCACCTTAAAACGGATCTAAGACTGCTAGGCAATGTCCTCTCCAATCATGACAACTCCTGTTGTGTCCTCCTACTTCAGACAAGTAAATTCAGAGCAATTTCTAGTTGCTCTTTAAATCAATTGAACTGGTGTTTACCTTGAAGGGAAGGCGTAAAATATTTGTAATACAAACAATGTGGATGGAAGTGGCAAATAATATCAGAAAAAAAAAAAATGAATGTCTCGGACGTCAGCACACTTTGTTTTGGATGTTTGTTTTTTCAGCTTGAGTCGATTTAAGGATAATGAAATGTACTGTGAGGAAAAATCATATTCTGGACATTAAACTTTAAAGGTTTCTGATATTTGGCAAACACATTTTTGGACCTCTTTAAATACTATGTACATTCACATTAAGTTACTGATGTTGCTTTAAATATATTTATATGCATCTATATTATATGACACCCTATGGGCAGTTGCTGAGGTTCCATTCAGTAGCTGAATTCTCTTCATATTGCACCTCTGTCCTCTCACTGTCTTACAATGCGAGCAATACAACATATTCTACAAGAGGGGCTTTCATCTGATCAGTATAGATACAAGAAATCAAACAATAAGTACACATGAGACTTCCTGTCATCAACACATGTCCTTGCTCTGACTTCACGGCCCGAAACTTAAAAAAAAAAAAAGGAAGAGGATTAACATGGTAGCAGAAAAAAAAACAGAGTCCGTCTTTCAGGGTACGCACGGGCAGCACATGTGGACATCAGCAACAAGAGACAGTATTTAAAAAGAATGAAAAGAAGAACAATATCTACAAGTAGGTTTCACCACCGATCGTGGTTCTGCTGTGTCCGGAGCAGATCGCGGGTCAGGGCAACCTAGAGTCAAGTAGTCTGGAAAGAGCTTAGAAAGGAGGCGCGGGGTGAGGGGAGGTAGAAAGAGAGGATGATGACGGTGACATCCTCCTCTACTAGGCTCTTCATCGTCTGTTCATCATGCTTTGGAAAAGGAGGGAGTGAATGTAAAGGTAACAGCAAATCCTTTAAGTGTCTGGTCTTTGTGGAACTTTTTAAAAAATGACTCAGAATCGATCTCATCAGGTGTCACTGTTGTATTCGGTGCCGTCAGGAAAAGTTTTTTTTTTTTTCTTTTAAGCAGGTTGTACATTTTTTTGGCAGTCCCGTCGTCATGTTGGTTTTTATTTCTTTATCTCCTTTAAGGCCTTTTGGCTTCTCCTGTCCTGTTTCTGGTGACTTCCGTGAAAACAACGCACTGTGACAGGGTCCCTGTCCATTTCATTTAGTCCGTCTCGTAGTCAAGATCACAGCGTTGTCTTCACTCACTTGTCCGAGCCGTCACTGAGGAATTCTCGTAGGCTGTCGCGGGACTGCGAAAACACGGGACGCTCTTTTCTTTGTTTTCGCTCGTCCACTTCTGGGAGCGACTGGTCATCCTGCTTCTCTCAGTGCTGGCTTTTCTGCTGAGGAGGTGATGTTGCTTCGTGTTTGGTTATTAGTGCTTCTCCTTATCGCTTACTTACTCACTTTGGCAGTGTAATACAAAGGTTTGGATAATGTTATTCTTCATCTTTGAAATCATTTGGGTTCACAATGGTAGAGCGAGGTGAGTCCGGTGTAGATTTTCTTGGCTTGCTAGCAAGGTAGTTAGCAGTTTATTTTTTTTATTAATATTATCATGTTCACCAACGTCACTACTCTTCCTTATTTAGGATATTTGGGCTTTTCTTTGATTCCTCTTAAAGCCAGAAAGAAACCTTTTTCTTTATATAAATACTAAGCTGTGTTTTTGATGAATTCAGCACGTTACAGGTTTTTCAAACCCTTTCCTTCAGCTTCTGGAAGAAGGGATTTTGGATCCTCACCTGTTTCCATTAGGACACTGTAGAAATAAAAGTGCCACATCAGTGAACTGTTTGGATTAGTGGTGCAAATCCTGGGGCAGGCTACTTTTCTCTCATTGGTACTTAAAGGGAAATCCCACCCAAGTGCTTGTCGGCGTTGACATCCCGCTCCCCCTGCTGATGTCACAATACTACCATCGTAGGTGTATGTCATCACTCATGCTGAGGTCACATCAGAGTTGTCATTCTCAGCAAACGCATCTGATATGTTTCTGTTACTGGAGACACCGCTGTTCATGCTTCACACTACACTAAATCACTAGCTGTGTTTTCAATGAAAGCAAAGTGTTTTCAGGTGGAGGTTAAAAGGTGGAGTCTGTCACCTGGTAGTGAGAAAAGGGACTTTTAGAGGAGCTCAGACTGACAGGGAAAAAGAGCTGAAGTGTAGGGGAGGAGGGAAGAGAGCAGTGTGCAATGAAAGATTCCTCAGTTTGGTTTGTGTATCCAGGGAGGGGGCACAGGATGGACGTCAGCGAGAGGTGGCGTCCAGTAGAGCCGGCGTAGCCGGGGTGGTGGAGCGTGAGGCACTGCTGGAACTGCTCTCCTTGGGACTGGCGGAAACACTACCGCTGCCGACCACTCCTGCAATACTGCTCTGGCCCGCCAGGGAGAGCGGCCCCGGGGGAGTGCTCTCAGAGTGAGTCGGGGGCGCATTGGAAGATGCTGAGTTGCTGGTGGAGGACGAGGGGGTTCCTAAAGGGACGCTGCTGCCCCCTGGCAGTCCCTGCAGGCCCTGTCCACAGACATGGTGGTGCTTCTCCCAGTCTTTGTGTTGGCAGAAGGAACCGCAGTAGCGAGCAGTGTTGCAGCCGCTGCACGTCTCGCTGGCCTTTCTGCCACAGTTCCAGCAGCTCTGGTGAGACAGTGGGGAGAGAATGGATTGATAAAAATAAGTCTCTTTTTTGTCCCGGGACATCACAGAGGAGTAAATACAATTACACACGAGTTGTGTGTCCAGCATGCTGAACTAAAATCAACCATTGTTAGAAATGACCAGTTACTTTTCTTGTGGAAATCATTTGAAACAGGACATTTTACAGTTTCGATTCTGGAGACAACACAGATATCTTCTTCTCAATTTGGCTTTTTCAGGGGTTGTCACAGCGAGTCAACATTTTCCATCTCTCCATGTTCTCTGTATCTTTCTACTCTACCTCCATGTCCTCTCTCACTGCACCCATCTCCTCTTTGTCTCCTACCTGGGAGCTCCATCTCTAGGGTCATTCCTCTACCTCTTAATCCACTGTCCCTCCTCTAAAAATGTCCAAACCATCTCAATCTGTCTTCTCCAGCTTTTTCTCCAGACCTTCTTGTCTGTGTTGTCCCTCTAATCACCTCCTTCCCGATCCTGTCCATCCTTGTCTCTCCTAAAGAGAATCTCAAGACAACACAGATCTATGTTCCCTTTAATTCCGTCCACCAGAGAGGTTTGTATAGGATTTCCAGAAACCTCACCTCAAATTCTGACTGTTGTCATGACAAATTTTCCTTGATATTTTTGTTTAAGCAGCGTTAGTTTGTCAGAATTCTTGGTGTCCACTCGTCTAAGTCTACGTATAAAGCACTGTTTAAAATCCCTTTTGTCCACTGAAGAGGACGATTGGAAAAACGTATCAGTAACCGTTGCTGGACTGTTGTCATCGATCAGCTACTCAATTGGTCTACGGTGATCACATGGAAACAATGCCGACGCTCACAAACCAAAATCTTATTACGTCTTGGAGAAGCTAGTTCTGTATGAAATGACTCACCATTAAGAAGCTTAATGAACTTAAGATCCTGTTGTTCGGAGTAAGATTACAGTCTACGAAATATAAGTCGGGCTCTTACGTTAGTCACGTTAAATTCAAGAAAATAAGAGAAAACTTTTCTGGCCGCCTGATCCAATATTATCTTTTTTCATGTTATTTTTTTGCCCAAAGAAATGTATACGTGAGGGGCAAAACTAAGCAGTACATTTTTGTTTAGTTATTTGAGTTATAGGTAAGGCATCTACCTATAAAATGTTATTTATTAACATTGTTATTTCACAAAGAAAGGAGAATAGAGTGTAATCTCTCCCACCATCTTCAGTCAAGTCTGTTAATTTGATCATTAATCCCTGTTGTTCTCCATCTACCTTTTGCCTTTATGATAATGTTTTAAAAAAACTGCAACAGAAGCATGGGTTTGTGTTACCAGCAGGTGGTGGTCAGCTGCTCTATAACAGCCTCAGACTGGCTCAGCCATCTGGGACTGCTTTTACTCACACAGACAACTGGACTGTTTGTGCAGTGATAATGACAATCTGGTGCAGAAGCAGAAATCAAAAGACAACGGGAAAAATGCTAGTTCAGGTAGAGGCTGCTGTGGCTGCAGTAAAAACTGAAGATGAAAATCTGCCGTTCCTTTACATGTACATTTGTGTGAAACAATTTCATATTTAAAAAAAATAAAATTGTTGCAGTGTGAAGAGTCTGTGAAAATGTCAGCTGTCTTTAGTGGACCAATGTCAACTAAAGTTGTGCCTTGAGCAATTTCTCCTTATTTGTATTCATTCAGCTATACGTTACTGAATCGCAGGGACAGCAGTCTCCACCACTGACACCCAAATCACACTGCTCTTAGTGTTTCTTTCTGTGGGTCATTAGGTTTGGCTTCTTTACCCGCAAGGCCACCACTCTGACCCTTTCTCCTCATTTTAAACACTGACGCAGAATTGGTTTTGATTCTATAGTCTTTGGTACTCACTTCACTGGAGTCCTCCTGTTGGTTGATGACTGTAAGTGCATCCTCCGAGGCCTGCCTCTTGGCCTCTGCCAGTGCCCTCTCCATCTTGGAGCGTTCAGCCGAGATCATCTCGTGGGCTTTCCTCTCTGCGTCTGACACGGCCTTCTGCAGCTCCGTCATCGCCTGACGCTTCACCTCGTTCACTGCCTCCTCTACGAGGAAAAGAAAAAGATTCCCAAGCGTTAGCGCTCACGACTACGGACCGGTGTTGTTGTTGGCGTTTGTCATTCTTTATTAAGGCTCTATAAGCTGCCATCTTGTCGGAGCTCAGTGAACAGATGCACATCATCCAAGATTTAAAACTTTCTGCTCGAAAACGGAAGCAGCCAGACTTCAATAATTAATTCAACAACGTCTGGTCGCAATCATTTTCGGCGTGTACAACAGCAGATGTCTGTGAGTTTTTGTCACCAAATTGGCTGTTCATCCAACATCCAGGGATTCCTTGTTTGTACGTAACGCTCTCGATCTACATCATTAGGAGTAGGAAAAAGTCAGTATTTGCAGTGATGGAGAAAAGAGAGCCCCCCGCAGGAGGTCTGCATATTTCAACTATGGGGTTTCTTATGTAGTAGATTTCATCATGGGGCTTTTGTTGGCGCAGCAAAGCACAAGCATGGTGACGGTGAGTGAGGAGGCTGTGTTTTTTTTTTTTTTTTTACAACAGGCAGGTGTGTAGTATCCTTTCCAGATGGCAGTCTAAAATAGAAACTTCCCGCAGTGGCAGGAGTGATTACATTTTGCCATCTTTCATTACCGGCCTCACGGCAAACAATGGTACTCGGCGATCCGTGATGATATATTTGAAATGTGTTGACAAATGTACACCAGACATTCATCACACACTAATGTGGTTAGTCCAGGAAACATTTTTTTTAAATAAATAAAAAAACAGAAACCTTTCTACTCTACCCCATTACTTAATGTTTAAAACAGACACAAAGTAAAAACTAAATCATTATATATTTTAAACAAACTAAAACATCAATTTGAAAGAAGAGGATTGATTATTCTATCCTCCTTTCTGCACATGCAAGCAAAATTGACTTATAAAATGTAATATTATGACATCCATGCCAAGAACTTCCATATAACCGTTGCTTTCAGAATTATCTTGACCTCTTTTTTTTCCTGCTTAATTCTCTATTTCTTTTCTTTCACTTCCTGATACCCTGCTCCTCCCGCTCCTCCACCTCTGTTCTTCTCTCTCATCTCCCTTCAAATAATATCTACACCATCCAGCTTCTCAATTATCTGGCCTAATGCATGCGCCGCTAAGATTAGTTTGCAAATTTAATTAATTCTTATCAAGTAGACTGCACAGCAGATGCAGGGGCAATTAGCACTTAATGGAAAACACAGGGGCTGCAATATTAATGTTTTAATTCCGCAGGGATTTTGGCGACTTTCTGCTCCGTCTTTCTACCAAGTCACAGTCTCTCAACCCGAACCAGACCAGAGGACCTGGCATTAATTTAAAGTGTTAGAGCTGCATCAAGACCACTACTGTACAGAACAGTACAGTAGAGTACAGTGTAGTGGTGACACAGACAGACAACAGACATCAGAGGCAGGGTAACGGTAGCGAGGTGTGTTACTCACCCTGCTTGTTTTGGAGGTGCTTTAGTGCTGGGGAGAGCGGGATGCTTGTAGTACCTGTATGAAAAACAACTGCAATTAAAAGAGCTTTTTTTCTTCTGCTGGTGAAAATGCAGCACAGTAATTTTGCCAACAGCAGCATCTTTCATCTGCAGGGTGTTGGAGTATGACTGGAACATAATAGTGCTGGGACTGCTGTGGAACCAGAGCGGACTCCTGGGATGGGCGCTATCTAACATGTGTGGTGAACAGGATTCGCCCGCGCCGTGCAACACTCCCACCTGCTTTTCATTTTTCTACAAAAACCGGCCGAATATTAATAGCAACAAGGCGTAATCCAAATTTCCATAAAACCAACGCATCGCATAGTAGAAAAAGGCTTGAAGTTAGTAGTTTAAAAGTTTTGCTTCAACGTGTTTTGTGCTGCTGCGGCGAGCCCCAGGGCCTGGTGACTGCATTTTCACTGCAGTTTTAACTGCAGTAGCCTTTCATAATGGTTGACTAACAGAGGACATCTGTCCCTAATGAAGTTCCAACTGTATCTACTGAAGCCAGGGACACGAGATGAGGAGGCCAGGTAAAACCTTCTATGTGATTCTGACTGTTTGGGAACTCTGTAGATGAATTTCTTCAATTTTTTTTCCATCATATGTAAAAAAATACAGACATCTACTTCAAAACACATCAACAACATAACCGGTTTGGACCTGGTCCAAAGCCTCGCTCTTTGCGGTTCAGAATCGAACCCTCGAGCCGCGAGGCGTTGACTGACGTTGCTCTCCTCAGAGTCGGGTTAGTTTGTGTAAGGGCATTCATTAGGGCACTTGAACACAGGGGTGTGTGTGTGTGTGTGTGAGTTTGCGACTCTTACCGGCTTTTCGCCAGATTTCCTCTGGCAGGTATCCTGAGGGAGGCCTGTGAAGGAAGTCTCTGTGGATTTCTGAAACATACACACAAACACAGAGGGTCAGATCAGGCTCCGTCACGCCAACACAGAAAAGTGCACAAACACATACTGTAAACAATGACATTATGACAGAGTAAGAATTTTATATTGGATAAAAAAATACTGGTGCAGACATTTCACCATTACATAATATTAATAACACATTAACCAATTAACTGATAAGAAGATTGCAGGTAGATTTTGAGTGAATTACATCGCAGGCTTTCACTCACATGCACCAAATGCCTACAAACTGTGAATTTGTGCAGAATGAAACAGAATATTTTGTTTTTTTCTACTGATGCATTTAAGAATCTGGTCCTTAAATAATGAAAAGACACATACATTACTTTCTGGTTCGTTTTTAAGACAGTCTAAAAATGAAACATGTTATTGGTGTATAATAATAATTATTATTATAATAATGATCATAACACAATAAAAACAGATATTTTAAATTTAGTTTCTGATTAACAGATAACAGATCAAATTTAGATATATCAACATGTACAACATGTGTCAATCTCTGGTCCGGGGGCCTATTATGGCCCGCAGTGAAATACTATTTGGCCCGAGAAATCAAATCAAATGTGTATTAAAGTATAGCTCATATATATTTTGGGAGGTTTTATAGAATTAGCAAACTTTTGTTACAAAACATACATTTTATGGTCAGTGAATAAGTTTTACTTCAATAAAAAAAAACTTGATATTACACAGATAAATAGACATAAATACCACTGATGTGTATAAATTTCCAATTTTTTTATACAATGTTCCTCTAAAAAAAAGTTCCTATCTATACAGAAACTGTTACATTACTAATCATGCAAAATTTCCATCAATTTTTTTTAATAAAAATAAAGTTTTAAATTTTGACAAACATAATTTCTTTACCAAAGTTAATCTGCTTTAAACCTAATTCATCAGATTTTATTTTCTTTTTCCCTTTTAATCAGCCCTACCTTCCTGTCAATGTTTGCTTTCCCAAACAGACCCTGTGTGGTTTTCTACCTGTCTGTCTGCCTGTCTGCCTTTCAGGGGCAGAGGGAGAGAGTTCGCTGCTGCTAGCTTTGTTGGAGGAGGAGTTGTGGTGAGGAGGAGTAGGAGGAGGAAGAGGAGGAAGGCAGTGCTGTCCGTTGCTCCCACCTTTTTTCATCTCCTCCACATCGCTGTAGCGGCGAATCCAGTGGTTCATCTCCTCGCGGTCCGCCTCCTGGCAGCGGCGTAGCACTGTCAGAGAGCGGCGTGTCTTTTCCACCATGTCCATGATGCAGTTTAGGAGCTGGAAGAAGACAAGGATAAAAGATATACATATTTATATATATTTTTAAATTGAGCTACTATGTAAATACAGATTTAAGAGGCTAGCGGTTGCTTAGTGGCTAAGAAACTGGTCTTGGGTCGGCCGGGTTTCAGGTTTGAGTCCTCACTCACTTCTCCCTGGCTGCTCAAAGCTTCACACTGGTGATAAGTAAACTGAGCAGTAAAATTTTGTTGTGTGCAGTGTTGTGGATCACAATGAAGTTTGCTTTTTTTCTCCTTCTTTACAGTTCTCATTAATATTTATGTGCTATTTTTAAAAATTAATATATTTTGCAGAAAACAGGAGGCAGAGTTAAAGATGCTGAGGTTCCCTTTAGGAGAGACAAGGATGGACAGGATCAGGAATGAGTGAGAGGGACAACACAGACAGGAAGGTTTGGAGATAAAGCTAGAGAAGACAGATTGAGATGGTTTGGACATGTTCAGAGGAGGGACAGTGGTTATATTGGTGGTAGAATGATCCTAGAGATGGAGCTACCAGGTAGGAGACAAAGAGGAGATTGGTGGATGCAGTGAGGAAGGACAAGTCGCTGTGGCAACTCCTGAAATAGGGACAAACCGAAACGAATAGAAGAAGATGATAGGAACATTTATTAATATCTTTATTATTATTGTTATGTGTCACAGTAACAAAAACAGCTGGGCTGCTGATGAATAAGGTCCAATCACTGTAGCCCGTTTTTCTGCTCTTTTGGCAGATTGCCCTCCTGGATCCACTGCTGTAAACAAAGTCTTTTATTTTTATTTTTATTTTAACCTTTTTACCCCGTGATTCCAGATCTGCCTCTGTCTGCCAAAAGGATTTTGCTTGGTTGACATTCAAACCACACCATTATTTCCATTCATCTTTTCCCCATTTCTGCCTCAGCTCAGCCCTGTCTCTGCCCCTCTCCTCCCCCTCTCCTCCCCCTCCTCCTCCCTCTCTCTGTTTTAGCTATATTTATTCCAGTGGAGTGTTTCTAATTTGGCAGAGCTCCAGGCCTGGCCAGTTCTCTCCATGACTGCAGCTCCTGTATCAGCTGCTCACCCCAGCTGGAGCTGTTCTCTGCTGGGTCCTGAGCTCCATCTGGGGGTCTGCTTCTATAAATGTGCACGTGTGCGAGTCTGTATGTCAGCTGTGATGTTGGAGTGACACAAAGACAGTTGGTCATGACCCGCACGTATGATACGTACATTATCAAGGTGTTTCCATTCCTCTGCCCACTCCCTGTCTGTTAGCCGGTGGTCAATCACCTCCTCCTGGCGAGCTCCATGAACTGCTGCAGGCGGAAAAACAAACAAAGACAGACCTCTGTTAGACTAGTCTACAGTATCTACTCTCTCATATATAGCCACATTTATAAACATATTAGAGATGTATAAGACTTTTGGTCACAAATATCGACGTATTTTTGAGTTTCGACTTAAAGACTTTCAACAAAGAAAACTGCTGAAACGGGAAGTTGTAGTGGCGCAAGAAAAAACCGTGGTGAGAACAGGTTTCTCTGAAATGTGTGGATGAATCTGAATGTATTTTAACTGGTCTCACTGAGGTGAGGGACTATCATGTTTTTTGAAATCATGCAAGAAAACTTCAAAAATTAATAATAATAATCATAATAATAGGTAGGCTTTTGTGATCTGACTTCCTATGTGACTATAAGATGATTTTAATTCTCTGCTAGATCATTATTATTATTATTAGACTTAGCATGGTCAAACATTAGACCAGTCTTCCCCAACCTTTTTTGCCCCACAGACTGGTTAAATGTCTGGTACTTTTTTTCACGGCCCAGTCGTTAAGTTGTAGCAGATAAATTCCCTTTAATGAAATGAAATTTCCGCTCTTCTGAAATATTTTCCTACCTATAAAATCTTCCTACCTGAATTAACTGTGCATGGACACAACAAGTATTTCTCAAGTGCACACAGCCTATAATTTTCTGCTACCAGACCAATCAATGACTCTGCATCATTTTGAGTTTATTGTTGTCTTCACTGAGAAAATATTTCCTAATCAAATATAGTTGCATTATTGATGATGGAATCCTAGCCATTCTATTGGTCAGTTCTTTTGTTGATATGGGTATGGATCAAGTGGAAGTAATGGCCAGATGGGGCCAAAAGGAAACATTATTTCTCTGCGGCCCTGCACCAATTCACCCATGGGCTGTTACTGGTCCCCGGCACAGCGATTGGGACCACTAAATTAAATGGTACAAAATGACAATGTTGGGTTTTACTGTTTCTTTTTTCTGTATTATTTACCAACCTAACCTTTTTACCAATCTATTTTAATTTCTGTCACTAAACTCTCTAAACACATTGTCAGCCTTTTAAAATAATTGTAAGAAAATAATTAATGTCATTTTTTTTCTGATTTATCAGTAAACAGAAAAACAGAAACATTTGTTGAACATATTATATTTACTAAGAACTGCAGTCAAAATACTTATAACAAAGGATACCTATTGATGTAAGTGGGCAATCTTAGTCATTTTTAATAAATATATACTTGTAAGTGTTCACGTTGTGTGCTGTGAGACTAATGTTGGCTAACAATTCACCTCGTCCTTTCCTTATAGCATGACAGAGGCATATATGGTTGCCACAGTTGTAGCCCACAGGCATGTACGGCTGTGAGCTTTATATAGACCAACTACACATAGGTTATTACACTGGACTGACAGTTGGCCTTTGTCCATTGTAGCACTCGTCAGAACTACTCAAATACCCACAACCATACCATGTGACTTTGTTTGCATATGTTTTACACAAACGGGGACAAGTAGGACACCTACCTGTCTGCCGATGTCTTTCTCGGACATCTCGGTGTTCATTATGTCTGTAGACGTCTCTGTATTGGTGGGCCAGTGCCATGTCTTCTAGGCGGTAGTGCTGCGGTGCCACTTGGTGGTTGGATGGATGGGGTAGGCCGTTGGGTGGATGTGTGGGGAGGCCATTGGGAGGCGGGTGGGGTGGAAGACCCGTGCTGGGGCTGAAACGTTGGCTTGGGCTGATGGTGCAGGGTCTTTTTGCGAGGTGCTCTGGATGTAGACCATCTCTGTCTGAGCTGTCTTTGGTCCTGCAGCGGGATCAAAAGTGCATAGAAACTTAACCACAATATAATGGTAACATCCATGGAACGTTCATAAGAAATGGACAGAAACAGTGAAATGCACAACAAAACACACTGCTGCCACTGCATAAATATAAATACAAACACACATGAGCATAGTGACTTAACAAGAATACCTGTAGAGACAAAAAAATCTGGAAATCTGAATTTTCCAACACTGTCTAAACATTTTTTCTGATACAACAAATGAACAAATCCAGATATATGCTACCTTTTTGCCCCCAAAACTGAGGTCACTGTCTCAGAATCCTGCTTCTGACTCCAATTGATTTGGTGAAACCCAGGCAATTTGTTATTGATCTTACACATGCGACTAATAAATGGACATCCCATATTATTATGTTATAACTGTCAAAGCATTTATTGCTATGACTTTGAGCTAAACTAATAAACTGAAGGCAACTGGATTTATTAATATCAATGATTTCAGGCAATAAAAAAATTAATTTAAAAAATATTCCTCAGCAGATTCCAACAATAAACAGAATAAAATGTTAAACTTGCGTCATCATAACTTTCTGTTTCTATTTTCCCAGGTGAAAATTGACTTTTGAGCCATTTTTGGCCAAAATAAATAAAAATAATAACAAAAAAAGTAAATAAATGAACATTTTTCTCAGGCTGTGTTGATAAAATCACTAATACCCTATCACAAACATTCTTTTGTGTTTGGTTTATATTGCATGTCCATTGTGTCCACCATGGGCATCATACAAAGCGGTGTTCAAACTAACATCCTGTGTTCCTGGCACTCAGTGTAATCTTAATTTACCTTCAGTGTACTCTAGATTGCAGTGTTTTTTTTTTTCTCCGTAATCTCCCATCCTCCCCTGCTTTTGGGTTAAAAGGGCAATGCAGGCTGTCTTCTGTGGTTGGCAGATGTTTAGTGGCACTCATTTGTGTCTATGTGCTCTTAGTGTTTGTGTGTCAGTGTGCAAGAGACTGTGTTAGTGGGCCATCTGGACAGTTTAAAGGGAGTGTTGATATTAATCTGTTTAGCTGGATAGCAATGGTCTGGCAGATGGAGTCGACTCCATCCCACTGGTGATCAAAAGCAAATTGATGTACAGTACAGTATCCATGGACGTGACTGTACGTGGGTTTGGTTTTTTGCACAATGGCCACAATGTATAAAAAATAAATCATGATTCTGCTGCACTGTACCTGTCATACCTGCTGCACATGGTTGATAAATCATGGGAGCAGCTGGGACCAGGCAGCTGCCCTTCCAGGCCTGTCCTCTTTATTAAGAGGACGGAGAGAGGAGGTGTGCAGATTAACGTGAGACTTTGCGTTTTCCTCTAACCCCCTGGACAATTCGTAGCAGCCAACCACCTCCCTAAACCCCCACCCTGTGATGTGTTTTACTGTCAGAACGTCACCATCTGGATATGTTCCTGAAAAAAATGGACAGCTGCTGGGAGTCTGCAGGTCATCGGGGCTGCAGGCAGGCAGTAAGATGAGGTGTGAAGAACATAGACAGGCATATCATAAAAACTGTCTGACACACCCTCATTTTTTTTCACCCTCTCTTGTTGTTGTAATTCTCTCTTTGCGTTCAATCTGTGAATTAATTTTCAAACCCTAACCCCTTCCTCGCGGCCAGAACCAGACGGGCATCAGGACTGTCCAGAATTCCACCTCCCGCACAGAGGATTTATAGCTTCCTCTTCTTCCTCGCCGTTTTGAGACTAAAATAATTTATTTTCAACACTGACTGGGTGTGAAGCTCCCAGTGTTTGCAGATGTGCGCCACACTACCTTTCTGGGGTCCTTCTCTTCCCGTGTTCATTCATCTCCAGCATGATCTCCGAAGAGTCCAACGGTGAGCTGGCGTTGGCGTCCAGGAGAAGCTGCTCGTGCTGGGCCAAATACTGAGCCGGGGTTTGCTTTGCGAGCCTAGCACAGTGAAGCAACTCTCTCTGCAGCAGAGGCAGGTTGGCCTTTAGGGAATAAAATAGAGAAGGAAAGAGACGATCAGTAATAACACAGGATGTTTAAGAAGGACAAGGTGTTCGTTGGACGAGAGGTGAGAGTTAAAAAACAGACCAATAGATAGATTGAGTGAGAGTGACACAATGTCAGATTAGAGCCAGTAAAAAAAAGTGATAAATGACTCATGTGGATGAGATAATATGGGTCACCCGACACATTCCTGAGCCATGTGTTTGTCTGTGCAGCGTTTGCTTGTGTGAACACCATGTTGATGTGAGTGTGTGTGTGTGTTTGCCTGTGTGCTGTCAAACAGCTCTCTCTGGCCTGTCTGGTTGACACTGCACAGCAACATCTCAGATGTGCTGGACCACTGCATGGAAGGAGGTCAGATTCTCACACATGTACGACACAGATTTGAAGGTTTGAATTTATGCATTAAGTAGTGATTTACACAAGATGTGTAAAATAGATGCCCAATTGAGTCGTTACAACTTTCGGAAATAAGAGTAATGAAGTGAAGTAAGAATAGCTCCTGCAGTATTATTATATTACTACTATTATATGGGTAATGGCAGCCTAGCAGTTAGGGAAGTGGACTTGATTCCAGAAGCTTCAGGTTGAAATTCTACCGTGTTGCCAACTAGTTACATCGCACCGTCCCAATCCACATAACTTCCAGTGGACTCAACATTAAGAAGGCTCACAGTATGAAGCAGTTGAAGAAAAATTAATGCATATTTAAATTAATGTTGTCAGTGAAGTGCATTCTTTACAAAATGATTCCTTTCTGTGGAACCCTTTTGAGAGGAGGTCCCAAACATGGACCTTTTTCCATGATTTCCAGTAAGTAGTTTTTTGTATATAAAACTTTGACATTTTGTTTAAAAACTTTTCAATGTTAAAAAACCTTTTTTAATTATGAAATATAGCCTTATTGTGGAAAACAATTGTTAAAAAGTTCCCAAAATGCCTCAAAATGCATGCTTATCCTTAAAAACATGCAAACAGGTGAATAGTTTGTGCTAAAAACGGAAAAAAAAAAAAATTTATATCTCAAAATATCCACAATACAAGCCTTACCATAACAAAAAAAAATGAGAGAGAAAGAAAAAGTCCTCAAAATGTTTGCAAATGCAACTTTAAGGCTCAGAACGTGCACCCACGTAAATAGTTTATGCTTAAAACTCCATAAAACATCATTTAATATACACAATTCAGACATACTGAGGACGCCAACGTGGAGGTGAGGTATTTTATTTTGTTGTCACATTAAAACAAAACCACCTCACGTTTGCATCATTTCATTTACTTCACTGACTGGTGGCTAGCAGGCAGACACCTGGCTTTGTGCAACAGTTGTGTAATAAGCCGTACTGTTTAAGTGGCAGATAGAATGGACGGAGTCAACTTTGGAGAATAAACCAACAAAAAGGTTTGGATTTGTTGCATTTGTAGGTGTTTTTTACCTTGAGGAAGGGAATCACGAACGGCCTCAGAGGGAAGTTTGTTGCCTCGTGAAGTTTGGAATGGAACTCTTCTATGGTCAAGGTGGAGTTCTGTCAAAAGACATAAGAGAAACTGAGACAAACTGGACTTGATTAACCTGAAATAAAGACTTTTTAAAATGATATTGTCAAACTCACCACCAGTCCTAACACCAGGCTGCGCACTCTCTCTCCTATCTCGGGCGATATGTCGTTTCCAAACTGCTGCAGCGTTGTCAGGAAGCGCTTGAGCTTGCAAAGCTGCCGGGCACCGCACGCCGGCGGGAGCTGCTGGTTGGACAACGATGCCGTGGAGGACATGGCTGGTCCATTACTGAAGCCATTAGGGGTGGACGGAGCACCATTTAGTGAAGTAGGAGAGTGACTGCTCCCATTCAGCACTGATGATAATCAGAGAGAAGGAAGGCTCCATGAGAATTAGGTCAGTATGGAGCAGGGTGTTTGACAGATGCAGGGGTGTTAATGAAAGAGAAAGCTTTTATTGAATATCCCGCTGATAGACGAGTCTGCGGTTGATGCTGAACAGGAAATAAACTCCGGTTAAACACGACGCGTTGATACAAAACCCCCGACTTTCAGTTCACTCCTGTCGACCATGGCAAGTGTTGGTCAGTGCGTCTGCAGTAACTTCAGCTGTCTCACAATTGATACATTTGACCCCTTGCACACCTCCACACCCCCCTCAAGTCAGACCGTTCCACCCTGCTCTCCACCATCTTCCCCCTCACTCACTCACTCACTCACTCACTCACTAGGGCACAACTATAAGAGGAACTTGTTAAAGAGGTGCCAAAAATAGCTCTGTGGCCCATGTTACTTTTATTCCAGTAGCAGGTGTGGAGACGAATTTGGAACTGCACCTGTCCACCAGCTGAAAGTAGATTTGCAGCTTAATGGTTCAGAATAGACACAGCACACACACACACACACACACACACACACACACATGCATATAATCACTCGCATATCCTTCTTAATTCAGGCACCAACAAACTCATAAATACACAGAAGCTCGCAACAACAACTGCCCCGTACCCTGTTCTCATATCCTCCCCTCAAACTAAGCCAATTCTTCCTATATTTTTCATCCTACTCTGTTTTAATCTGCACTCACCTAACGTCACTGACATATGTATTCTTCTATAATCACAGCTGTTTGTCACTGTCCTCTCGGCCATGTTTGTTGCCCTGGTCTATGGGTCACACACATGGACTGACCCATGCGATCCTAAGGGGCAACGCTTGTGCTCTGGCTTTAGAGTGGGGTTCAAGGAGAGGGAGAGGGAGAGAGAGAGAGAGACACTGCTGACCACACGCCACGACAGGTGAAACAACACCGCCTGTCATTGCTATATACGGGTAAAAGAGTAGCCTACACACCACGGCAGCAGCAGTGATGGTGGCGACGGCGGCGGTGGACTGACCAATGTCCTTCTGAGCCACAGCCTGCCAGCTGGTAAACAACACGGTGACACTCACTGGGACACTTGTCCAACCAACAAGGGCATTGGGCGCACACACACACACACACACCTGACACACAAGTGACTTCAACACATGCTCATAGAAGGGGGAAGAAACACATATTTGGAATTTCTGTCCAACCGTCCATGACTTAAATTTACTGCATAGGTCAACACCTACTGCAACACAACGGTAACGCCTGTTTCACTGACAAAGAAAAATTGGCGAAAATGCAAAGATTGATTAAAAATTATTGTGCAATGTATAATATAATAATTAAAATTAATCTTTTCAAATTTCAAATCACCGTCAAAATAAATGTACTTCAATAAAAAACACACTAAGTCACAACACTTCATTTAGAATAAAAAAATTGAAGTATATATGACAATTTTATAAATACAGTGGTGTAAAAAAGTTTTTGGACACAGCAGTCACAGCTGTGTGCAGAACTACAAAATATAAATTTGACAGTGTGATGTTAGTTATTTTTTTTCACTATTAAACACAGGTAATTTGTCAACTTTGATACAAAGTAATTTTTAGTTTTTCTTATTAACTAATGATAAAAAAGTATAATTTTTATATATATTTTCCGTGGCCTCACCACTCACAGGAAGGCACTGTGATTTGGGTGGCAGTCGTGGAGACAGCTTCCCCTGAGACTCGGAGATAAGGATGAATGATTAATAATATTTAAGAAATCAAATGTGTCAGAGTGAAGAACTATTTCTATTTGTATTGAGGGATAAACTATGTCTTGTTGCCAAATCAAAATATAACAAAGATTTCATCCGTAATAAAATAATTAAAGAAAAAAAAAAATACTGCGGTAACTTGTGAGCACAGGAGAAACTACAGTGAGGTGGTGTCACATCTGGTTTCAGTTAAACAATGTTCCAGAATCCCTAGAGATTCAGAGTCAAATCCAAATTTTGTAAAAGCCGCCTGTGAAAAACCCATACACAGCCTTAATTGAGTTTAGTGACATTTTTCTGAATTAAATAATAACAGCAGCACATGTTCTCATACAATGGAGTCCTAGTTTTCCACATTACTGGCCAAGATGGCAGAAAAGTAAAGAATCATAGAGTAGAACTAGCACAGACCTGAGCAAACTACGTCACAGGGGCCAGATACGACCAGAACTATCCGTATGACTCAATACCATCTGCAGTCCTTGCCTGCAATGACTGCATGTGGTCAATAGAGGGCGTAAAAATGGCTAAATGCAATTTAGGTATTTAGCCTCCCTGAATGATTTTTATTTTGTTTTACACGAACGGGTCATCATTCTGCTCCTGACTCAACCCGTGTCAAACTTTCAGACCCGTCGTGTCCCGCAGGTCAAAGTTTGTCCACACATGGGGTAGGATCTGAGGATCTACCATATTTGACTTGCTGCTGTCGTCCTACGTGCCTGTTACAATTGACGTAGATCATTTCATCAGTCGGCCTCAGAATGTTATTCATGACAAGACTAGTCAAGAGTCCTTACTTGATTTACTAGTAGTGGGGGTAAACGAAGCGCTGCGATTGGTTGCCTGGCTGACAGCCGGGGGTGGTGGAGGCATGGTGGGCGGGGTAGACCTGGGCTGGGTTTTCACATCCGCAGGTGAATCTGGCATTGTTCCAACCTTCAGCACTCTGCTACCTGCCACGGAGAGAACAGGAGAGACACAGGTAGATGAGAGGAGGCAGCAGACGTCCAGAAGATGTCGACATGTCATCAGTGGAAACATCTCTGAGGCCCAGACACCTTACATTGTCACCTGGGACCGCGGATTGTTTCCTCAAACTGAATCCTCATAAAAAATGAGCCAAAACAAATCAGAGCAGAGAGGGAAAATCAAGCCAAACTTTTATTGTGTTGGAGATTCACAGGCCTGGGAGACATGCAGTAACACCTGCTCACTCGCTCAGCTGCTGCCGACTGAAATCCACCCTCTCCTCTTGCCTTTCTACTGCACAGAGACACGCTCTGTGGAGCTCTGACATCCCAATCAGTGCCCCTTCACTACAACTTCTAAGCCCCAAGACACACATATAAACACACACGCCCAGGCCTGGCCGCCTGTCCCCCCTCGTCCCCTCGTTCAGACAGCCGGTTTGACAGCCAGTGACAAGTGCAACTGGATCTGCTGCTGTCCATCACTGGAGACTGGCTTTCAGTAGAGCTCCATGCTGCTACCAGAGCCTTTTTCTTCTTCCCTCTGCCAGACGCTGTGCCCGCACCAAACAAGGCAAGACCGGGCTCTACGTGGAGAAGAGACGGGTCACAGTCTCACAGCGTGGACAGAGTCTGGGTCAGAGATCAACAGAGTTTCCTAAATATCTGTTAAGACAAAGTACAACTTCACACATGAGCACTGTTTACAGAGACGGTCTTGATGAGCTCCATGAAGACCCTTAAATCATCCCTCAGACAAACACTGCAGACCCATTACACAACAACAACACACAAGTCAAAAAGAGACTGTAAACAAATGCAAACAGTGTTGAAAACAACCTCAACTGGAAAACATGGACAAATAGACACGTGTCCATGTAGATCTGACCTGGACAAACTATCTGCCCATCTGACATTTTAATCCAGCCCAACTTCTGCTCCCAGCCTGACTTTACAAAAAAACATGCACATTTTATGCAAGTTGAAGCAACACAGATTACAGCAGTTTTTTTTTTTATTATTATTATTTATTCCTCTTGATCCTTGCATCTGTTACCAGGTCTCAGGGGCAGCAGTCTCCGCGACTGCCACCCAAATCACACTGCAGCCAAGTCTGCCTCCTTAACTGCTAGGCCATCACTGCCACCTGTCCAGAAGTTGTAGATTCTTTTTTACAACCTCTAAAATAGGAAAAGATCTCAAACTTTCTTAGAGGATGAAGGACACACCTCATTTTACTGAATGTTGCCTTATAATGCAGTGTGCCTTGGGACAGAGGTTAAGGAACCGGGTCCAGAGGATTCCAAGTTCAAATACATCAACTGCCCACTGCTCGCTTTGGGTTAAATTGGGTTAAATGCCGAGGTTACGTTTTGTTGTGTGCAGTGGTGTGGATTATAATGACGAGGTGTTTGCTTTCCTTCCTTTCCTCTCCTTTTGTCTGGATTCTAGATATGTTTACTGGCCTCAAACAACGCTCAGAAATACCTCATCGACCTTATGGCCCGAAAAATAAAGTAACTATTCAACTTCCTTATTTGTTTATTTTCTCATAGGAATAGTTGTAATGAAGCTCTGCGTACATCAACTCAGCTGTTAAAGCTGTCACTCTGGGTCTGACTGTCAGTGCCGCTGGAACCCGATCCTCTGGCGGAGGCCAACCTGAGCTGAGCAGAGCGACCCAACCAGCAGCCGGCGAGCAGATATAGATTTCCATGCACGTGTGCGTGTGTTTGCACTGTAAACAACCAAACCAATCAGACGCGCACTTCCCTCACAGCAAAGTTTCTACGACATTCAAGTTAGAATTCCTGCTCGAAGCCTAAAATCACTGTTACACTTGTAATCCCCTTTACAGCTGTGATGTTCATGCATTATAAGAACCAACAAACAAATGAACTGCTGTGTCACATGATTTGTTTCTCATCACACTTCTCCCTCCAGCTGCCTATAAATCCACTTTTTTTTCGTTTGCGTTTTTTTTTGTTTTTTTTTTTCTCTCTCCCTCTGCTCCACAGCTTATTTGTCCCAGATCTCTGGGCTGGTGTGGAAGCATCCAGCAGCTGGTGTCTGTATTTAAAGAGTGTCACAGTGGAGTGTGCTCCGTGAGGGCCATTGACACACTGATCCTCAGAACATGCAGGGTACTGTGCTGTTTGCCACACTTCAGACGCTCCGTACGTAAACACACAGGCTCGCACTCAGTCGCAGGAAGACGGCACACTGGGCTGGCTGCTGCAACCGGTATAAATAGATGCAGCCGTTCTCCTCCTGATGACTGGAAACAAACTCTATACCGTACTGAAAGAGTTGGCTGCTTCCTGTGGTGAAGCAGCCCAACGTTTGATGGGAAGACTCTCCCGCAATTAAACTGCCCTCCCTGCTGCATAATCTGCACATTTTTTTTTCTTTAACCAAACCTGCTTCGATTTTGGCTCGGAAATAAACATCTACCTCGGTCGATACCTTCACGGGACTTCTTGGCCCGCGTCCTGTTGTGTTTAGAGTTTATTGAAAAAAAAAGTGAAGTTGGAAAGGATATCAGAGTTAGGAGACGGATCAGAATTATGGTGATGAAAATGAACTTTCCATTAACCCCCCGCCCCCCTGGTTGGGGAACATTGTTACACAAGTCCAGATGTGTGGATATGTGTCAACTGTTACAAAAGTTAAAAGGAACTGGTTTGTGAGACGTGTCTTTCACTTGAGCCAGATGTAGAGTAAAAAAACAGTTAGACGCAGCCTTCTCTTCTTCAGAATCAACAGGAATTAAACTGATAATTAACTATTCACAGATGTCAAACAGGGCGATGTAAAGGGTTGGAGGATAATCTCACAATGTTAACAAAATAGAGAGTAACAACACCATAACCCTGCATGTATGTGGACTAAAGGAAAAAAAAGTCTCACAGAAAATGAGTCTTGTCCTACCACTGATGTTTATCAGCTTTTAAGCTATTAAAATAAGACACCATCACTATTAAAAAGTGATGGTGTCATAGATTTGGGATTTACAAATTGTTTAAAGTAAAGCAAAGTTGACTGACTGATCATCTCTTCCCTAAATTAGTTTTTCCTGAGTTAAACATTGAGCAGAATAAAAAAAAGAATGAAATTTAGTTGTAGTGGCAATAATCACTGTAGAAGAAATGTAAAAAAAAATCGAAAAAAATCTAAAGTATGCGAAGATCTTCCTCCCTCTTTCAGCGTGTCCTTTTTTCAGGGATTGCTGCAGTGAATCATTGCTTTCCATCTCCCCCTTGTTCTCAGTATCTTCTCCTCTGACTCCAACTACCTCCATGTCCTCCCTCACTGCATCCATTAATCTCCTCTTTGTCTCCTACCTGGTAGCTCCAATCTCTAGGATCATTCTTCTCCCAATGTACCCACTGTCCCTTCCTCTGAACATGTCCAAACCATCTCAATCTGTCCTCTCTAGCTTTTTCTCCAAACCTTCCTGTCTGTAGGCCTAGATAATATACATTATAATCTGTGTCATAGACTTGATCCTATAAGAAATGTCAATCTAAAGCCACATTCAAATAAACCTGTAGTTGATCTGGTTACAATGATTGTGTCACTAACAGTAACATGTATGTCTCTGTCTGTCTACCGATCTATATAACAGCCAAACGTGTATTTAACAGGACAGATGTCCGTCTGTCTGACTGTCTGTCTTTCTGTCTTGCCTGTCTGTCTGTATCTAGTTGCAGATTACCGACAGCTGTTTAATCTGACCAGCAAACACACACTATGCCCTGGATTTAATTTTTAATACATTAGGTCTGAAGCTCCATCTGGAGCCATTTTTTTTTTTTTTTTTTTTTTTTTAGTAAAGCAAAAAAACACAAACCTCAATGTGAGATGTTCATGCAGGTGTAAAGTGTAGATATTAAACATCAGGTCAGGTTCTAACCCACGGTCGGACAGTGTCTGAAATGAGTGTTGCCTTATGATTGCTGCAGCTGTTGACGTTTCCACCACCGTTGACGCTCAGGTGAGGCCATCATTACCAATCCCTCTGTATTTTCTCTTTTTGAACAGATGTATCTGCAGGGTTGACGTAATCAGGGCTAAAACATTTCTCACCAAAAGAAACCGTCTGCCGAGCCCAGTTCTAAAAATGTTCTCTGCCTTGCACTCACTCCCATGTGCAATGATGAAACAAAATCAAAAACAATCTCACTGCGAGACAAACACAAAACTCAATTCTGCAGCGTACACACACACACACACACACACACACACACATGCTCGTTTCTCTGACTTTACAGATCGATAATTGATGTGAAGCTTCATGCCAGCCTGGTTCAAACACACACGTGCACCAATCAAAACCATCATCTAGCGACAAAGCATCATGAGGCATTTTAGATATTGGCACTGCATTTGACCAGAGACTTTAACGTTACACAATGTGTGTGTTAACTGTAATAACAACGACTACGTGAGCGTGTTCGTGCTTTTGCCCTGAAACGCAGCTGCAACTTATTAGCTCCGACTAAACCACCAAAGACCAGTCCCCTTAAATCCTCCCGTCTGTCCAATCTTTGGTTCTCCGCAGAGACCGTTCTCGGTGACCACATATTCCTAAAACTCTCTCCCTCCGTCTTTCTCTTCCTACATCCTTCTCTCCATCTCACTGTAATTCCCCCAGTCTCCAGGAATGCTGTTGTTTTTAATTTCTCCCAGCTGCTCTGGCTGGATGCCCAGCCTCCTGCCTTCCCACATCTGTTCCCTATCACGCTGCTGAGGAGTCCACACAAACACAGCCTCAGCCTATGGCCTCCAGCCCCCACCAGGCCTTTGTATCAAAACATGGGTGCTGCACGGCTGTGTCCTGGACTGGATACTGTTCTCCCACAGACGTTAAACATGCTGGTCCAGTTTGACGTGAGGACAGCAGCAACGACATGACTACATTACGGGGCTTTTAATAACTGGATAGGATTTGAGAGTGAATTCTGTGCCGGTCCATGGGCTGCTCCTGCAGACAGATCCCAGACTCTGTGTCGTCTTAAACTGATTTAGAGCTCAGAGGGTTTAAAGCCTTCACTAATGACGGGGTGGGAGGCAGACCTTGCACAGTGATGCGCACTGACCCTCAAAGACGTGCAAGTACAGGAAGCATACGTGCAAATGCGCTGTTGCCCGTGCAGCATATAGAAAAAAGTTGAGGTCAAAACAAATTCTGAAATCTACAGTTCTCTATGATTTCCAAGACATTTGTTGGCTGATCTAAGTGAGGGAGGCATGTCCAACCAGGGGACAGGGAGTGTGTGAGGATTGATTGGACGACTTATCCAGAGCCAGAGGTGCTAAGAGTGGAGTAGGGCAGTTGTATTTCTGTCACTCCAAGCTGGAGAGATCATACAGCGCTCATATCTGTAAAAGCTGTTATTGATGTAATTGTACTGAGGTTCTCGCGACCATCTGTTCTCCTCTGGGAGGCCTGGCTCCTCTTGTCGGCAGTGAAGTGGTTATGTGCAGCATATCACTGCTGCCGACGTGCTCGCAGACAAAAAAACAAAACAAAAAAAAAAACTTCCTTTTCAGATTTTTCCCAACGGCTGCTAATAAAATCCAGATGCTAGACTGGAGTCGTTTCTCCTCGGCTCTCTTCCACTCTTTACCGCCCTTCTCTGTTCTACTTCGTGTCTTCTCTCAGGCCCGGTCCCCCTATTTTCTCCCCTCATGCTTAATCAATCATCTGACTTTTCATCTACCTTTCTTCTCTTTACTGCTCTTCTCTCTGTCTCTCTATCCCGCAACCCTTCTCTTTCTGTCTGTCCTTTTTCCCTTCCAGCCACAAACTCTGAGCCATTCCTAAATAAAGGAAAGTATTTGTGACATTCAGCTGAGGCACGCTGTGCCAAGAACAACTCCCTGGCTGACCAAAGACATCTGGAGTGTGTTAGGGCTTCAGTGGGTGCTGGCATCAGACTTGACTCTCTCTCTCTCTCACACACACACACACACACACACACACACACACACACACAGTAATTGGTCGGAAATTCTGGCCTGTGAGATTCACATACATAGGTTTTCATAACCTCGCTCAGGCATGGGCAAAATAAGGCCTGGGGGCCACATGCGGCCCAATTCACCTTTATTAGCTAGTCCAACAAACATAGTCTAAAAAATATAGTGTGTTTTCCAGTAACGCAAGGTGGCACGTGTCGAACCTCTCTTACGAACCCACATCTTATTATGCCCTAAAGAAGTTAGTTCTGCATAAAAAACGTTGCCATAAAGGAGACGACAAATTTTGAAACAAAATTTGAAAAACGTATTTTGCGCAGGACACACTCTCGTGCTATTCGCATCTAGTTTAAAAAAAATACTGTACTACAAAAAAACTTTTTCTGACCAACCCTGACTATATTGTTGTTTCATGTTACCATTAACACTATTTCTGGGGGAAAAAAGTGTCTGTCTGCGTTGTGATTATACTTTTTGCTGCAGTGCACATCTTTTCCTTTAGATGGCATAGTGAAAGCTCAAAGCATTTAGATTAAGATTAAATAATTAAATACATTTTTTTGTCATTGTGATTCACACCCAAGCGCACAACGAAATTTGGCCTCTGCATTTACCCCATCATCAAAGTGAGCAGTGGGCAGCTTTTGAGCAGGGATTCGAACGGGGGACCCTTTGGACCAAGTCCGCTTCCTTAACCACTAGGCCACCGCTGCCCTTTATGCCTGACTTCTACATGTTATTTATCTTATGTGGCAAGCTCCACATAAACTGTCTCAATCTCCTGACCCTCATGTTTGATTTAAAGACCAATTGTGGTCCGTGAGTCAAACATAGCTGATTTTTGACTGCTGTTTGTCACATGACTCAGCTGCTGAAGACACTAATCATCTCCCATTGGCTGTTTACAGTTGTTCTCGGACTCAGCACAATCTTTTTTTTTTTTTTTTATGCCTACCGATGGATGTAAGTTGTGTGTGTGCATGACAAGTGCAAATGAGTGCACACATGTGTGTTTTGTGCTTCTCTGCATGTGAGTGTGGCTCTGGGGTCTCTGTGTTAGAGGAGCTGAACACCTGAACATCAATAACTGTCATGTGGACCACCTGGGACCCCACAGCCAGCTTGCACCATGGGCACACAGCCATCACGGCACAGCTGCCACAGAGAGAGAGACTCACACACACACACACTAACACGCGTTTGAGGAAGTGAGTGTGTATGTTCAGTACATACAGATTTGGGCCAGAGAGGCAGAAAGTCAGCCAGACACGAGCAGAGAAAAGGATTTACATGTAACTTCTGCTCCACGTGATAACTCTTTGTTCCCAACCCTCTTGTTTTTCCTCATCCTGTCAGCTGTGTGTTTGAGAGTTCAGCCTCAGGCTGTGAGGATCCAGCATCAGTTCACACTGTCTCTCAGCTGTGCTGTATGTTGATGTTTTCTGTATAGTTTCCTACTTGGCAGAAAAGGATCTGTTCAATCCTATTCAGCTGTTTTAACATCAAATAGTGATACTTTGACAAATGCTGGAATGATTCTTAAAAAAAATATTGAAAACAATTATTTCAACAATCAAAACCATATATTATAGTTTTATACATTTTAGTATTAAAATGTGTTTTTATTAATATATCTTGCATCTTATATTTGTTGTGCATGCAAAACATTTTTGCTTTTGCAATGAGTTTTTTCCCTAAAAAACACCCAAAACAATAAAAAATGAAAATGCACATACAAAAAACACCAAATAATGAAATCTATCTAATTTTATTAAGAAATATATTAAGACGTGTAAATGTTGTCTTATTGTGATTTTTCACCTTCAAGACAGGCGAAAAGCGACTAACAGTAACAATGTAGAAGATTAAAAAAATATATTAAAATGTTCTATAAACCATTTGTGATCAGGACAAACACCTGCAGCCTTACACAGCACCAATTAGCTCATCAGGCATCTAATTACTCCGTTAATTGCATACAGGCAGCATGAAGGGCAGCCTGGGAATAGGACAAGGCAGCCTCCTGAGGACCCAGTCTGAGAAATCTGACAAACAAAGTGGAGGATTTCCACCAACAGCAGCCACAGGCAGGCGGTGGCTCTGGGGGGTTGGAAGGAGAAGCAAAACAGGAGGCCACACCGGTGCAAGTGCTTCATCAGCAACACTAAAGAACTGAGCGATCACTTTCTGGCCTGGTTAGAAAATGCCCAACACATATGTGGTTTAAAACTATTTTTCCCAAAGACAGGATCATGACCCCCTCCCCACGAGAGATTATTATTTATATCATGTTGCCTAGGAGTTCAATGTCATTTTACTTCATTATGTTACTTTAGTTATACCTACATTTCCCATCTACCTCTGTCCTCTGTATCTTCTACTCTTACTCCAACTACCTCCATGTCCCGTATCACTGCATCCATCAATCTCCTCTTTGTCTCCTACCTGGTAGCTCCATCTCTTCTTCTACCAATGTATCCACTGTCCCTCCTCTGAACATGTCCAAACCATCTCAATCTGTCTTCTATAGCTGTTCTCCAAACCTTCCTGTCTGCGTTGTCCCTCTAATCACCTCATTCCTGACCCTGTCCATCCTTGTCTCTCCTAAACAGAATCTCAGCATCTTGAACTCCTCCACCTTCAGCTCTGCCTCATGTCTTCTGCCTTGTGCCATCCGTCATGGCGGTAAATCTTCCCTTCACTGTAGCTCTGAACACTCTTCTACGTATAGAATATTCTCATCAATTATCACTGATGGTCAATGATTTATCAATAATATTTAATTTTTTTGACTTTTAAATTCTGGGTCCCCTGGAAAAAAAAAGGCTGAGAAACTTCTGTCCTGTGCTGTGTAACACCTCACTGCATGTGCACATCTGTGAGCTGCTCCGCTGCATCTGGATTAGTTGATAGTGTCAACTGGACGGGAGGGGAGGAGGGGTGGAGTGGAGCGAGGGAAACTAGCGTGGGAATGTCCCACTCTTCAGCAGAGCGGGGTGAGGGCTCGTACTGTACTTGTGGGAGAGTTGGTCTGGAGTCTCCACAGTGTGACCCGTCTGTCACAGGGCTCGGCAGTAACAACAACATCCTCTCAGTCAGAACTCACTAACGCACATGAATGCAAACAGCTAACGTGAGAAAGGCAACACAGCCATGAGAACCCCTCGTCCTCACCCCCTCTGCCTCTGTCCCTCCTCCTCCTCCTAAGTAACTCGACATCTATAAAACATCCCTGTCTATTGATCCGCTGTCTCACTCTGGCTGGCTGCTCGTCTCACCCTCCCAGCAGATGTCCATCGTTTATTTCTTCCACCAGCAGTGTTTGAGGAGGTGTATCCAGGAAACACTGGCCCGGCGCTCACTTCCTGTGTGACAGGTGTGCGATGGAGGCCTGACAGCTGCTGTCCTGCTCCCTCTCTCTCTCTCTTCTACTATTTCCTTCACTGTCTCACAATCTTCTGTTTCCTCTTTTTTTTTTTTTTTCCAACCAGCTGCATGAGGTGGCGAGCCACTCTGTTTGCTGTTACATCACCGTGTTGCTGCGTGTGGATTTATGAAGCATAAAATGCTTAGATTTGATCCTGGCAACAAATATACACACAAAGACACACAGACGTGCACAAACACACACAGTGATGGCAAATATAGACCAGTGCATCCTGCTGACCTTCTGTCCATAAACCCCCAAAACTGTTTCCATGTGTAACAGAGTAAATTAATACAATAACTGCGGTTGTTCAAGCCTTTTTTCGACAACATTTATTGGCAAAATGCAAACATTGCAGGCAGAAGGTTATTAATATCAATGGTATAATTCAGATTTAAAATGCCAAACAGGCCACTTCTGGCCCTCGAGCCCCAGTTTACAAAAGTCTGGTCTAAGTCCTTGTCCCTGATGGACTCAACTGATGCCAGATCAGATTTTTTATTTTGTTTTTGCTAAAAAACAATAGAAGAATTCTATTCAAAATACATCAAGTAATTTTTAAGAGCAATAATCTAATTCCAACACAGCTTTACCAGTGGCAGTGCGCACACTTCACAGCCCATAATTATTCTAAGTAGAAGCTTGTAACCACCTGGTTTCGCAGTAGCAGACATACTTTTATACTATTCTTCTGCAGCGCTTGTACGCTCCGACATGGACATTTGTCCAAATAAACAGTCCACAGTACAACGGTGGGCCGACTTTTAACCGTGCACGTAAAGTGAGTGTTAAATGTCTGTCACTACAGAGCTGTCACCTCAGTCTGGAGCCTGAGCTGCTGCTCCACATCCTGCCAGCGCTCTCTTCATTTGGCCCACAGGCACAGAACAATAGCTGCTGACATTAGACAGACACAGGCGGCATGTTCTGTATTATACTGCAGGGCCCCATAGGTTACACACAAGCACTCGCACTGACGTGTGCACACACAGAACACCGTGGGGGGCTAACGGGAGAGAAAGAGACAGTTTCTCCATTTATCCTAAGTAAGCCATTTAGCCAAAATAAATACCAGCTACTCCTCCGGGGGACCATGAGCCATGTACGACACGTCATCACGAAAGGCAAAGGAGAGAGAGGGAAGTGGGCTTCAAACTCCAATGGCGTGATGAATAATCGTGGGCAAACCAGGATGACCTGCTCTGTCCTTTCATGACACGGCTCTGGTCTCCAGAGAGGTAGAAAGACGCCAGAATACAGTAATAAACAAGACCTTTTCCTGCAGTAGTAGTAGAGAAGACAGATTGAGATGGTTTGGACATTTTCAGAGGAGGGACAGTGGATACATTGGTAAAAGAATGATCCTAGAAATGGAGCTACCAGGTAGGAGACGAAGAGGAGATTGATGGATGCAGTGAGGGAGGACATGGAGGTAGTTGGAGTCAGAGCTGAGGATACAGAGGACAGGGGGAGATGGGAAATGTTGACTTACTTAGGCAACCCCTGAAAAAAGGACAAGCCAAAAAGAAAGAAGAAGAATGAGAAGTTTGGCTTGTGTGATAGTTGTGTGGTTACACTAAGGAGGAAAGCAGGGGTTTTCACTCCTGAGGCTCTTATTACTAGTGATGATGCAAAATTCTCACCCAAGACATAAACAACAAAATAAACCATAGTATTTTGCCAATTTTTTAGTATCATTGCATATATTTTCACTTCTTAATGTTAGCAGATGTTTTTGATCTAAAGCGACTAGCAGCTTGTGGTTCCTCGGGGAGTTGAACCCAGGACCCTCTGCTCTCTACTTCAGAGGCAGGTGTGCTAAATACTTCCCTATATAACCACATCTATGGCTATGACTGTGTACTAAACTAATACGGTGCCTCTCTACTTATTGATTAATGGCGTTTGATTCTCAATCTTTGGTGTAACCAAGTAATCTTTCCCATTCAAGGAATTCCATTCCCCTGCTTAAGGAGGTTGGTCTTAGTCCTAATATATTACTGCCGAGGGTGTTCTCCTTGTTGGGAGTCCAGATGGAATCGAACCCCAGACCAGTTGCATGATAGGAAAAAAACCCGCTGTAGGTTGATGGAAATGTAAGACTATGGAGTAGCAGCTTGATCTTACCCTACTTCCACTTTATACATTGTGACAAATGCAAAGAGTGAAGTAAAACATTAGTATTTCTTGACCTCCTCCGTGTCCCTTAACTTCTCTCCAGTAATGGAAACCATTAAATATGTGCAATCGCTACAGTCCACTGAGGAAAGCGGGAGATGACTCATTCCCCAACATGTTCAGTGTCCATTAAGAAAATGCCTGACCTTTACGCTTTTTGCCAATCACTTCTGAGAAGCTTAAATGTCAATGTTGAAGTAAGATTCTCACGTGTTATTATCTTAAAGGTGCAGATTTGCTCTCTTTGTGTTTGCGCAGACATGTAGGTCTGCATGTATGTGGGTGTGTCTGTGCAGAAAGAGACAGAGAAGGAAAGGAAGGAAGGCTGGAGCCAAGATTAAGGTCTGTACAACTGTTAACACAAACCACACTTGTTGGCTCTGCCTTCTTTTGGAAGGGGGACGGAACCATCTGTGTGGCACAGGATCTGTTTCCAGGAGATAACGTTTTAATTTTTTTTTTTTTTTTTACAAATACTGTACACAGAGACTGAATCGAACAGCAAGAGGGTGAATGTAAGTGTTGTGATTTTCCTTCCCTCTACAGATTTTAAGGCTGTGTATTCTCCTCTAGAGCTGAACAGAATTAAAAAGACACCAATGCCTCCAGGCTGGATTCCTCCATGCGTTCTTAAACTGGCACGCACAAGAAAGACCGGACTGTAGGACAGAAGGCTAGGTAGTGATTTGTTACACTGTAGGTCCTTTCCTATTGCAGAAAATGAGTTTGGAGAATCACAAGGAGGGTAAATCTGTGAATGTTAAAGTCTAACTTGCAGGTGAGATTAGTTAGAGTACAGTAATAATGAATCTGGGACCAGGGCGAGAGGAGAATGAACCCAGGGAGTGCGTACTGGCCAAGAAGGACACACTATACCTGAAATCCAGGCACAGCGTAGGGTAAAGTTTTACCAAACGCAAGGGACTTTACACTAACACACTATAGATGGCGTGAAGCAAAGTGAACGAGTGGCGGACAGAGACAAGGGGAGATGCAATGACGAGTCAATCAGAGTGAAGAACAGAGCATACCCAATGGTGTGTTCAATGTCCTCAAGCTAAACAAATCTACCAGTGTATTAAATTCATTTTTTGCTGTATTTCAAGGATTGTTTTCTAGCTTATCGCAGAAATAACAAAAAATATCGTAAAGAAGTGAAGCGAACTCTGAACATTTTCCAAAAATGCTGGACCATGATCTGGTTGACTGAGAATCTTCACGTAGGTAATAATGAAAAAAGACTTAATACTGGATGCATAATGCAATATCGGTCCCCGACTTTCTCAGGGAGAACTGCAATGTAGCAGGGCCTTACTGTATTAGGGTAGCAGTGGGTCCATGAACTAATCCATTGGTGGGACTTGATTAAGACAGAGCTCTGCACTGCTGCAGGTCAGAGCAGCTGTTTCCTGTCTCTGAAGTCAACACACTTCCTACAGCGAACAAAAGCAGGTTGGAGGTGAGAAGGTGATGCAGGCAGAATGGGAAATGGAAGAGAAGAAAGTCGAGACATGGACAAAGGCCAGTGGACGAGTGAGGAAGTAGAAGGTAGAGCAGTGCAGGAGCAGCCATAGGCACAAGACAAGGAAAGGAAAGGGGAGGAGAAGTTTGTTTTTCCATTCTTATTGTGTGTACGCATTCATTTTCTGGTGTTGTGACATTCGCTCTCGCCCGCATTCATGATCGCTCTAGGTATGTGCTCCTCTTTTAAAAGGCAAAATTGAGGGAGCAATTTGTCATTGTAGCACGTTGAAGGTAATTTGTAGCAATATGAAGAGTCAGTTGAATAAATAATTTTTTTTTCAGCCATTATGAGGTCTTTTCATCTCAGAATGTCACAGATTAGATAATTGGAAGATTTCACCTGCGCTGCACGCCTCGACATGTAAAGAAAAGAGTCTTGATCATTCCAGTGGATGGAAATTACCGTGCAGCACAGGCGGATGAGAGAGTGCAATCCTGGGAATGTTTGAGGATGTGTGCACAAGTAAGGCAAGGGAACTAGAAAATGAGGGAAAAGAGTGATATTTCACACACACATTTGGGGTTTAACTCGGCCTCCGCCCTCCGATCTGCTCCCACGCTGTGGCGTCAGCAGACCAACCATCCACTCTGTGTGTTTCTCATTCCATCAGATGTTGGGAAGCTGTTTGCTTCTCCACTAGTCTTTGACATTCTCCATCTCCCCAGAGAGGCTTGGCAGCCTTGTCACAGTAATGTCAAACACATGTGGAACAGACCAGGGCAGAGCAGACACACACACACACACACACACACACACACACACACACACACACACACAGAGACACACGTGCAACTACAGCACACAGGGATGAGTGTGAGGCAGCCAGAATTACAGTGATTATTCCCAATATAGTGTAGGTTTGGTCAGACAGTCATTGAAATTATATCAAGAAACTCCAACGTTTGCTTTTAGTAACATAAAAAAAATCAGGTTCTTAGGTTAAAACTTAGTTTTTAAAAAAAAATGTAAAGTAAAAGTTACAACTATTGCTCTTGATGCTGCTGCTTGATAGGATTCAAAACTCTAAAATCCTAAAAATAGACTGTTTCTTCAGCTGAACCTCTGGATTCCTGTCACTGAAACTGAACTGTAAAGATTCCGTCTTGTTTTTTTAACACAAACATGTGTCATCACAGAGTGAAACTCTCCTATCGTGGTACTTTGATGCCTAAATATTGCAGGAAATCTATTTTTCTAGATGCATTTCATATATTTTCTGGGTTGGTGTTGTATTTTATAAATACTGAAAAATCTCATGCTTATTGTAAAGAACTCATGTCTGTTTTAACGCAAAGGTTTGTGAAGCTTTTTCTGGGACGATGTCATTAGATAAATGTCTTTTGCCGCAGCCAGATCAGAAAAACTTAGTCTTTTAATATTTAAGGAGTGGTTTTCAGTGAATTTTCCAACTTCATACGGTTTCCTAGTACGTTCCTAAATATTCAACAACGACAATAATAAAAGCAGACAAAGCCCTGATGTCTACGGCCTGCGTCACCTGCTCCCCTCTGTTGTTTGTGAAGGCCCAGGTGTCTTTGTTGTGATGACCACCTGACGGACCTCAGACCATCTGCTGCACTTGTTTATGAAGAGATGACCAGTTGTCGGTAACAAACACATGTCATAGATGCAAAACTACAACAACCGTGGACTGATCTCAGATTAACAGCCGAACAACGATGTGTTTTGTTAAAAGAAAAAAAAATTCCACAAGAGATGGCGATAGTTTGGACTGAAGTATCAGCTCATCTTTGGTATTTCTTCTTCTTCTCATAGAAAAACTCCCCTCCACACACCTGTGGTACATAGGAAACTACATAAACACTCAGCAGGCTGCGGTCATAATGAATGGGCTGCCTTTATACAGAGAGCTACTTAATGATGAAGTGGGGACATCTGCCCGAGGAGGCGGTCGGCCAGAGCGTCCGTGAGCGATGGTGTGGTCAGCGTTTGGTGGGAGAGAGGCTGAGATGCTCTCTTGGTGGTGATGGAGGTCTAATGTGCGGTGAGGTAGGGTGTCTGCACTGCGGTTTCACCTCTGCAACCCCCCCATCCATTGTTTGAGACTATTATGAACTGTTCAATTATTCAGGTGATATTTACCAGGGCCAATTATACAGGGCTGTGTCCTGCAGAGAAAATGGCCTGAGTGTTTTACTGTTGCACTCACAGGCGGAAGAGCATGAGCAGCTGCTGCTGCTGCTGCTGCTGCTGAGGCTGAGGCTGAGGCCGAGCAAGTAAAAGCTGAAACCTCTGGCTGGACACTTTTTTTCTTCTTCTTCCTTAGGGAGTGTCCCAACAGTCCCAGGAGTTAACACTCACCATACTATAATCATATATGGACACTCTTTCTCTCTCTCTATATATGTATAAAATAAGTTTTTTATTATTAACCACAGAGTGAAATAATAGGAAAATATGAAACTAAAATCAATGGATAGATTTACCTTGCATTGTTTATAAATCTCTCTCCCTCTCTCTCTATATATATATAGTATATATATAATTATATATGTACCACTCTATATAGTTGTATGCATCTGTTTTCTCTGCTTGTTTCTTATATATGTATATATATATATATATATATATATACAGACATACTTATATGCTATATGCGTAGATAGATAGATAGATCGATAGCCCTTTCTCTCTCTTCCTGTTTTTATTTGCGTCCTGGACATTATTTTTCTTTCTTTCTTTCTTTCTTATCATTATTATTATTACTATTATTATTGTAATTATTATTATTACGTTACCCATGCAAATGCCTTGACCTAGTATGCTGCCAGATGGTGTTAAACTTACTCAATGTTTGTTTTTGCCATGTATTATTATTATCATTACATTGATTTCACTGTCATATTCATATAAATTTTGTGTATATATATATATATACATATACATAATTTATATGAATATGACAGTAAAATCAATGTAATGATTATAATAATACATGTATATATATACATATATACAGTATACAACAGGAGAAACACCATTACTGCCAGAACACTCTCTCTCTCTCTCTTTATATATATATGTATATATATATATATATATATATATATGTATATGGCTAATCCCTGAGATGTTTTCCTGTGGTTAATCTCTATCATCCAGTCAGTATGGCAGGTTGACCAACACTCTGCTCCAGACCACGGCGGTGTAAACAGGCTGCACTTACTTGGTGAAGGTCGTGGTCAACTGGAGGTAACAGTATCGTTGATAATCCACAGCCAGTAGTCTGGGTGCAGGCAGCAGCTTCTACATTGACTCAGTCTTCATGGTTCCACGGCAGCTCAGCCTCTGCTCCTTGTTGTTGGTGTGTGTGTGAACCTGCTCGGCTCTTATCTCCACACTTTCTGTCCCTGACAGTCCGAGACTGGAGTCCAATGCTGATCTTCTCTCCGGGAGTTGGTGGGAGCTCTGCACTTTCCAGGTGTTTAAACCCAAATGACCGTAGTAGAGGCAGTAGAGCTCCACTTGTTCAGTTTACGCAGCGTCTGTGGACGTTGGGGACACTGGTGTCTTTGGTTTTCTGCAGTTTTGTGGTTTTGATGCTGAAAAAAAAAAAGAAATCGACGCCAAATTGTCTCACTGCTTTAAATCCGCTGTGTTCAGCTGGACCGATCCAGACCTTGGAAGAAAACAACGTGTTTATAAAGTATCGATCGGTCAGCGGACGATCTTTCCTCCAGGATCCTCTCGGCTCCTGGGTTCCGTCCGCGACAACTTTGAATAAACCTTCAGTATTTCGCCGCTGTGTCTCACAGAAAGTCCTTCAACACCCGATGCCAAGTGAACGACCGATCTGTTTCTCCTTCTTCTCAACAAAAAAGACGGGGTTTCTTCAGAGACAGTGTCCGCGATCCGCGCTTATCCTCCGCCGAGCGCACTTCTTGTATTTTCTTCTTTTTTTCGCCTCAGGAAAAGCTCAGAAGTATTCACCTCTGATGGTTGAAATCTCTGCGCCAAGTTGCTTTTTTTTGAGGGGGGAAATGATGCGTTTGTAGAGTCGACTCGTCTTCAGTGATGAGTGGAACTGACCGGACCACCGTGCGCAACCAGCGAGGCTGTCTCTCTCCTCCTCCTCTCTCTCCCTCTCTGTCCTCGCTGAAGCCTTCTGTCTGCGTTTAAAGCCCATCTGGAGCTGAGCTGAGCTCCTCACCTCCTCTCTCTCTTCCTCTCTCTCTCTCTCTCTCTCTCTCCCCTCCTCCTCCTCCTCCTCCTTCCCTCCAGCTCTCTTTCTCAGAGACAGGAGCTCGGTATATATTGGGGATATACTTAATAATAATCATAAAAAAACATATTTTATTTATTATTATCACCATTCATTTACATTACAAATTTCTAATTTGATCATTGCATTGAATGCCTGTATATTTATAATATTTTTACATAAATAAAATTTTTTTAAACGTTTTATGTACCTTTAACTTATAGATCTCTTTTTATTACTCCATGTCCAATGAATTCTAAAAGAAAAAAAAACAAAACAAAACAAACATCTTAGGTCTTATGAAATCCCGCTGTCTGCCCAACGGGGGCGCTGTTTCCCCACATCAGTGGCAGTAAGCTCATCACAGCTATTTAACAAGTGAAGAACAATAGATGCAAAAAAGACATAAAGCATCTCTCTGATGGCACATATACACAGGCAGCCGGGCGTCAGTAAATCAGACGCAGACTGTAAAAATGTGCGGCGTTTTCTTTGTGTTGTCATAATTAGAGGGAAGACGAGAAGATTCATGGAAACGACTATGAGGAAGAACGATATTGTCTCCGAACCGCTGTGATTCATGTGTTGTCCACATCCTGGACATGTTACTTTGACTCATATTTGTGTGGAAATGTGGAATCTTGGAAAGTTTTGGAATCAACGGCGGTAGAAAAAAATTGTTCCCGATGAAAGATGTTTGCAGTGAACATCATGAATTATCCGGCACGACAATAACACAATCAGAACTCCTCAATGTTGCCTCCAAAACTTCCAAGTCTCTAAAGTTGACTTTGTCACATGTGAACTTTCCCACCCATTTCCTTACATCCACGCTGGGTTTTCAAGCTCCTTCAGGTTGACGTCTCTTAGAATCTGGTAGTTCTTGCTGGTGTAAAGAGACAAAAACATTTTTACCTAAATCCTTATTGAAACTCATTCAGTTCTGCCTTTGAGCAACAAAGCAGAACTGATGATCCATCTCACAGCTTTGGATCTGACTCTGAGCAACGGTTTGAATGAAAGGACAACTGAGCTCGTCCCACACTGAACTCTCAGATGAAGATATGCAGCTGACAACTCTACAGGGTCAGCATATGTTCATGAAAGAATTAGACACTAGATGTGTATAAGAGACAGCCCGACCAGCTCTCAAGTCCTGCCCTCACTCCAGACCCAGTGCACCGCTGCTCTCCGGCTCTGCTGCTCCAGATGTATCCATCCATCCGTCCGTCCGTCCTCCGTCTCACACGTCCAGTCTCCACGCTGTCTTTTCCTTTTAGCCCACGCTCCAGTGTTCATCTGCTCTGAAGGCTCCAGCCAACCTTCATCAGCGCTCTGCTCAACCTTTCATTCACAGAAGACATTCTCTCTGACCCTCTGTCTCAGACCAGCGGGACGTCTTTTATCACCCAGCTAACAGTTTGTCTCCAGATCTGTGGACGACCCAGAGAATGGTCTACTGCTCACTGTTGATTTATAGGACAGTTATACATTTTTTCTGACTCTGAGCAACGGTTTGAATGAAAGGACAACTGAGCTCGTCCCACACTGAACTCTCAGATGAAGATATGCAGCTGACAACTCTACAGGGTCAGCATATGTTCATGAAAGAATTAGACAAATATTAATCTTGCATTTCAACATTTTAATACATATATTCATTCATCGTCATCCTCTGCAGGAGCAGAAGTCTCCACAACTGACACCCAAATCACACTGCTCCACATTGTGAGCCTTCCTGCGGGTGGTGAGCCCACTGTGGAAGCTGAAGTGTGGACCAAAGGCTGTTTCCTTAACTGTTGGGTCACCACTGCTGCCTTTTAATACATGGTGAACCCATATTTCAAAGCACTTTAAAATGGGAAAATGTAGGGAATCCCACTTTCCAACACCTATATATATATATATATATATATATATATATATATATATATATATTATATCACTATGTGGATATTCACAGTGAACCTCAGAAAATATTATATTATTAAAAACAATGACTAGATAATTGATCATTTTTAATGTTAATATATATTGAAAAATATTCAGATGTTGGCTGTGCACCATCTGTCGGGCCTTCGTGTCTATGTGTGATGTGATAATTTACCTTGTTATTTATTTATTTATTTATTAAACTATTGTTATGAATGGAGCTTTGGCCCAGAATAGATATCTCTGTCGTTGGTGTGGAACTCCAGGGTTCCTGGTTCACCTCCAGGAGGTTCACCTCCTGAAGAAAATCAAATCATGGATAGTGATGTTGGCTCCTTTCAGTCAACTCACTGGTGGCCTAGTGGTTTAGGGCACCCACCCAGGTTAACACTGAGGTTCCCTGAGTGTGATTTGGGTGGCAGTTGTGGAGACCAGCCCCCCTGTGATCCATTATTGGAGAAGAGGATGAAGATGAATGAATGGTCCTCCTGCTCCCTCTATATTAAGCTCATCAGACTGATTCTACTACTACACTAAATAGCCTTGTATCTAACAGGTAAGTAAGTAAAAGCAGGTGCATTTACCGCATATATAGTGAGAATCTTCCACCTGTCTGCACTGGTCCTTCCACCCTCCCTGGCACACACACACACACACACACAGATGCACACACACACACTTAGGGGGGGCAGCAGACAAAGCTGACACACTCCTGACCCTTCCTGTGTCTACAGAACAAACAGAACCGGCTCATAATGTACACATAGACAGCTGCTTTGCCCTGACTCCGCTCTGCACAGCCTCACTGGCCTCCCTCTGCCTTCCTCTCTCAGCCGCAGCCTCTTCGGAAAAGTGGTTGGGAACTTTCAGAAAACTGATTAAATATGACGGACAGCTCTGTAGGTGAAAATGCTACCTGTTTTTTTTTTTTTTTTTTTTTTAAATTTAAAATCAAACTTTATTCCTGCCTGAATTTGTGAAGCAAAGCTGCAAAGACAAAGAAAAGCTTGTTCAGCGTTTTTATACAGTGGTTTAGGATGTGACACTATATATGGAGGATATGTATGGCTTAACCTTATAGATGGTTTCACACACCTTAGTTTGCCCATGTGGATCTCCTTTTATCCCCTAAGTATATTACATATTTTTTAAAAATATTTGTTATTTTGCACAAGTTCTTCTATATGTATATATATGTATATATGTATATATATTTATATATGTATATATATATATACATACATATATATATATATATATATATATATATATACACAAAACAGTAAAAATCCATCCATTTTCATACGTGTTACCAAGTCACATGGCCAGCAGTCTCCACAACTGCCACCCAAATCACACTGCACCACACCATACCATTCTGCAGGTGGTGAGCCCCTTGAAATTGAACCGCTCTTACCGAGAGTCCATCTTGCACAGGAGGTGCACCGTTGTCTTTCACAGGAAAGACAGAGACATTGCCTCAGGGCCAAAGTGAAGGCCAGTTAAAAAAATAAAATTACTACGCTGGTAGCTTTGTTTAGCTAGAACCAGTGAACACAGCATTGACCATGTGCCTCTCCTCTTGTCTATCTGCCGCTGGTTCACTTTTCTAATAAGTGCATTGCTTGTGCTCTTGTGTTTTGCCGAAAGTTTACCCTAATTTATCGTCCCTACGATGTCTTGTCCAGTTTGAACTTTGCTGTTGGCTCTTCTTCTCTTTTGGTCCTGACTCTAGGTAATATAAGGAGAAGCTGAATTCCTTCAATTGTGCTCACCTCCATGGTCTCTCTTTCCTCACATAATCTGTCCACTGAGGTGTTCTGATCATAGCACGGTCCAGACCTATGTAGCGTCCAGCGGGCTCACCACCCACAGGAAGGTTCACAGTATGAAGCAGTGTGATTTGGTGTGCAGTGGTGGAGACTGCTGCACCTGTGACCTGATAATGGATAAGCAGATGAAGATAAAGGAATGAACTCTACTCTCATTTGATTAGGTGGGAAAGGAAAGGGTTCATAACAGTGTGTGTGTAGTTCTTTTTTCCTCTGGTCTTGGAACACATCTACCCTGACATGACATACCTTTTATAATCTCCTTATTGGTGACTCCTGGCATGATGAAGCCAGCGCCAAGGAAGAAAAGCATCGTTGTTTAGTTATGTCATACAGTAAATCCAGTGAGAATCAGCCAAATGTCACTACAGACATGTATCACATGAAGGTCCAAAGGTCCCCAGTCTTCAGAGAAACCTTTATTTCACAGCTGGATAGCTGCTGCACGCCTATTTCCTGTAATCACTGTTTATTGGAAGCTCTATCCCCGGCTCTATTTTTGTGGTGACCTATGATGGAGGTGCAGTTGTCAGGGAGATGGATGCAGTGTTAATGAAATTCACTGACTTCATTCTTTCTCACTTCCTGAGACATATGGCTCTTCTTGGCTCTGTAAATCAGAAGCATTGTGTGTTCGCGTGAGTGCACGACTGCATAGGTGGCTTATTTGTTACCCTGCACAGAATACTGAAAAGACGGGACCCGTGCACGCGCTTGTGTGTGCGCCTGTGTGTGTGTGTGTGTGGCCTTGAGTGACAGAAAGGTTGACGATGGGGGTTGCATCCAAAGAAAGGATTCCTGTCAAGGTGACAGTCTCAAGATTGACAGCAAGCTATTCTCCTCGGGAACAGCGTCAGTCAACCTGTCAGCCGCCCTGTACAACAGCCTCTCACTCCTCTTAATTTGGCCTTTGTTGCGCGGTCACTGGGTTAGTACAGACACTCCATGTGGCCGCTCTGATAAACTGCACAACAAAACACTGAATAGACCAGAGCTGGCCTCCATGAACTTCAGGGGCCGTGATAGGCTGACTTGAAGCCACGGTGATGGAATTAATGATACAGAGTTGTCTTGTCTTTGTGTTTCATCCACTGTCAGGTGGTGCAGTCGGCTACAACCACAGTATCGCGCTGGACTTTTTCGTTGACAACAATTGCTGACGTTTATGCTTTCGCTGTATGGTTTTTTTTTTTTTTTCTGACGTGCACATGGTGGTAAAAGTAAAACCAGGAGCAAAAGTTTTGCAGCGTTTCCTCTACACACAATGTAAATCCTGTCCTACAGTGACAGTCACCGGCTAGTGTGTGGAAAGGAGATAAGGCCCTGAGTCTGCTGAATGGAATGTTAGACCCATTGTGTTCCTGTGCTCTTCTCAATTCTCCCATCCTTTACTCTCCCGTGTGGAATGAACAGACAACACAGAGCAATAAAAGACACCAGTGCAGACATGAAGGGATAAAGAGAACGTCTCGGAGACAGAGAAAAAAAAAAATACAATATAACACCGTCGCTTATTTTTAGCAAATCTTTAAAAGATGTAAGTGTTGATATGTATAAATTGACCTGTTGAGAAATTTCCTTTTGAGACATATTAGATTTTAAAATATGTTTGGTAACTTAACACATTTGTTTTTTTCTGAAGTGCCGGATGGTGTTGTGCAACATGATGTTGCATTCTTCCGTTTTTATTATCTCTATAGTCTTTACCGGAGAATTGCAATTAGCTGTGGCCATCCTTGCAGTGAGTTACAGTCAATGAGCTAGAAAACATTTAAATAATAATACTTTTACAAAAATAATCCATATTGACGCTGAACTTGCAAATAAGGCTCTGATGTTATTCACCTTAACTTAAACTGTTATTATGATAAAGTCCAAATCTTTAGTGTGGAGAGTTTTGATTTGATGAAAGAGTAAAAAAAATAACTTTTTTTGTTTGCACTGTTTTTGGCAGTACACTGACATAGTTAGTGTAATGTAGGAAGTATCTATCAAGAAAACTATGGAAAATGACTAGAAATTAAACCCTTCGAGCTATTTTTTTGTTATCATTATATTTGTCTAAACAGATGTACCTTTCATGGTACCAGGCATTAAAATGAATAAGAAATTGAAGAAAACATCAGTGTTATATACATTTTTGCAATTAAATCCCCTGTACATCCCTGGTTCACAGATACTGATCATACAGTGAACTTTACAGACAGAATTTTTATGTTTGGCCCCGAACTATTAAGAATATGCTTGGACTTGAATGACCTTGTTTACACAGCGCAGGCAGCATCACAGCTGACCAACAGAAGTGCAAACTGTCAGAAGAGGAAGTATCACCTGATTACATCAAGTGTTGACTCAAGAACAGGATATGCAGCCAGAGTGCGGAGGGGAAACGGACAGTAAGAAAGTCATGAGCAGGCAGGTAAATATGGACAAATGCATTAACGCTTGAAAAAAGTCCAGGCTGAGTGTGTGTGTGTGCGCGCTCGTGCTCGTGCTCGTGCTTGTGTGTGTGTGCGCGCAGACAGTTGGTGGTGCTGGCATTGAAGATAGTGAGTTAAGGGGGATGAGACACTGTATCAAGTTAGAACATCTGTTCCTCATAGAAACCACAAAGCTGGTGCTGAGGAAACAGAGAGGATAACTGCTCTCTCTTTCACAAACCCTCCTCCCCCACTGACACCTATCATTTTCACCATAACTCTCCTCCCCCATTGGGTGTTTCACATCTTTTCATAGCTCCCTGTCATGACCATCATTTTCTCCACATTCATACGCACACTAGCGCTTTAGTTCTCAATGTTTTCGCTATTGTAATCACTTTACGATAGTTTACTGTTCCCTTGGGATTCACCACAACAGAGAGGAAGCATGAAGGAGTCCATCATTTCCAGAGGGATCTATCTATCTATCTATCTATCTGTCTGTCTGTCTGTCTGTCTGTCTGTCTG
>JAFBJS010000456.1:213138-225028 GCA_016785265.1 Paraplagusia blochii
CTGATTACCTGTCAATCATTCCGAATTAATGAGCAGCCCTGACCGCGGCCTGTCTCTTATACACATCTCCCCTGATTAGAAGACACTTCCCACTCCACCCAGAGGCAATACCTCAGTCTTTTCAGCGTGCTCCCAGAATCAATTACTTTTTCCCCAACCTTTTTTTTTTTTTTTACTTTTAACCTCGATGTCACGATGCTCTTTTGAAGTTATTTCACACACGGTCTTCACTGCGTTGCCTTCGGTGGCCTGTGTGCTGCGTGCATTGTGAAACTCAGGTGTCTAAACAGTGAAACTCCAGAACTTCCCTGCAGCTGTATGGGAAGCTCCGGCGACGACTTCCCCTTCCCCCTACTCCTGCCCAACTCACCTTCCTAATGCTGTTAAAACTCCCTTCCCTTTCCTCCACAGCCTCGTGGGAGAAAAGACCTGTTATCAGCAGTGACAGGCTTGTTTGTACCCTCCCAGTGAATTGAATAACAGCTCTAATAAAAGTCAATACACAAGTAGAATTAAAGGGAAATAAACAAGTAGTTTTAGCATATTTTCAAAGCTGGTAAACAATGGCGCACATTTACAAATGCAAATAAAAAAAAAATCAGATTCTCAATTCAAATCCAAGTCAAAACCACAGGAAACCTTTTACTAAAATAGCAACACACACACACACACACACACACACACAAAATTGAATATTTCTCATGTGAACAAGGAAGGGGAAATCCAGCTGCACTATTTAGTCATCTGTCTAACATCAGTTCATTATTCCTCTTTGCAAATATTTTACTTGCACTGCAAAAAAAAGAGTGTCTTATTTACCCGGTCTTAGAATTATGTTTTGGAATGCAAAACCAACATACAGTAAGAATCTACAAATAAAGGAAAAGTGAATTGCAACCAACAAACTTTGAGTGCAAAGACACCATTGGTGGATTGTCCTTTTTTATTTAATGTCTATATCCAAACAAGGGATTTATGTCTAATTATAATAAAAACCTATTTTTTCACACTTTTCATGTTAAAATCCATTGTTTCCTATTGGTCCTACCAATAGATTTGAGGATGCCATGCATGAGTTTTTCTGTGTAACCTGGATCTCAATCCTCATTTTGTAAGTCAGATAAAAACCACTGCTCCATGCGTACTTGTAAAGGTAAATATTTTTTTTAAAAAGTCAGTATTTTACACTTTATTAGCAAAAATGACTTCTTCTTTCGCAAATATCAATTCTAAAGAACTAGAATTGGTGACAGGCTTCCACACAGCACTGTCTTTTTTAATCTCCTCCATCATTCCAGATACTATATAAGGTCTAACCTTGATGTCTGTGCTTCACTTGTCCACTAACAAGTCTGCTGATAAGATGGAGAAAACTCAGGTAGGCCTTGCATGAAGCGCCAAGTCAACACGAACTGATTACCTGTCAATCATTCCGAATTAATGAGCAGCCCTGACCGCGGCGGTGCTCTCCATCACTCATCCAAGTAACACTCTGCCAAGCCGTGTTACAAAACAACCTTTTGCTCTTACCTTCGCTCCGTCTGTAGTGGCTGTTGAACATCAGCCTGGGATCAAGGTTTCCGTGCTGGAGCCTGCGGTGAGTGCGTTTATCTTCAGCATCTCTCAGGCTGATGAGTGTGACAGTGGGCACACAGGGAGCGAACGCCGAGACGGGAGCGTCTTCTCCGGGTTCACCTTTCCTCTGACGGCCCAAAAGGATATCAGAAGACATCTTCAACCTTTGCTGTTATCTCTGGGTCTGGGAAGATACATTGACGTAGATCCGAGGAAGACTCCGGACGTTATTCCACTCAGTGTTTGTCGTGAATTTGTTGATCTTCTTTCACTTTTTGCACTGAGTCCTTATTAGATCATGACATGATCGAAACTGTTGTGCAACGACAAGCTGTATTGCAAAAAACAGCAAACTGTGGCTTTTTTCCTTTTCTTCTGAAAATTACGCAAAATAATGATTCCGTGTTTTTTTTTGTTTTTTTTTAAATCTCAACTTTTAAAAAATGTGTCTAAAACCTTTCAATAGACAGATGTCAAATTTACACAACTGACCCTTTCTGGTCTTCAGTCAACTCTGCTTCGTCCTTCATGTGAGTTTGATTCATCTTCTTTGCTCATCTCTCTTTCATAGATTCTTCTTCTCACTCTGCTGTTGGTTTCCCCTCTCGCTTTCCAGCAGAGAGTGTGTGTGAGACAAACACGTGCACCTTGTCGTGTGCCTCCGTATGTGTGTCAGTGTCAGGTCAGCTCGCCTCATGGCTCTGGCTGAGGGGCTGTGCTCTCCTCTGAACCCTCCTCCTCCAGCCCTCTCTGCCTCTGCAGCTGTAAGGAGAAGAGTGTGTGTAACAGTTTGCAAGTGTGTGTGTGTGTGTGTGAGTATGAGTGTGATGGCAGGGCGACCGCCTCGGGGGAGGCCAGGCAGCGGCGCTGACTGCGGTGATAGCAGCAGGCAGCTGGACCTGAGCCTCCACTTTCAGGAACCAGCTGTGTCTGCGGCCAGCGGCCACGTAGGAATCACTGAGGCAGGCAGCCACAGTCACCTCCTGCACTACTTTCAGTCTTCCCTTAAAATAGATCGTAAATATTAAACACTGTCAATATTTATCAATATGCATCAATATTTTTAAGGAGAATTGAAGGGTTGGATTGTTCACCCACCAATAGTGAACGTGGCCTGGGTTTAAACTGTCTTAAGACAGGTTAGTTTTACTGGTCTTTACTGGTCATGGTTCCTCACAATAGCAACGCTGCTCAGTATAGTTACCAACACAGTGGACTCACCACCCACAGGAAGGCTCACAGTATGGTGTAGTGTGATTTGGGCGGCAGTTGTGGAGACTGTTGCCCCTGAAACTCAGCAACTGATCAGAGGATAAGGATGAATGAATGGGTGATGGTGAATTTCTATATGTAGTGGTTAACTTAAAGATCTCACGTTAAAAATAATGTCTTTCCAGTGATTTAACCGACTGAGAATTTCCACTTTATTATTAACTTTTTTATTGGAAGAAAGTTTCACAAACATAAAGACAAAGATGCATAATAAACTCTTCTATAAGACTTTTTTTAAAATCTTTTTTTCCCCCACAGGAACAAAGAAAAATGTACTTATTAAGAAAATAAAACAACAAAGGCATGCCACTCAAGAATTCAAACAGTAGATATAATGTAAAAAATAAATTAAGTATAATAATAATCAAAAGGAAAAAAAGGCAGGCTCCAGTTAACCTTTTGTTGAAAAGAGATATTATTAAGTAAAAGAAAAAAAAAAGAATATGTATGAGGCTGAAGGGCTCAACCATCCCATCTGGACAAAAACGGCTATGATTCAACTTAAATTTAAAGTAATGTTTTTACGAATTAATTGTCATCCAAAATTTCAGAATTTTGTTTCTCTTCATTTTTTGTTTGAAGCACTGTTTAAAATCCTGTTGCTCCACTGTAAAGGACTTTTGGAAGAATCCCTCTGTAACAGTAACGTTAAGACACACCACGGAGGCAGCCATGTTGCTGTATTGTCATCAATCAGCTACTCGATTGGACGAGCATTATCACATGTGGAGCTCCGCCACTGCTCACAAACCAAAGTCTTATTTTACCCTGAAGAACCCAGTTCTGCATAAACGTCTTGCCATAGAGAATAGACAAAATTGCTTCCAACATTTTTCTATCATTTCTACATTATTTTGTATATACATTAGATTGTGTAGAGTAGTACTACATAGTACGTTGTTAGGAGATGAAACAAAAATAGGGTTCAACTTATGGCCTACCCTGTATAAACATGCGTGCAGCCATCCTCTCACATTAATTAGACAAAAAAGAAATTTATTCTGACCGACCAACCCTATGTTATTATTTTGTGTTACTGAAAACACACTTTTTGCCTGGTTATAGAACAGAACCGAGAAGTCTTCAGTCAAACCACTGTGAAGTACTGAAACAAATGTGGTAAAGTTTAACTATAGAGAGTTTGCACTGAGTGGCTGTTAGTTTTGGTTTTTATGCATCTGTTGTCGCCGTTCAGTACTTCAGTTGTCAACCCGTCTTTGTTGTTATTAATAAAATTTGGCAGCAAACGCGCAGACTTTCATTCCCATCACACGCCACTGCGTGGGTGACAGCGTCTAATTGATTATAAATATACTCCAGATCAGAAGCATGTGGGAAAAACATATGGTGAAATACTGGGATGGAGATTCACATTAAACTTTACAGAGTAACTGGCAACTGAAACAGGTTCTGATGCCAAACGACATTATCTAAATCTGACCGCCACCGCTGACGGTGACGGTGAGGAGGCCTGTGAGTGTTTGATCCCAGCACTTCTGCCTTTAACGCACACACACACACACATGCGGAAACCACTTGTTTTGTTGGGTGAAGCAGTGTGCTGATGAGAGAAGTGAGAGGGGATGTGAGTACACAGATGTGCCAAGTGTCAGGATGAAACCAACTCACAGATGGTCATCAGTAGAAGGGAAGTGAGAGAGGGTGAGAAAGACACAGAGAGAAGCACAGAGAGACACACTGAGAGAGAGACAGGGACAGAGAGAGAGACTACGTTGAGACGGCAAAGACAGTGGGGATTGTTTTGCTCCAATTTTGGGGAACTCAAAGCTGTAATAAGTGTGAATAGAAGCTGTGAACCAATTTTTTCGCACATTATTAACATAATAATATATATTATATAGAATATATAGAATTATATTCTTTTCTGTGGACCCATGTCAGTGGACTACGACAGGTACACTAAGGCTGGTCTTTCTACTGACAGTGGATCACAACTGATTTGTCAATAAAGATTTGCTTCTAAACTCAAAAAAAAAAAGGTCCAGTGGGCTACAGTGTGATTTGGGTTGTGGTCGTGGAGACTCCTGACACAGCGACCTGGTAACAGAAAAGCAGTGAGAAGAAGGATGGATTTTATCAATTTCTCTCAAGATATGAAGCCAACAGAAATCAAATTTATGGCACGACCTGGAATAATGACTCAAAATATACATTTTTTGTTTAACGCCTTGAGAGAGATAGGGAATTAAAACAGTGAAACACATGTCTGTGGTAATGGAATGCATGCATTCTTTGCCGAACTCTGTTGTATTTGCAAGTTTTAGTGAAGCGTTATTACTACACCCTAATAGTTAACTCCCTACACATATGATGGGTTCATTTAGCAAATTCATTTTCATCTTTAATACGGAAGGACTTGTCATTGTGACATTGTGATTCACATCACAGCACACAGTGAAATGTCACCTCTGTATTTAACCCATCACCAAAGTGAACAGCGGGCAGCTTTGAGCGCCCCGGGGAGCAGTGAGTGGGGACGATGCCTTGCTCAGTGGACCTCAGTGGTAACGTGGCAGTAGGAGGGTTAGAACCAGGGGTCTTGCGGACCCTAGTCTACCAACTGCCCAGATAATAACATTATGTTAAAGGTTAAAATTGACCCAAAAAAAACCCAAACAAACATAGAATTACCTTTTTTTTTCATACACAACTGCATGAACCTTCATCATTCTTACAATGCATTGCAACTTTTCTCATTTCCCCTCCTTTACCTTCTTTCCTCACAGATGCCAGAAGGTATAAAATGAGTTTTTGGGGAGAGAGAGATAATGATTCCTCCATAATCACCAGGGGCAAGCTCTGGTTCTGGCAGGTGCTATCACGGCAGTGACCCAGTGGTGCCTTCTCCCCTGAGATAAGGTCATTGGGATGACAGAAGGGAGGTAGGAGGTAGGGTAGAGGGAGAAGCAGGGGGAAAGAGGAGAACGGTGCACAGAAGAGTGTGTGTGTTACAGGCGGGCTGCTAGCCTGGCCTTATCTCCAACCGGCGGCTGTGGCGACTGGCTCCCAGATGCTGTGGTCTAGAGCAGCCGTGTCAGGGAGATCCCTCTATCAGCAACACACAGGCAGCCCTCACCAAACACAGGCCCGCGAAAAAGGACAGAACAGCACTTCATTACATCTTTAAAACTCTCATCACATACAACAGTTGCTCAATAATCTGTTGGTGAATCCTAAATCCAGAGAGGAAAGGAAGGAACTCTGTCTTCAGCGCTGACTCGCTGACACTTTGTCTTTGCTGCCCCAGTTCACAGGACAGGTATCAAAGTTAGGCCATAGTTCAACACCTGACGCAACTGTTCACCCCGAGCGGCAAAGGCTTGTGAAAATGAGTGTCTGGGACGGGTGTGACGGTGGTGAGAAGCAGCCATATGGTGAAGCATCTTGTCTGTTTGTGTAACACCTGGTCACTGCTAACAAGATGAACTCTTCAACCCACATTAATACACATACAATCACACTAACATAGACAAGTGACATTGTCAGGCATAGAATTATGCAGATGAAAAATCAGGAAACCTGTCTAAATAACTAGTAAAGAGTTCAGCTGTAGTAGTAACCCTGTTAGTAGAATAAGTTGTCAAAAAAAAAAACACACTCCAGACCTTAACGGAACTCTATAAGTTAAACCGTTCCCATCTGTCACAGTGGCACTCGGCACAGATGCACACTGAGCGCCTCCTCTTTCTTATCCTTTGTACAGCAGACTTGGCGCTCATTCAAGAGCTGTCAGCGCACACCTGCTAAATTAAGCCTGTTCTCATACTTTCATACCCCCCGCAACACACAGTCAGGTGCACGGACGCAAACACGCACATTCACCAATGTACAGTTTTCCACCAACATATGCAAATGGACGCTCATAACCACCCACCCCGGCATTCATAGGGTTGTTGTATTTAGAAAGTAACAAACTACTTGGTTAATATTATTATTTGTTCATGTCACAATAATGAAAATTAATGAAAAAAATACAGATGGACTGAGTTTTTGGCCACTGAAAATAACCGGCCCAGAAGTAGGTTTTCAGTTTTTAGCCAAAAGATTTTACCTCATTTATATTTATCCTCTTATCCAGGGATGTCAAACTCAATTTCCCAGCAGGCCACAATTGAAAACTGGGCATTGAGAAATTAACTATAAACGTACATGTTTTCCCTTCTCTCTGGATATAAAATGGTGATATCTGGAATACAGTACATTTTTCAATGTAAATCTTTCTTAACAGAACAAAATGGAACATGCGTTATTAATATAATAAATTCTGAGAGTATGTAAGGTCTACATACTGGTGGGCCAACTACATTACACATTTGATTATATCTTGCGGGCCGAAAATAATTACACTGCGGGCCAGACTTGGCCCCCAGGCCAGAGTTTGACACCTACGCTCTTATCCATTACTAGTTACAGGGACAACAGTCTACACCACTGTGGTGAGCCCACTGGAAGGGTGGGTTGGGGCGGTGCTATGCTCAGAGCACCTTGGTGTTAACCTGAAGAGGACCCAGGTCCAATTCCTTAGGTCTTAGGTTGCCAGTAGACAGGCACATCTGTCCTATTATTGTTGGCATGATTATTATTGTCAGTTCATTAAGCCCCATGCTTTGTGTCATTAGGATAAGTGACAACTCAGAAAGTTATATGGGTCGGGGCAGTGCTATGCTCAGAGCACCTTAATGGCAACCTGGCAGTTGGTGGATTAGAACCTGAAACCTTGCAGACAGGACAAGTCCACTAGGCCACCACTGCAGCCCGAAAGACTTTATCACTGAAATATCTTCACTTTCCTGTTCAATTTCACTGCATTACTTAAGTGGTTTAAACTTTAAAAGACGTGAATGTAAATGCCGCTGTTGCCAAACTCCCCTGACCTCCTCCCTCCTTGGCCCCCGCCCAAACAAAGCCATTCCTCCCCTCTTGTGGCCCGTGACATGCACAGCAGATCAGCTGCTCTAAATAGGTGCCACTGTGAATTGCAGACAGATGGAAACGAAGGTTCCCTGCAGAGTGGTTCCCCTGCAGCTGTGGCGTGTACCCACTGCCAGGGAGTGATGACAGCTCAGCAAGAGGGCGCCCAGAGACAGACGACAGCCAACACCATCTTCATACACACACACACACACACACACATTTCTCTCACACACAAACATTTCTCTTTGTACTATATGCAAAGGTCCAATAAGAAGCTATGGGAGTTCCAATGTTTTGCCTGAGGGAATGTGAAGGTTTGCATGAAAAAACAAGCAAAAAAAAAAAAAAACACATGCACTGCTCTATGGCAACCAACGAAACAGGTTGACTAACACATGCCAATACACTCATACATTAAACATGAGTTAGATCCCTACAGCAAATTATTATCAAATGTCAACCATTGGGAGTCTATCCTTACTTTCTACTGCTAATATTGTGTTGAACTATAGATTGCTGTGAGCACCAGCTATATTAATGAATCAGTGTTAATGTTGATGTGTTGGCAACTTAGTTTAAGTCATCAATGCAAGAAACGCACAGACGCAGAAATATGCTCCTCCGCTAATTTTTATATCCTTTAAGTTTTTGGGCAAAGTGTGAAGTAGGCAGTTGTGTTTGGCTGTGGTTTTACTGGAGAACTAGTTACTGAACTCTGAGATTGAGACAGTGCCAGGAAATATTTTAATGTTAATCTAACTTTGCTGTCCATAGTTTGTAAGTTATTAAACAATGGCCTAGTGATGGGCAATCTAAGGCCCGGGGGCTGGATGCTGTCCGTTCAGCTTTGTAAGCTTTTGATGTGGGGAAGGTTAAAAGAATCTTAACCTTCAGACTTTACATGTCATTTATTTGAGTTCACCTACATCTTCTGCTGACCTGGCTCTGCATCCAATTTTAGGCCTAATTGTCAAAAACCTGTCTCTCTTGTGTCAAACCTGGTTATATTTTACATTTGCTGTGCAGTACACGTTAACAATGTTTATGATTTAGGTCAAGCCTTCCTCAGTAAGCTGATGATGTGCGGATAAATGATAGGTACTACTGAGGTGCCTCTCACTCCACAGCAGGGGTCTCAAACTTGCGGCCCGTGGTCCATCTGTGGCCTGTGGAGTGATATTTTGTGGCCCCCTTGCTGTGAAAGTTGAATGTTAGTGTGGCCCACATGATTATATATAGAAGGATTCTACTGCAAGTCAATGCTAAAAAAATGTTTTGTTGTATGCACTCAGTGGTAGACTCTGCTGTGGATGAATGTGAGTATTACAAGACTCATCTGATGTGTTGTATTACTGTGGGAAACTGATTTTTTATTTCATTTTCACCATTTTTTATTCTATTTTTAACATTAACTGCTGATGCGACCATTGGCGGAATGACAGTGGGGTTTTGAGTCAGAGTTTGAGACCGCTGCTCTACAGGACTGTGGTTTATGGTGTGTCTGTTTCTCAGTGCTTTGTCAGTAGTTTAAATTTTCTGCATGATGGTGTCATAAAGTGTTCAAAACACTTATGTTTCCTGCACTTTTCTTGTATTGGAATAACTTAATTTGCCAAGTAACTTGATATTTATATGCATATATACTTTTTGAGTTATTTACACATGTTTTTTCCTTCAAATTATGTAAGTTTTAACAGACACTTGCTGGATTTTTAGGTTATATGTGTGAGATGTGTTGAGCCCATTTGATTGTATAGTTCAGTATAACATATTTCAGTAGTTTCCTATGCAGTAACATTTGATTTCCAACTGCCCCCTCTACTGTAATATCCAAGCGTCTACACTTATACTACAGCTGTATTGTTCCAGAGGTGCTCTGAAGGACAGCCAGGCTACAATTGTTTTTTTTTTTAATTTATTTATCAGTATGTTTTTCTAAACCAACTTACTGGTTTCTCTTCCTTTAACACAGTGAAACCAGCAGAAATAAATGCAACGTAGAGAAGATGATATGAAGAGACTTTGATGGAGCACTGACAATGTATGCATTTCTTCTTCTTCTTTACCTTTTGGTTTGTCTCTTCTTCAGGGGTTGCCACAGCAAGTCAACATTTTCCATCTCCTCCTGTCCTCTGTATCTTCTACTCTGACTCCAACTACCTCCTTATCCTCCGTCACTGCCTCCATCAATCTCCTGTTTGGCCTTCCTGTTGGACCAAATTCTGTATTTCTCTGTGAGTATCTGTGTATCTCACTGCAGATTTTACTCACAGTGAATCAGCCTTGTCTGTCTCTCTGAGACACAGTGTGCCGGGTCATGTATATTTCATTAGTGATGGCCTCTGGTAAAAGCTTAAAGTAAAGAGACACTTTGCTTTATTCATCACCGAGATGTGTGTGACTTTACTTTAAATCAGTATTTCAGCCTTTAATATGAGAACTACTGCATGCACTGAATGAATGGTGCAGTTCACCATCGACGACTGTGTTATCTTCTTCAAGAGATTTTTGTTGTTTTTATTTGTGTTAGTGTTACTGTAGTTAACTAATTACCTAACTAATGACCTTGTGTGTGTGTCGCTGGGTTCTTAAAGAAAAAAAAACACTGAGATCCAGTGTCAGGATCTCTCCGGCTCATTAGCCTGGTATTTTACACGTAGAAGGGAGTCCAGGGAGTACGTCTGTATGAGCTGCTTTGCATAAACCAATCCAGTCCAAACCCGCTTGTGAAGAAAAATCAATTAAATTCTACGTAATTGGACTCAGAGTGCACTTCAAAGTAGAACAGCAATCAATGTGACGTATAAAAAATAAAGCCAAAGGCCACCGTCTGTCATTGATTTGCACTGAAAGGAGGAAAGATCCAGATATTAGTGCGACATATGAGTATGATCTATTGAACCTCCTCGTGTCATTATTGTCTTACTGTGGAAAAAAAAGTGATGAGCGGATGACAGCGTCAATAAGAGTTCACAAATCTAAAACTCGTCAATGGGCCTTTAATAATATTTCCAGGCATTTTTCAGCATAAAAGTTGTTGTTTGATTCATTTTAAAGTAAATCTTCATGGTGTAAAGAAAACATAGATCAAAATTAAGCATGTAACAATTATATGATAATCATTTTATTTTCTTCTATTATTTTTTGGTTCCTTACCACTGTGCTCTATCACAGTTGTCCCAAACCACTGGGCTGTGGACCAATACCGGTCCATGAGTCAATGGGTTTTGGGCCGCAGAGAGAATGCTTAACCAACATTATTTTTGTTTTATTTATTATTTATTGCAACTATTTAGGCCAGGTCCAATATTATTAATAAATGGCAACTGGTGGCAGTCACAGAATACGCTTTCTCTGCCTGATGGAGGACGTCCACACCGTAGTGGCTCTTCAATGAGGCAATGAAGCCTTTAAAACTGCATTAACACTTGAAGGGGATACATTTATGCATTGAAAGAGAATCTTCATTAAGTGATTATCAGCTATGAATGCTAATAAATTGCATACATAGGTGACAAACATTGATTATTTCACTCATAAAATACCATTTCTATGTCATATGTAAACATTTTATTTAGGGGTTTCACACTTTAAAGACTGGTGCGTGAAAAAAATGCCAGACATTTAACCGGTCCAGGGGGCAAAAGGGAAGGTTTGGGGGACATTGGTTTATTAGATCAATGTCCTCTGAAACACTATGAAATAAAAGCTTTAATGTTTTTGTATAAGTTTGATTCAGATGAACTGTTACACTTCCATTCATCCATCCTTGAGTTATTAAATTTTTTACATAGAAACCAATATTGGGAACTTTCACTGGCTGGATTACGAAGCTGACCGGGTCGTATTCAGCCCACGGGTCATAGTTTGCTTCTGTCTGGCACCAGATGTTTGACTGAATGAATTAAAACCCAATCGCCTACACAAAAGCTGGACTTCTCTCAGAGAGGGTTTTTGAGTGAGGGTGAATCGGCCGCCTGTTGTTCAGTGTTTACTCAATGGCATCCATTATTGCATCAACTGCAAATAAAAGTTCTTACTGTATTGTTTTTAGTTTTATTTTAATTCTATATTTTTATATATATTTATTTTATATTCTATTATTTAT
>JAFBJS010000456.1:225252-243661 GCA_016785265.1 Paraplagusia blochii
GTTTTTTATGTTTTTGTAGCATGTTCACAGGTTTCTTTTAAAGATGTGGATAACTGGATAAGGACGAGTGACACTGGCAAAAGTCAGTAAAATGTTTGATAGATCATTTCAACTAGTGCTTAATTTCCACTCTATCATGTTTGTATCCATTTCATAGTCAGCTTTCATTTCTTGCTCCTGTCTGGTTTGCGTTACTGTCATGTAAATGCAGACAGTCTCTCTCTCTCTGGATCCACATTTTCCAGTTGAGTGGACAGTCAGTGTCGGCTGCGCATGCAGCAGGTAGGGAGGTTTATAAAATTGTGATTTAATACAGTGAGTATAGACTCACTGGTTCACAGGCTCTCATGTCTGACCTATGCAGCCCTCTATTAAAGTGTAAATGAAACTTTGAGCATTGAAGCATGTTGCAAATTTTGAGCCAACACTGGACAGTGGAATGCTCTGATATACAGACACACCACTAATGCTGCAGGTTTTGAATAAGCATTGAAAAAAAAATGAAAGTCCCTTTATTTGTTCCACAAAATAACTCATACAGGAGGCACCATCAAGTATGTGATTACTCTGGGAATCAAACCTAGGACCTTTTGTTGTGTAATGCAGATATGATGATAGTTACATCTAGAAATCACTTTCGTCTCCTTATCTTCGCAATGCTCAAGACCGAGGCTATGTTTGTCATGTGCACTAGACTGACCTCTGCCCCATTCTACGTCTCATATTAGCGAACTCTGCTACTTTATGATTTTTAAGATTTTTTAAAATGTTTTTATATATTTTTTATACTTTTTATTTTTAATTTACATCACTGTAAATGCAATTAAAAAAGAATGGCAACAAAATTTAATAAAATTTGAGACAGTGATAGTTCGTGATTAGGTCTTTTTTTAGAACTGGCTTGCGGGCGACTGACATGGTCACTGCGGGCACCGGGGTGGCGACCCCTGGTAAAGAGACACTAGGAATAGGCAGAAGACAGGAGGCAGAGCTGGAGTTGGAGGAGTTAAAGATGCTGAGGTTCTCTATGGGAGAGACAAGGATGGACAGGATCAGGAATGAGGTGATTAGAGGGACAACACAGACAGGAAGGTTTGGAGAAAGAAGCCAGATTGAGATGGTTTGGACATGTACAGAGGAGGGACAGTGACTATATTGATAGAAGAATGCTAGAGGGGACAAACCGAAAGGAAAAGAATAATTTTTCAGTTGTGCAGCAATCACTTATTGGCTGAGTTGTGTGACTGGAGTCATGCAGTCTACACAGGAATACGACAAAGCCATCCTCACCTCACGATAGCCTCCCAGCTACGTTACAATCAACTGTGTGAAAATCAAACATGTTTGAAATCCTGCTGATTTGCCCACGATCCCTCCACCCACATTGCTACAGTGCACATGTGCGAACAAAGATACCATGGAGTAAACATGGAGCTCCAGGGCAGAACTGACAGACCAAACAGACCACGTCTGCCGAGACATTTCCTGGTCCATACACGTCGTTGTTATCACCTTTCCTTCCCATGTCTGTGCCCTGAATGGCACTTTGGTCGGGGACATTCTTTTTTGTTTGCTGACCATTATTCTTATTGTGTCTCAGTGAAAATACATGACCATCTCCAACCTCCCATCACCAACTCTTTTTCTTCCTCCCTCTCTTTATATGGATTTCAATACATCACATTACATTACAATACATTTGGTTGACTCTTTAATCCAAATCAGTTCTGGTTAGGAGTGGAGGAGTGGAGTGAGACGTGTCCAGTTTGATCAGTCTGATCGCACTTGACCATCAAAACATACAGTGTGACCACCCTAACAATCCATTCATACAGTGAGCAAAGCATGTCTGTATTATGTATTTATATATTAAAGAATATACACACATTCTTTTTGCATTGTCTGGAGTTAGTGATGGAATTTTGATTTACAGAAAAAAGAAAAATAGTTATAGTGATATGTATAAAAGCCAGATTAAGATGGTTTGGACAGGAGGGACAGTGGAGACATTAACGAAGAATGACCCTAAAGATGGAGCTACCAGGTAAGAGACGAAGAGTTGGAGTTAGAGTTTAGGATACAGAGGACAGGGGAGGATGGAAATTGTTGACCCGCTGTGGCAAGGCACTGAGAAAAGGGACAAGCTGAAAAGAAAAGACAAAAAAGAAGATTCACAGTGATATGAATGTCCAATAAATGGCAGGTAGATTGGCAGTTTGATGATGTGAAGTCTACGGTGATGGGTTAAATGCAGAGGCATAATTTCCCGAAGGATACTCCCTAGGGATTAATATAGTTCTAATTATTATTATTATTATTGTCTTCTCTCTGCTGCCAAACAGCCGGAGAAGAGAGATTCACGACGCTGCTCATCCCCTGATCACGTCCTGTATGCTCTAAAGCTGGCAGACAGACAGACAGACAGACAGACAGATGTTCTGTAATCAGCAGACAGATGGACTGACCACCCATCAAAAGATTAGCAGATGTTTGTTATATACTGAAAATACACTGCAGGCCATGGGACAAGCTTTTTGAGATAATCACCAAAGTAACAAATATTTATGCCGTTAATGTCTCCGAGATAAAGTCCACGACTTTTTTGGCAACCTGGTACTGGCAACCATTAATCAGGTCTATGGACTGGAGAAAACACAACCTTTTATTTTTTTCTTACTTTCTGTACAACACTGAGACACCTCCGTGATGTTCACGGCCAACGGAAACATAAAACAGGCGCCAGTGTTAACACGTTAAAGTCAAAAAGACCGCAATCCATCCCTCCCTTCTCTCCTTGTCCTCCCCTGTCTGTCCCCTTATCAGACCCTTGGCAGATACTCTGATCTGGGTTTCCAAGCATTCGCTTGCCCCTTATCCCACCTCATGGCGTAGTATGCATCACAGTGTGTCCACGGTCCTAAGGACAGAGATAAAACTAAGCCAGACTGAGCCGTTAGACATAAGGCGGTCGTCAGAGGACAGTGTCGGCTAATGCTCTGGTTTTTACGCTCCCTTACTTATGCATATGCACATTTATTGACGTTTCACAGAAACGGGGATAAAGTCAAATCATTTATCTCCAGAATTTCACAAAGGGGACATTGTTAATGTTTCCTATTTAATGATGTGTGGACTTTAATTCAATATGTGTGATTGTTATCAGTAGTTTAGTGGAAGAAAAGAAAGAAAACTCCTTGTCTTTGTGATCATGTGATCCACACCACTGCATACAACAAAATGTGATCTCTGCATTTAACCCATCACCAAAGTGAACAGTGGGCAGTGAGCAGAGTGTGGAGACAGTGCCATGCTCAGTGCACCTCAGTAGCAGCCTGGCAGCTGATGGATTCAAACCAAAAACCCTCCAGACCCAAGTCTAGTTCCTTCTACTATTAGGCCTCCACTGCCTGGATGTGGTGCTGGTCTGGTCAATGCAGCAGATGCCTAATAATTCAGAACAATCTAGTGTGAAATGTTCATGTTGTGGGTGGCAGTGGTGGCCAAGTGGTTAAGGAAGCAGACCTGGGTCCGTAAGGATTCAGGTTGGAATCCACCAGCTGCCATATTCCCACTGAGGTGCTCTGTACATATCACCGCCCTGACCCACATAACTTCTTGTGTGCTCACCACCCACAGAGAGGCTCACAATATGGTGCAGCGTTATATGGGTGGCCCCTGTGACTTGGCTACAGACAAGCAGATAAAGATGAATGAAGTGTCATGTTGTGATGCCTTTACTGCCCCATATTGAGTTCAGACAACAGGGTTGCACAGTCAGAAGTTGTTGCCTGTGAGAATTGCATGTTCAAAAAAAGAGTGTCAAAACTATTAACTTTTATTAGTGTCTTTATTTTTGTAAATGGCAACCTTTAACACGCCAATGGGTTTTTTCATATAGTAGTGTTGAGCTACTACATTTATTTTCAATGGAAACTTAACAGGTTTGCACGTAAATACCTTTAAATATTGAGTGTTATAGACAATATAAATGATTTTTTTTAAGTTTTATTATCAATCAAGTTAAGAAATTGAACAAAGAGCCTTGGAACAAAACTGTTAATGTCACAGGCCAGACCACAGCACCTGCATAAGCGGGGTCTGAATGATACTACTCAGTTAAATCAGTTCTTTAAGGTGCATATTTAATTGAATTAACTTGCAAAATCCTTTTGTTTGCTTAAAAAAAGATTAGTTAAAAAAACTAAGCTCCTAAATTGTCATCCTACATGTTGGGCTTTTTTCGCAGTGTAAGAAGACAAAAAAAAGTTAAAAAGGAAAGCGCTCTGCAGACACAGCCAAACAAAGGAAAGGAAAAGGGGAATGAAGTAGACATGGGAGACAGCACAGTGGCCTGTAGAGGGAGAAGAGGAGGCAGTGAGTAAATAGTCAGCGGCTCTAATAGGAATATCAAGCCAGTGAAAGGTAAACAGGCTTCTCCAGGCAGATACAAAGGGAATGTGGCGGCTTTGAGAGTGCTGAAGTGCCGGCACGCCACTGTGGCACGGCGATAACGGCCCCCAGGCCCGCCTGCATCCCAGAGATAAGGGCGAGCGCTGGCATGTGTCGACCCTGATCCCAATTTCACTGTCAATATTCATCCAGCCCGACAAACAAGCAACATTTAAGATAAAAAATAAATATGGAGTCCTTTTGCTATTACCTCCTGTTTATTAATCTGAGCACAGCACCCACTACCTTTTAAATAGTAGTAAACACAGCCCCCCCTCCTGCACCTCCACCTCTTTTCTCCTCCTTCCAGGCTCTCCTCCCAGTCCTCTCCTCTCCGTCTCTCCATCTTCCTGGAACATCTGGGGATTTGCATGTCTTCCCTCTGCTGCTGCTCTGTTGCCACAGGCTTGTGTCCCCCCCCTGCGTGTGTGGGGGCTAGACACACCTGTGTAGGTGTACGTTTGTGTGTGCAGCACAGATAGTTTTCATGACTTTGTGCAGATGTGCTTGTATGGCTACTTTCCTTGATGGTTGCAATACTTTATGTCAGTCTGTGTTTGTTCAACCGTCCTTTTGTGTTGTGCAGTGGTTACGACTCACCTGTTAATGTACAGATCCAGGCTGTAGCTGTGGAATTCTTACTTTTTTTTCACAAGACACAAAGACGTATACCGTCAAACTGTCAAAGAATACTCAGAACACCCTTGTTTTATTCAATTTCTTGCTCATTTTAATACCAGGTACCACTAAAGGTATATTCACTGAAGAATATGAGCAAAACAATGAATGCCCAAAGTACTGTTTTCTGCAGTACAAGGCCTGAGCTAGTGATACAAGAACTTAACTGATTTTGGTTAATGTCAAGAAAATCATCAAATATATAGTGTAGCTCTGAAATTAAGCTGTTATGAGGTATTTTTGTCGGCATTGTATTTGTTTCGCACCTTTAATGGATCAGTCATTTAAATGAAAAAAGAAATTGAAGAAAATAGTTGTCCATTTTTTTTTTCCACAACTATATTTAGACAGACCAAAAGGGCAACAGTGAAATACTACAATTTCACAGCGAATATTTCTTACTTAAATTACTTTTCCAAAAAAAATGTTATAACCTTACAAATCAAATGATTTTGACTCTTAGGACAAAGGTTTCTCTTAATAGACCAGCAGTACCCATGGACCTGTTAAATGTCTTTTTTTTTTTCATGGTCCGGCTTTATAAATAATAATAATTAAAAAAAATAATATGACAACAGTGCCACAGTGTTGGCCTGGCGATTTTTGGAAGCACCACAAGGAGTCAGGTTCTAATCCACCTGCTGCCTGGTTACCACTGAGGACCTCTGAGCAAAGCACTGTTGGGACCCACATAACTTCCAGTGGGCTCACCACCAACAGGAAGGCTGACAGTAGTGGAGCAGTGGGATTTGGGTGACAGTCGTGGAGACTGTTGCACCTGCAACCTAGCATTTGACATACAGATGATGATAAACAAATGAATGAATGATATAACAGCACTGAAACAGGTATTTTCCTAATATGGCTGTCTATGTAACTTTATTAGCAACATGCTCGTAACATCTTTTAATGCAGAATGCCCATTCACCTCGCAGCAAAGTAGTTTTGATGCTTTATTGCCTCATCGGAGAGCTGTTCTTACGCATTGCCAGCTCAGGATTGGTACGTGGTACAACTTGTATTCATGTTTCCAATCCTTTAATTTTTCAATTGAACACGTAGCTCAGAATAAGATAAATAAATGCCAACAATGCAAGTAATATATTTTTTTCTGACCAATTGACCCAATGACAGGTGGGTCCACGACCCAGGCATTGGGCATCACTGTCATAACAATTTTTTTTTTCCTTTTGATGCCTTGACGGCTCTTCAGAGTAAACACATGACATCAGTTAAGTGACAACAACAACTATCCTGGCTTTCACCAATACACGTGTTTTTATTTCACAGTGAAAGGTTGTTACTTACTTTTCTATCCGTGGCGTTTCCTAATGACAGAAGCAACAAAAACCAAAAACAATGAATTCACGCAGCACTGGATTAAATGACATACTGAGATTGATATTGTTCTGAATTATTGGCCATCAGCTGCATTCTCCAGGCCAGCTGGGCTCTGATTACCATCTGCAACAATCACAGAGGGAGAGAGCTAAGTACAGCTATTGGCCCAGAGCTTGTTTTGTGTCTTTTGCCAGAGTAAGCTCAGGGCACAGTGGTTTGTTTTTATTAGTTTTGTGACACAGTGTAGCTGAGGAACGTATCAGATCAGTTAAAGGCAGCAGGACAAGAAGCCAGTATTGACACAGGTACACGACCGATTACTGCATTCCACTGGAGTCCTCGTCTCTCAAGACAGGGACATTTTACTGAGCCCGTTCCTTTATTTGCCGGCAGCTGGACTATAATCATTCTTACCGGTGCTCCTCATTGCTCCCAGACCACTAATCCTCAGCTCCCCTGTCATCCCCCACAATTACACCTGACCCGTTCATCACTTCTCACCGACTCAGCCCCTCCTGTCTCCGTGGCCTCCTCCTGCACTTCCTGTCTCTCTCTGGTACAGACCTGTCCGTGGCCGGCCAGCTGGTCATATCCCCTTAAATCTGGCCTGAGCTGAGCCGCTGTCTCCAGGAGATTACTGCACACTCTCCGAGGCTCCACAGATGGGAAAGACAGGCTGCCAGCTGGCGTTGGGATGCCCACTATCCTCGCTGGAAACTGGCCAGCAGGCCCAGCCCTCTGCTCTTCACTCTGCTCATTCACACTGAGACTCAATCTTTTCACCTTAGTCCAAATCTCTTTTCGATCTTATTCTAACAGATTATCATGGACTGTTTAATCCAGTTAGGTTTAAGTTTAAACACAGATATTTAGAAGCGTTTCGAACAGATTTGATTTCAATGCTTTCTGGGTTGTTTAGGACGGAGCTCTCTGGAGGATAGTCTCCCATTTTTAACTGCTGATAAAAATCATTTCAAGGAAGGGTCAGTAGTCTTAGTTACCACGATAGAAAGTTAATTATTTCACTTACTAACTTGAAACCCCTCATTAAGGCAGAAACTACATGTTAATTTTGTATGGAAAAATAATGGTGACAAATTTGTTGCTTGTCAAAAGTACAGTATGTATGTCACCTTGCAGGTAGTAGTAGAATAAATTGTAGTGAAATCAGTGCTGAGCTTCAATCAAGTTTCATAGTGGTAAGAACGCCTGCCTTGGAAGCAGAGCCCAGAGAGTCCCAGGTACAATTCCCAAAAGGAACCCTGGCTTGACAATGATGATTGTCCTTTGTAGGTTACTTTCTATAACAACGTCTTCTAAATGCAAATGTTCACTGGAACACATCACCAAACTTGTCCTGCATATGTAACATGGTCCCCAAACTACGGACTCTCTGTCCTGCAATTATTCTGACATAAAAGGAAGCAACTTTTTTTTTCCCACCTTAACTGACCTGAGAGGTAATATAGTAACAAGTGCTCCATTCTCTGTCTCGCTCAGCTAGCATTTGTATTTAATTAGAATTGAATTGAATGCCTTTATTGTCATTGTACATACATACTGCGTATTTCTAGTGCTACTCCAGTAAAGTGCATAACGCATTTAAACAAACAGAAATCAATTCACCTAAATATATATATATTACTTGATGTATGTAAACAGTGTCAAATGGTAAAAGTGATAAACAGATCATAAAAGTAAATTAAATATAATGACTTGATTTGGTGATTTGTCCAGTTATATTAAAAGGTTTATCCAGAATGTCTCCATTACATTAGTGCAAACCATCATGATTCCTGCAGCAATGGCAGCATGGAGCAAATATTGTGGAGAGAAACACCATCAGTCTCAGAGGGTCGTGCTGTCTCCCTGTTTCACATAAGGACTTGAAACTAGAGGAATAACTGCTGGATTATGAACTCAAAAACTGCTCATGAGACATTCCTTCAAAAATCCTCTATGTATTCGCTTATATCGTTCCATTCAATTCATCGATGGAGGCTCTGGGTGGAAGAATTAATCAGGTGGAGTTTAACCACATGGAAGATGTACAGGTTAAAATTTTTATACTGTTATAAATATCACAAGGTATTTGTAAGGTTATTGAATCAGGCATGTTCTCAGAGGGCAAAGTGGGAGACACTTTATTTCTACCTGTCCTCAGTGCTCAGAGAGAGGAATAGAGAGGGGGGACAGTGAGGGTTACTGAAAGGTGTCACATGTGCCGATGTGATAAGAGCGCCAAGCAGAGATAACCAAGCGTCCTTCATCATTTGTTAACTACACACAGACTGTCTGTCCTCTTGAGTTTGAACTACACACACACACACACACACACACACACTCAAATGCAGCCAAACTCACACTCGGATCTCCTGCAATAGCAATAATGTAAAAGTCTCTGTCTTCTGGTATATATTAATTAATTAATTAATTCATTCATTCATTCATTCATTCATCTCCTGGTCACGATGCCACCCAAATCACACTGCTCCATACTGTCAGCCTTCCTGTGGGTGGTGAGCCCACTGGAAGTTATACGGGTCATGTGGGTCCTATGCTCAGAGCTCCTCAGTGGCAACCTGGCAGCTGGGGATTTCAGACCTGAAACCATGTAGATGCAAGTCTGCCTCCTCAATCGCTAGGCCACCACCACCTTTATATATCATTGTCCTCTCAACATTGTCATTTGTCATTGCTTTTCATCACAAAACAAAGTAAATAGTACAAATACTACGCCAGCATATAGATAAATAGCAATTATACTGTCAAACCAAATCTAATACGCATTTAATATGATCTTGCGACCAGATATAACTATGCTGTGGACCAGATTTGACCCCCGAGCCTGAGTTTGACATGTGTATTCTACAGTTAATGTAGTTTTACAAATTATTATGAATCCACTGGTCATAGACTCTGATCTTATTCACCTGTTGATATGCTTTGCACAACAAGAAGCTGCAGGAAAACAGCAGAAAGGGATGTCAAGTGAGGATTAAAAAAAACCACCCCAGGATGACCTGTAACCAGGTTAGTTTGACTTGGTTATTGCTGTTTTTTTGTCTCTTCTCACTCCAACCCAGTTTACAGCGGCCTCCGCTGTGTGCTGATTAACATGTGTAATGGTCAGTGAACTGAATATTGTATATGTCCGTGCTTCTGTAGAGCAGACTGCTGAGGGGCTGGTTCACTGAGGAAAATGTGCAGAAACTTTCTTGCAAGCCTTCTGCCTGGCCACCTGCTAGGCACTGAGATGATTACAGTGTGAGATTGCTGTGCCAGATTACTGTGACCCCCAGGACCCCTCCAGATGGACACACACTCACACACATACACACACACACACCTGCCATCTCATTTAGGATACTATTTTTCATCCACGGCGACTTGTGCCGATGATTACACACAAACTCACAAGCACACACACACACACACAAACCAACAACCACTCCATACAGTACATACTTAAATGCAATCATCTGCCCTGGCCCTTTGCCATAAGCTTGAGCATGGGAGCAGGGAGTGCTGGGAATAGGAGGCGGGGCTCAAGCATTAGCTCCAGGAACTGATGCTGCGGGGACCAGGAGGTGTAATTCTAGCAAATAATCTGTTTAAAAAACATGTGATATTATGATGTTGGCTCCTGTGCAAACACGTAACAACCTGTGTCTGATGTAGTGAGAAGATACTAAGCTACTGTGTAATGTCTGCACTTGGCAGCGCTGAAATACACATTAGAATCACTTACTGTTTAGTATCAGGGCTTTGAACCAAAATCTTTTTCCCAATTGGTCAGTTGTAGACGGAAACGGTGTTTTTTTTTTTGGCTCCATCATAAAATTGACGTCTCTAAAATGGTGTGAATAAAAATATCAATAGGTTTATATATGCATGGATGTATCTATGCAAATTCTCCTGTGGTTTCTCTCAATTTCGGGTCCACTCCCCGGACGTTGCATTAAGACTTGTTTGTTGCCAGGTCAAATGAAAAATGTTGTGGCAGGAGATTCTCAGAACTTCTTCCCATCTTGACACAATAAAATGGGAAATATATATCATTAATTTGTGGTCTAACTAGACAGGCTGTTGAAAATGCGTTGCTACCCATTAACAATATGTAATGTGGACAATTATATTGATATCATGTTTGAAACTAACAATTTCCAAATTGACAGACTACAACATTGACACTCTTATTGTTGCCTTGCCTGAAGTTGCCCTGGCTTCATCAGGAATGCACTAAAACAAGGGTAAATAAGACGCTATAGATGAGACACTATAGATGAGTGCTGATAAAAATGGTAAAAATGTTGTTTTTTCACAACTTAAATGCATTGAAACAAAAAATTGAAAGCTAACACTGCATAATAATCTATTTAAAATCACTGCAAGTGTAACTGATTTAAACAACAACAACACACAGTATTAGTAGAAATTATATTTTTATTAGTTGACCAAAACCACAATGGTAACCACTGTTCAGTCCTCTGGTGGGTCCCAAGTGGTCACAAGAGAGATTACAGCTATTTTTTCTTGTTAAATTACAGTTCTACGTTGCTTAAAACTTGAGTATCACTTATTGTTGAAGCAATTGGTGGCCTAGTGGTTAAGGAAGCGGACTTGGATCTGCAAGACCCCTAGTTCGAATCCCCTTACCGCCAAGTTACCACTGAGCATGGCATCGTCCCCCAGGTCACATTTCGTTGTTTGCAGTGGTGTGAATCACAGTGTCACAAAGACAAGGAGTTTGATTTCCTTCCTTCCTTGTGCATATATCACTCAGTCAGCAAAACAATATCCTCATTAATGTTCAATAGTGGTCAATAATTTAGGAATAATATCTGTTGACTTGGGTCACAAGGACTTTTAAAATATGGGTCCCCAGAAGAAAGTTTGGGAGACACTGGTATAGACTGTACATGCGAACATAGTCTTTGTTTGCTCGACATAAAAAAGACCAAAGCTCTGCAGGTGAGAGGGAGAGGGGAGCAAATGCAGAGATTTGTTAACAGACACAACAGCCCATCAGCATGAATCATACGTGATGGTCTGTCATGATGCTTCACATCCAGCCGCACGTGTCTCTCTACCAGACTGTGAATGTCACATGGAATCATTGGACGGTGGAAGGAAGAAAAACTCCAGGCTCTACCCCCCCCCCGGCTCCCCCTGGTGAGGTGTTCACCACAACAACAACTCCCAACCCTTTTACTTCTCCCACCCACCCTTCCCACCAACACCAGTCCTTCACCCCTGCTTCCTCTGCTCCTCTCTCCTGCCATGTTTGTGGGATCGAGGGCTTCGGAGGGTGGCACTCTGATGGCGTGATGCCAGATGGCAGCCACAAGGCAGTGGATGTGGTGCAGAGCAGCGGAGGCTGTATACTCACACAAGCACACAATTACGCACACACACGCACACACTAACTTACACTTTCTCTCCTTAATGAACAGCCATGAATTATTCATTGCAGACACACACATAAAAACGCGTGCATACACACACACACACGCGTCTCTCGCAGGGCACATACACAGCTCCTGTCAACAACAGAAGGCGGTGCGACTTCTCTATTTTATTATAATTTCTCCAGGCATTTTCCGAGGTTGTAAAGGAATACCAGGTGGTGCCCAACCCCTCAAACTATCAACTCCTCCTCCTCCTTCCTCCCTCCCTGTTTCCTCCTCCATGCCCCCTGTCCTTCCTTCTTCCTCTGTCTATGTCCTTGTCATCTTTCCTCCTTCTCTTTTTTTTTTCTTTTTCAACTCCCTTCTTTTTCAGTCTTAAACTGCCTTCAACTACAGTTCATCATCAGTGAAGGTTTTTGCAGGTAAAAAAAGGTAAAAATAAGGTGGGGGTTGGTGGAGGGGAGGGAGCCTGTTTTTATGAGGTTAAATAACAAAGAAAAAACTCTAATATTCCCTTCTTTGATTCATTCATCTTCATTGGCTACTAAGTCTCCACAACTGCCACCTAAATCATACAGCACAGCCTTCCTGTTAGTGGTGAGTCCACTGGAAGTTATCTGGTTCGGGACGATGCTAGGCTCAGATCATCTCAATGGATAGATTCAAACCTGAACCTTCCAGACCCAAGTCTGCTTCCTTTAACGCTAAGCCATCATCGCCAAAATTACTTTTACTTGTACCTTCCAAAAATATTTTCCATTAATTTTGTGCTAATCTGGTGCTACCAGGAAGGTGACATCATTGGTGAGGTGATGAGTTAAACTTTGTGGGTGTTCCCTGTAGCATGAAAAAATGTAATCTAAATTAAACCTTATATAATAACTCCAGGTCTTCACTTTGGCCCAGAGGCAACAAACGTCTCTGTCCATGTGGTGAACCTCTAGGGTTCACCATATTCGCAAGTTCATCTCCACGTCCACCAGGGTGGTACGGTCTAGTGCAATGTGCTTTGGGTGGCAGTTGCAGAGAATTCTGCGACCTAGTAATGGACAAGCAGATGATAATGTATGGATGGAAGAATAATGCTACAAGCTTCTTCAGGGCGTAATGAGATTTGGTTTGTGTTCATCAGGGTGGGATGTAATCGTGGTTGACCAATCCAGCTGATTGATAACATGGCCCATTGCCCCCTTCCATGGTTTTACTCAGAGTTTACCCCAGTCTACTACAGTGGTTCAAACATATGCTTGAATGAGTTGAAACAAAGATTTGATGATTTTATTTTAAAATATTAAGGGAAACTTTTTTTGCTCAGCCACTTACCACAAATATTATTTTTTAAATACATTTTCAGGCATTAGCAGGTTGTAGAGCAACATTCATCAACCACCCAAGTCACACTCCACCGTAGCATTCCCTCATTAACCTTCATGTTGGTCCACTGAAGGGGCAAACATCTGGATTGAATTTTACCCAGGAGCTGAATTCTAGAAATCAACACCAACGTCAGAGACTCTTGATGAGAGAACCCCCACCCTTGCAGTCATTAAGAATTACAGTTTTCTATCCACCAAAATACTCCAGTCCACGGACATTTACTGTAGCATTGATCACTGTTGTTGTCCCTTTAAATGACATCATTAATCGCGTGCTGGTCAAAGTGTGAGTAGTACTGAGTCAGTAAGTCCATATATTTGCTGAGACCACTGCTTTGCGGCATCTGATTATGAATATCAGTGGAAAAACCGATACCGATATATTCCGATATTATAATTATGTTGTTATCAGTGCGATATTTATCGGTGGACCGATATATTGGACATCCACAGTTCTAAGACCAAATCATCTGCCTTATTTGCTGTTTGTTGTCCTGCTCATGTCTTCAGTAGCTTTTCAGTTAAAAAATTAAAATATCTTATTTCTAATTTCTTTCCCGTGTCATATTTTATACACTGAGCAGAACATGTGTTTGTTCATAGCGGGTCATCTGAGATTCAGTAATTTCACATATGAAGAAATGATTTTCCACTTTTCCGCCATGATTAAAAACTTTGGCAACAGTGGAATTGCCACATATTTACTTTGTCGTTGATGTTTTTTCTCCTGCATTGTCTTGTGGCACAAACCTACACGACTGTTGAGGATATTTGGAAAGGCCAAATTAACGGTGACAAGTATTCATGCAGAATTGACTTTTAAATGACTGAACCAAAGTCAAGGAGAATTGGCAGAGTGGAAAATTTCAGTCTGTGTTTGGGAGTAAACTGAAGTATGTTACACAGACAGTGATTATTTGTTGATCAGCTTGTGTTTTTCTCCTCATGGGAGATGGTGGGTGTGAGATGACTGTGACAGATATGACACTTTGCCAAAAGCAAACTTGCCCACGCTGTCACCGAGGTTCAGGGTGTTAGTGGTGTGAAGGTGAAAGTGTGGGTTCCGTGGAACATGGAGACAGAACTGGGTGAAGCCTGGAAAAGTAGATGTAGAACAGAGGAGCAGCGGAGGAGAAAGGTGGAGAGGTGATGTTGGGAGAGGGACAGGAGTGTAGAGAGCTCAGGTAAAAAAAAAAATCATCCAGTCCTCATTAGAGTGACCCTGTAATGTCTGTCCTCATTTCAACCAACGTCCTCTTTCCAGGGGATCACGATGTGACGTGACATCATAGGGAAAGACATTTGTTCCTGGCAATGTGAGTGTGAATGGTTGAAGGAAAGTTTTGTGCGTCTCATTGTAACTCGTATGTCTTTCAATTAATGTAGTTGTGTTTTTTATCTTGCTTTCAGTCAATGTTAATATGACCATCAAGAACTTACATACCAGCAGATGATATTTTAAGCATTTCTAAATCCAAAGCATTTTCTTTCAACCTCGGTTCATCTACTGTCTTTTGTCACAAAGAGCCACTGAGGCTGCTTCCTTTGGTTCCAACCAGGGTTATCATCGTTAACGAAAACTAACGAAAAAACAAAAAAGATCACTGATAAAAAACTCTTTGTTAACTGAAACTAACTAAAACGATCATTAAATAAAAAAAAACTATAACTAACTAAAACGAAAATGTGTCCTAACAAAACTAACTGAAATTAGAAATGAACTACCCTTCGTTTTCGTCTTTGTTCAAACCTCACAGAAAACTAAAACGTAAACTAAAACTAATCTAAAACAAAACATTTTGGACAAAACTAAAACTAAGACTAAATTAGTTGCTTTTACGAAAAACTAAAACTAACTAAAACTAATGAGCTAAAAGGCAAAATTTACTAAAACGAAACTACACTGAAAAATCCAAAACTATTATAACCCTGGTTCCAACCTATTCAGACAACAGTGACTGACCAATCAGCTGTCGGGAGATGAGTCGATTAAAAGAGCTGAACCTCATGTGCTGGTTGGTTGAAACCAAAACCTGCAGCTACAGCGACTCTTTATGGCTCCTGTTTGACTCCTCTGTCTATAATATATCAGGATTTTCCAAATCTGCCTTTGTAGGTGTTGAAAATTATTTTTATTAAAAGAGAACACTTTGTTACTCGAGCAGCAGTTAAGTTAATGAACTTGGGTCCACCAGCTGCCAGGTTCCCACTGAGGTGCTCTGATCATAGCACCGTCCTGACCCACATAACGTCCAGTGAGCTCACAACCCACAGGAAGGCTCATAGTATGTAGCGGTGTGATTTGGTTTGCAGTGGTGGAGACTTCTTCTAACAGATAAGACACATTTTTCTATAAAACTAAATGAAATATTTATTCATTCATTACTGCCACCTGAATCAAATTACTCCTGTGTTGTTGACACTGTGTAAATCTTTCATTTTGATTGACCTGGACATCATGTCGTCTCCTACAGTTAAGTGTGAAAAACTGCGAACCCTTATTTTTAGTTTGATGTTCAAGTAATTCTTTTGTTTCTGGAACAAATAATACATGAAGTTTTAAAATTAACTTTCCGTGAATGACAAAAGAAACAAAACAAATTATTTTTCATTCTTAGACTAAAAAGTGGATAGTGAATAACAGACGGACTGATTTGCAAATTCGCTTGAAGACAGTATTAGGGAAAAGGACACATTTCTCTCTTTTCTTTTTTATTTCTTACTCAAATATTAAATACCATCCTAAGCCAGGCATTTTTCTTTTCTCAAAGTTCAGAGGGATTTAAAAGCAGATAATGTTAAAATTCATCCATGCAGCTTGGTTCCACAGCAGCTGTTGACATAATTACAGAGAAAGAGAGAAAAGTGTGAAATTAATTTTGAATTTAATGTAAATTACAGTGATTGGCAGAGTCGCTCTAATCGACATTCATGTACCAAAAAATATGCATGCCTGCAGCCTGTCTGTGTGCACGCATGAGGAGCGGCTCAGATGAACAGACCAACAGAAAAAAGGGACGGATGTCGTGGTTCACTGTGAGGAATGTTAAAACGCACAGGTGAAAACACGAGTCCTTGAGTGGAAGAGGAAAAAAAGGCAGTGATGCTTCACCATGTAATCACAGCACTGATTAATCTAAAAATGACACAAATTGGAAAAGCGGGAATTTGGTTAGAACTGATATGCATCTGATTTAGGGAGTTTCACTTGGAAAAATAAATTTGCATACATTTCCAAATCTATCTTTATATGTTTTCTTTCCTTTTTCCCTAAATTTATTTGTCATCTCTTTACTTTTTGTGATTAATTCCTCTTTTTCTTTGATTGTAGTTTTTTTTTGTTTTTGTTTCTAGTGTGAAATTACTGAATTTCTGTATTTAAAAAATGTACAGCGCGTCACCTGTGTGTTACCATCTCCAAGAAATTTATTAGAAAAGTCTTAGAAAGTCATTCAGAAAATGTGTTCAATTTTATTCATTTATTCATCTTCATCGTCTTATCTGTTAATGGCTCTAAAGTGTCTCCACGACTGCCACCCAAATCACACTGCTGCTTAATACCAGCCTTTCTGTGGGTGGAAAGGAAAGGGAAGGAAAGGAAAGCAAAGCAAAGCAAAGCAAACTCCTTGTCATTGTGACATTGTGATTCACTCCACTGCACACAACCAAATGTGACCTCTGTATTTAACCCATCACCAACGTGAACAGTAAACAGCTTTGAGTGCCGTGCAGTGGGTGGGGACGGCGCCATGCTCAGTGGACCTCAGTGGTAACTTGGCAGTAGGGGGATTCGAACCTGGGGCCTTGTGAACCGTAGTCTGCTTCCTTAACCACTAGTAACTAGATCACTTTGGCATAAAAGAGTATCTCCGAACTGTACTCTATGCCCAGACCGTTTGCGAGCATATACTTTCCATCAAACTACAGGCCCGCAGGCCAACTGTGGTCTACTCTGCCATTTTATGCGGTCCGTGTAGCTGAGCATGTGTATGGTTGTCTCAAAATTAATTTATTTGGTATTTATATGGTCTATCCTGATGTTTATTGAATGGGTGAAATGATGTATGTTTAATGTATGTGTTTATGACATGAAGTATTTAGTTGAGTATGTTGAGGCAGAGACTGCACTTTGCATCAAAACCTGGTTCTTAATACCAAACACATAGATGTGAGTGATGAATTCATCCTCCAACAACAACTAAAAAAGAAAATGGTTCAAGGAAAACAAAAACTGCAGTTGCAGCAGGACAACAGCCTGAAATGATGCTGCAGTTGAAGCTACCTTGATTACACTGTCTTCAAATTCAATATTCCAGGAAAAAAACATTGTCAGCACTTGATAAATAAGTCGAGTCCAAGGTTTGATGGATTGAGTTAGAACTTTATAATTTTAATTAACTTCAGTCTGTGGGATTTACATATGTCCTAGGACTACAATCCTGGCTTCTAATGAATTGTAATTTCATTTTATTTACTTTATCACAATGCATTTCATTTTTATCAACTTAGACAACAAACATGAATTTATCTTCCATACACTCTTGCTATTAAAGTTATTCAATATTAAACAATTGCACCTTAACTAAAGCAACATTTCCAGCAACCGTCGCTAATTTTGTGGAAACCTGTTGTTAATCATCTCGTTTCTTCTATTGTTCTCATTAAATATTCATTATCTGTACTATTATCTGGGAGGATCACAGTTATGAATTATCAGAAGACAGCTTTCAATCATCGCGTGGCATTTGAATCACACATCCATTATCTGTGTGTCATAACAAATTCACACAAACAAGTGAAAAATAAATCTCTCCTGTTTCTGCATAATTACCTCCAAACATTAGTCATATGTTATATATATATATATTAGTCATATGTTATATATATATATATATATACTGTATATACAGTCATTGAAAAAATGATTAGAACACTCTTTCTTTAATTTCTTGTCCATTTAAAAGTCTGCTTCTACTTAATCTACATTAATCTGGACAAATATAATAACAACAAAAAAGTTGTTATTATAATTAAGTTTAATGATTAAGTTTAATTTCAGAGCTGATTTCTGACCATTTTGCATGGTTTTATTAACAGTGACAAAAATCACTTCCGTTCCTACATCACTAGCAATAACATTGTACTGACAAATAC
>JAFBJS010000456.1:247827-255327 GCA_016785265.1 Paraplagusia blochii
TTCTGTATTAAAATTTCAAATTCAAAGCATTTTGTTTCTTGTATTTCCATTTTTTTCCTCTTGTCAACTTGTCCCTTTTTCAGGGGATGCCACAGCAAATCAGCAATTTCCATCTCCCCCTGTCCTCTGTATCTTCTACTCTGACTCCAACTACCTCCATGTCCTCCCTCAGTGCATCCATCAATCTCCTCTTTGTCTCCTATCTGGTAGCTCCATCTCTAGGATCATTCTGCTACCAATATAAACACTGTCCCTCCTCTGATCATGTCCAAACCATCTCAATCTGGCTTCTCTAGTATTATCTCTCTGTCTGTTTTGTCCATCATTCCTGATCCTGTCCATCAGTGTTACTGAATTCCTCAATGTCAATTTCCGCTATCTTTTTAAAATGTTTTATAAATTGAAAAACAAAATGGAAAAACTGGTGAAGAAAATTTAATAAAATTTAAACAAATTAGCAGCTCCCAAAGCTTAAGTTGGTCTGTGCAGGACAGTGTGCGAGGTCTTGGTGCTGATGTTGCAACTTGCCTGTTTGGTTGCTTTGCAAAGGCCAGACGTTCATGTGATTTTTTTTAATCACAGCATCCGTTGATTAACAAATCAAATGAAATTATCTAATGTCAGGCGTGATGACCGCTTGCCGCAGGCTTGCACACACTGCAAAACTTGGGGTTTCACAACTGAGCAGAGAATCAGGCTCGATCGCAGATCATCACAATCGTGGCAAAATTGTCATGTCACGTGACGCATGTGATGGAGCAACTTTTAAAAACACAAGGTGGGAGGAGGAGAGTCGCATAGGAGTGATGATCATGTGACCTGAGGTGAGATGAGTCCAAAAAACCCATCAATCCAATACCGATAAATCCTTAGCAAATATGAGTTAAGTTAGGTTTTCTCAATACTCTTTTCATGTACATTAATTGATTTAGATTCATCCAGTTCAGGCAGAATGAGTAACTTTTGCTTTCATTCCAAGGACAGCGGTCCCTATCATGTTTTCCTTTTTAAAGAAAGTGTAAAGTTTAATCCATTTACATATTGCATCAAAATGATTTTAATAGACAACATATCAGCATACCCCTAATGTCCATGTGTGATAATCCCACAGTGACTCTCAGACCTACAGTGGTTCATACACACAGAGCACCTGCAGCTCAGTCAGGGTCACACAGTGGTGACACACTTCCCGCTCTAATAACCTGTGCATTTGCTCACAGGTGTTTGTCGCTTCATCATTGTGATATCACTTTGTGTTGCCCTCAGTCCTATCCGTGTGTGCCAGACAACATGGCGGGACCTCTGATGCGTTTGTTTACCCAAGCAGCGTGCCACAAACACGGGACTCTTTCTGTCCGCGCACCTGTTCAGCAGCCCTGACATCAGCAGCACTCCAAACACAAAGACCACCTCTGCACCTCAGAGGAGAGAGCAGCCAGAGGGGAGAGTGAATTAAGGCTCTGGTCGCAACATCTTGAAGTAAAGGGAAAGTGTCTCCGATGATAAGGAAGGACTGTAAATATGACTGAAGCAGCATCACGGACTGATGTTAGAATGTAGGTTAAGCTGTGTCTCACACGGTGAAGCCGTAAGTGTTGGTAACCAGAGTGGGTGATGACGGCGAGGTGAGGTCTGTTGTAGCGCTGCGTCCCTTTGCGTCATTCTCCCCTACCCCCGGAGTGGTTCGGGTGCATTCAGCTTGTGAGCTCATTAAAAAGCGCCCATTATCCCGACATTTGCACGCATCACATGCAAAACTAATTTACTTGTAAGAAATTAAAAGTTCATTTTAATTGAGCTCGCACTGCAGTATGCAAATTAGGGGTACATAATGTACATTGATGCGGAGCAGACAACACACAGTGAAAATGGAATTAACCCTTTCACTACAATAAAGGGATATCCTCCCATTGGTTGTGACAACAAAGAGGAGAAAAATGTACAGTTGGAAATTTTTTTTAATTTCCTTCTCTCTTGGCTATTGCCCTCAGGAGTCATGAAATTAGTATAAAATTAATTTAATCAATGTCCCGTATATATATATATATATATATATATATATATATATATATATATATATATACACATTGCATGGATATTGTCGATGCAGTTTCTCAGTCGTCCAGGTCACAGTCAAGTAAAAGAGTTAAGTTCGGCAACTGGACATTCAGTTTTTTGGAAAACGTTTCTCCTCTCATCCAAGAGGCTTCTTTAGTTCTAACTGTTAGTGGGAAGTAACAGAAGTTATATCCTGTGAGTGGGCAGGAAGGGGTGTTTCAGGATACCTTTGGATACCTGTGAAGTGTGGTACCAGTCGTTTGGTGGGTATTGATGGGTTGTTGCCGTCATTGTTGGAGTGGTTTTGGTCACACAGCTCATTTATATGCAAAAAATGGTTTTTGAGAGTGGAATCTTTTGGATATTGTTCCCAAAAGGACTTTGTAGGTGGGTGAGAGGTGAGAGGATATTCATGGATACATAGATATTCTGGTATGCAGTTCAGGAAATTAATGTTTGAATATATACGAAAAGTCTGAATGTATATATATATATATATATATATATATATATATAGGTCTGTTTAGTTGCATCTTCTAATCCACCAGCTGCCAGGTTGCCACTGAGCTGCTTTGAACATAGTAGAGTCTAGAACCACACAACTTCCAGTGGGCTCACCACCCACAGGCAGGCTCACAGTGTTGGGCAGTGTGATTTGGGATGCAGTGGTGGAGACTGCTGCACCTGAGACCCGGTGACGGATAAGACAATGAATGTATGAATAACTCAATTACATCCACAAACCACCTTCAAAAAGAGAAAACAAAGTGTAATTGTACCATCATCCCTTGTATTTTACTGTTTTTAACCATGCCCCAGCAGTGGGGCCCACCCCACACTTTGAGAACCACCATTTTAATCAATTTAACACAGTCTATTTCACAGACAGTCTATTTTAGTCTTAGTCAAACATGCATTGCCCTGACAAAGGCATTGACTTGAACCTTGTGCCCAGGAAGGAAATGAAAGTGAACGACTTGTTACTGTGACATATTGTGACTCTGCACCCAACCATGTGTGACCTCTGCATTTTAGCCATCTCCAAAATGAACAGTGGGCAGCTGTAGTGGCTGGCAGTGCTGTGTGGGGACAATGCCATGCTCAGTGGACCTCAATGGTATCTTGGCAGCTGGTGGGAATATTGGATGCGTATTGTGCTGAAGGTTATTCCATCCCTGATAGTCATTTACCAGTAGAAGATAGCACAACACTGACCGTGGCAGCTTTCATCTCACCTGGAGCTGCTCCATTTGTAGTCACATTTGATTATAAGGCAGACAGCAAACAAGTTAATGGGCACATGGGAACTGTGTGGCATGAGAACAAACGGAGCCTCAACATCGTCCAACTTAATTTAAATGCACAGGAATGGGTTGAGGCGCTGGATGAAGTCAGAGTGAAACTCAGCCTTGGAATTGATCACTGCTTCATTGTCCCATCGTGACGTCACTGAGGGAATTCATTAGCATTTCACTATGTTTGGGAGAACGTAAAGTTCTCAACTTAGTAAAGATTTGGTTCTGTAGCCTTGTCTAATAGTTTGACTACCAGGGTGAGACTGTGTGAGACTGTGTGCACAGCAGCAGCGCTGCTATATTATTTTGTTGTTGATATTGGCAATTCATTTAATATTGTGTAAAAACTAAATAGACACAACATAGAATTATATATACAGTATGTGTGTATTATATCTACTTTCATCCACAAAAAACAGTTGTGATAAGAGAAAACTAACTTTAGGTATTTGACTTAAAGTACTGCTCTCTCTGGTATACCTCACTTTGGAACGCAGCTTGTTATTGCATAAAATGATTCTATCATTCTGTCCTATCTGCATGAACCAGGTCACAGGGAGGACATGTCCTTGAGAGAATCATCTTTTGTTGAATATTCCTTTTATACACTTACTTTTATTCAGTATATAACAGATAAATTACTAAATGAATCAATGATGCCCTCATACTGCTGTATTCTACAGTAAAGATTTGCATGAACATTTGCAAGATTTAACTTGATTTTTTTTTTTCCACTATTTGTCAATATGGCCTTTAAAGCAGTGCTGTGAATCTAATATTAACCCAAGATATTTATTCTGATTCATTTTTTTTATTTTATCTCCATGATCAAGTATATCAGAATCAGGTGACTCTCTACTAGTTTTAGTGAAATCCATGCCTACAGTTTTAGAAAGGTTTCGCTGTAGACATCACTCCTGTAACCAGATTGTCACACAGGACGTTTTTGTTTTGTTTTTGCCGAGTTATTGCCGAAGTGCGGTTGGAAAAACTTTTGTATTTTATTCTGTCCACTCCTCTGACCTCCTCCTCCACCCAGTCGTCAGTCCCACTCTGCCGTCTCTCTGGGTGACTGCTGAGGTTTGTTGGACCTCCAGTGTATTCAATGTCCCTCTATGGAGTCGGCAAATCCTTGCTTTTATCAATCTTTCCATCCTTCTGCAAAAAACAAATGAAGTCCAAACCTTTGATTTTAAATGAGAAACGCTGTAAGTTTCATCTGTGTTGTCTGCCATGTTGATAAGACACAGAGTTAAACCCACAACCTGACCTCCAATCCACGTCACAGTTCACACACCGCAAGAGACACAAACTCCAAAGACATATGTGAATAGATGTATATGTGTGTCTATTGGCTCGCCGCTCTAGTGGGATGAAGCGGCCAATGTTGCATCTATGTCCACAAGTCTATTTGTGGACGGGGCCCTGAATCAGGAAACCGATCCACGGAAAAAATCCGATCCATCGGATTGTTTTAATCGATCAGGGCTTTTTGGAACGGTACGGACTGTGTGGGTCACAGATCGATAACTGATCCAAAACGATTAATCTTCACACCCCTAATATATATATGTATGTACATATGTGTTTGTGCACGTAGCATGTATTTATGTGTGTATATGCACGTACGTATGTATGTATGTAACATCATTTATGTATTTATGTGTCTATGCACTGTGTGTGTGTGTGTGTTGACACACACATTCAGTTCAGTGTGGAAGTGTTTACAGCTCAATAAGTCAGCCGATCCATCACTTTATTCCCCAAGTGGAGATCAGAGGTGAGAGACAAAGATTGGGGTGGAGCAGTAAATAAGATTGAAGAAGCCTGGGTGATGTCTGCTCCTGCTCCCCAGAGTGTGTTAGCCCAACCTGGACCCTGCTCTTTGACCCTCGCGCTTCAGCCCCCAGCCCACCAATAGTCAATAATATGCCGATAAAATGACACAGTCACCTGGAGCGTTCCACTCAGGGAGCAGAAAGGGTGAGGATCGATGGGTCACTTTGAGTTGCGTGTATCTGAAGGTATGTTTGCAGTCGTGGTATTGGTCAATCAATGTGGCTTTGGTCAAAAATGACTTATATGTGTATATATATACTGCAAGATATTCTTCATATTGGTTATTTCATCTGTGAATTTATTAGTTTCTTTCTCACTGTCTCTTTTTCTGTCATCTAAATCAAGTCCTCAGTCCTTTTCCTCCCTCAGTGGCCTGATACTGTCTCTGTTGAGCTCACTGTCCCTCACTTGGGCATTTGTCCATATCTATGTTTTTTCATGTTGAGATAGTTGGGGGGTTTAATTTGAATATTTAAAAGTATATTTCCAGGGAGTTCAAACACAATAATTGTTTTTTTATTACTACTTTTTTGATTGGTAAATATATCCAGTCATGATAAGTTATGACTCAACTAATGCTACTTTGAAACACATTAACTTGTACTCGTGTCTCCACTGTATTGACCTGTCCTCCTCCTCTGTCAAACATCCAAGTATTAATGTATAAGACCATACACAGTATTGTGTTGTGCTCTAATAAAATGTACTGTAGTTTTGGTAAAGATGCTACTGAAGAGAAGCCTGTTACAAGGCAATCATTTTCTACATTAATGACATTATCAGTAACACTTGACTAAGTATTTGTTCACATTACTGGAATAAATGCAGCCAAAACACATTACAGAGTCTGCCATATGCTCCACTCCAGTATTCAATCAGTTAGTTTTATGTGTTTATTTCTGGCTGTCTGCAGACATACTAATATCATTTTTAACCAATATGTTTTAATCTAACACTAACCTAAACCTAACTTTACTTTAACTTAGACACATTTTGTTTATACCAAATATTCGAGAATCATCCTTTATACTGATAACCATGATTAGTGTTGTCATGTTTTTCTGAGGACCAAAAGAATCAAAGAAGTATCACAAAAAAGTTCTAGTGTTCCAATATTTTAGAACATGGAAAACAGACGTGAAGCAGTAAAACAGACGTGAAGTTATATACCGTGTTATAAAAAGGTCAGTCAAGGTTCTTTTTGACCTTTAGGCCCAATTGTTATGGCCAAAAAAATGGTGTTCATTGAATAATTATGTTCAAGAAAGAGCTATGTGTGTTCTAGCCTGCAGAACTCCCTGCAATGACCATAATTTACCTATAGATGGCATTAATAATTCTAAAAGCATTTGCGCTTTTATACACGACTTTGCCATGTCATTTATCTTGGTTTATATTAATGGCTCAATGTTTCTGCAACTGACCTCAGCCTACTATATTGGCACCAACAACTGTTTGGCATCAACCAAATGTTACATGATAAAGAAGAGAAAAAATACATGACTTTTTTACAATTTACAGTATAGGTCTCTTTTGAGTATAAGTTGTCCCTGTGCCCTCTAGTGGCTGTCAGTAGGATAAAACAAAGACGTAAAAATCTGAAATGAAATGAAAATCCCGAGTATAAGTCGCAATCCCACCAGGATGAAGGTTGGAAAAGTGCAACATATAATACCAAAAATACAATAGAATCAAATTAATTTATTTGAAGTGTCTATGTCATGTTCATCCTAATTTTTTCATTTTTAATATTTCCACATCTCGCATTGTATACTACTGTATTTTTTGTGGTCTTTTTGCATCTTTGGTCAGAGAGGATTTCATTGTGCAATTTCATCCTGGATTTACGGTATAATTGACAATAAAGGTGACTTTGACCATTTACTTTTTATGCTGTCCTGGAGCTCCTGCGTTTGGCCTTATGGTTTAGAACAGGCGTGGGCAAACTTTTTAACTCGCAGCCTACATTTGGACAGGTGGGCCGAGTCTAGAGCAGAACCATGGAGCATTCATTTGAACTAGGATAAATGGCATGTAAAAGTCATGTATCAAACCTAAAATACTACATTTTTATACCCTTTATGGTGTCATCTACGGGGGATGCATTATTGCATGGAAATGACTATAGTATAATATAAAGAAAGAACTTCATTTTGACTAGCTTGGCAGGCCACACTAAAAAGCTCAACGGGCCTAAACTGGCCCCCAGGCCTTTGTTTGCCCATGCCTGGTTTAGAATCATTGAACTATGCATCGGTAAAGGGCGCCCAATTTGGTGAGGGTCTGCTAATTTACTGCTGACTCAGAG
>JAFBJS010000456.1:260327-261535 GCA_016785265.1 Paraplagusia blochii
AAATTGAAACTTAATCCATTTACTAATAAAAAATGTATTTTTTTACATTTATTTCCATCACAAATTTACTCAAGGTAGTCATATTAATCCATCATGCATTTTTTATTTACCAAATTACTTAATAAGGCAGACTCTAGTTTTAGATTTTAGTGCCATGTTGTTTTTACATTTGTTTTACGTGCAAGTGTGCTAACTCGCACGTAACCACGTAAATACGTAATCACCTGTGGTGCATGAGTTCACGTAAAGTTGTTGGGAAAAGAATGAAAAAAAAAGATAGATTTTTGGATTTATGAATCGATATCGTCCTATTAACAAAAAAATCAATTAAAATCAATTAATCAATTTTTTTAACCCAGCCCTAGTACTGAACATTTAACATTTTACAAATAGATCTTTTCCGTGGTTTCCTTTCCACCTCAACCACCATATATGATAACAGATAACAATTCTCACCATCTTTTATGCCCACAGCTACTTTACAGTAAATAAATGTATTCTACACAAAAATGCCTGATACTAAGCAATATTAGCATAATTATGTAATATTGGTATAACTCAATGACACAGTGAGTATTGCTTGGTCCCTTTCTGGGGACCCATATTTTACAATTCACAAACCTTCACAACCCAAGTCAGTGGACATTCTCCTTTAATCTTTGACCCTTATTGAACATTAATGTGGATATTTTATTGTTAAAGGTGTGTGATATCTGAAAAAACAACTAAAACCAGTAATTGAACCAGCAAAAATGGGTGTAAACTTATATAAAACATAATGTGAGAAATCCTAGATAAATCTCTTACAACTCACTGTAGGGTGTTTAGAAGTTTAGAAGAAACCAGACTTTGATGCACAATGGTCTCAATAAAGCTGGGCTAGTAAGAGAAGGCAACGGCTAGAAGCTGTCTCTTATACACATCTAGATGTGTATAAGAGACAGCTGCCAGTCTGAGGTCCACTAAGCATGGCACTGTCCACACACACAGTTCCTGAGCGCTCAAGGCTGTTTGTTTCGAATTGTTTACTGGTTTCCTTGCACTTTTTACTTGAACAATATATTTATTAATAACCTTCTTTAGTAAAAATCACAAAAAAACACTTAAAGTCTTAAAAGGGACAGTTGTGGCTTAGTGGTTAAGGAACCGGAGTGGGTTCTGGAGGGTTCAAATCTACCATCTGCCAGGTTATGACTGAGGTCCACTGA
>JAFBJS010000456.1:262730-287695 GCA_016785265.1 Paraplagusia blochii
GATGGATGGATTAGAGACACTAGGAATAGGTAGAAGACAGGAGACAGAGCTGGAGGTGGAGGAGTTAAAGATGCTGAGATTCAAAGAAGAGTTGGATGCAATGAGGGAGGTAGTTGGAGTCAGAGTAGAAGATGCAGAGAACAGGGTAAGATGGAAAACAAGAAGCAGAAGAAGAAGGTTGTCAACTAGTCTCTGTGCAGAATAACGAAAGACTTTTGCAAACTCTGCATGGAAAACTAGATCGGACCAATGAACCGGTGCATTTTTTTTTTCCTTTTTTTCTCTATTGTTGATGCAAGACTCAAGCACTAACCCCTCACTCAAAACACAACGGCCCTAAATGCTACTTAGGCCCGTACTTGCAGGCAATGGCCTTCATATCCTCCGACTAAACAACAAGCAGATTCATCACTAAATAGGTGCCACTAACAGCCCAACATGATGCATTACTGTGGAGCATTTACCCCAATTATCACCAGCAAACAAAGAGTTGAAGTGTCCCAATGCATTAGGCAGGTTTGGAAATAATAGCATTGTAATAAAGCGCAACCATTAGGCCTCACAGGCGCACATCAGGTATTCAACACTGCATTCACCCCACCCATCAGCCCAATAAAAGTAGAGAAGGAAGGGAATAAAAGGGTGGAGACAAGAAAGTCAGGAGCCGGGTGAAAAAAAAAAAATCCTTACATTCAATTAAGGAGGGAAAAAGACAATAAGAAAAAACTATATGTTGCAGAAAACCCATTCATTTGTTTATAGTTTGTGTTTGACAAAAGGATAGTGAGTGAGTGAATAAATAAATAAATAAATAAATGGTCTGTGGTCCGCCTAGTGCACTGCTGTGCTGTGCCGCGGTGCTTGGTTGCCCATGAATATTCCATGAGGCAGAGAGTGAGAGAGTGGGGAAGTGTGCTGCCTGGAACATCTGGTCTGGTCTACAGGGACCCCCATGGTGAGAAAGCTGCAACTTCAGGAGGAAAAGAAGGAAGGAAAGGAGAGAATGCCAATAAAAAAGGAAGCAGAACAAAAAAAAACAGTAGCAATCAGCGGGCATGTGCATTATATGGTTGATTTGTTTTGCTAATTTGATTTTAAGAGCCCCAGCCACAAAAAGTACAAAACAAACCCAGTGAATGAAATGTGCAGGGAAATTGAAATCCTGCAGCAGAATCATCAGGGTCATCTTTTTTTCAGACTCACTCTGGTGTTTGATCAAACAAACTTACAATTTGTATGAAGAAAATTTGTTTTTACTCAGTTCAATTACATCTCTTAATGCAGGGGTTCACTTCTTCTTTTTTTTTAATGCTGCATCTGGGATTCAGCTGCTTCAAAGTAGGCAGTGAATATGATAATTTAAATCAAACTTCTTAAATTAACAAATATTTCTTCTGTCAAGTCACAATCTATTCATATGAATATAGCTCTGCTGCAGAACACGTTACAATAGATTTTTTTTTTTGTCTTTTTCAAGATATTGGGATAAATACTGTATACAAAAGGATGGAACTAATACGGTCCAACAACATGACAAGTGAAAAGTTCTGTTAAGTGTAATCATGTGTATCATAAACATCTCCTTGACACCAACACATCTACAAAACATCTCCGCAGCTGATGTTCTGTACGGCATTTGTTCTTCATGTGCTGTATGATGACAGACAGATTGCTCCTTGCAAAAAAAGAGAAAAACAGGTTTGCAGAACAAGTACAAAAAATTATTTACAGTTTTATTTTTACAAAGAAAGTACAAGGAAAAACATTCAAGTCACAGTTTTTTTTTAATTGTTCACTGGCATAATTTTTTTTTATAACAGTCATGTTAATATGCAATTGTTTTTGAGAATTAGGTGTTGCAAAAAAAAATGTAGTAGTAATAGAAAAACGTCTGTATGGGAGGTACTGATTTTACACTTTTTTCAATTGCATGACTGAGTTCTGGCTAGAAAATGGAAATTGAGGCACCAATACTTTTCCATTTCTCCACATAAGGTCCAAGAACTATAGCCTGGAAATCAAAACCAAAATATAATTTGATGGCTGAGGTCAATGAGATACAACCTGGGTGTGTGATGTTTGATGTCATCCTGTACCGGGATGCTTGTCTGCAGCTGATGCCTGGAGCTGGGAGGTCTGGAGGAGTGAGGGTCAGGTTAGCCTCTCCTTGATGCCAGATCATGGAGATCCGCTCATTAGGCAGAGCCGACCCTGTGATGATTGGCCCTCCCTACAGACCACCTGAGCACAGAAGCCAGGCTGGTTGTTAACAACACTGCTGCTGCTGCTGCTGCTGCTGCTGCTGCTGATTATTACTATGACTAACACGTTGTCTTTCAGAAGGCGTCATTATCACGTTCTAGTCCTTGGTATTATTACTAAGTCTCTTTGTTGTGAAATTGTAAGGAACTGTATTTGTAGTTCTTATATATATTTGACCTCTTTGCTGTATTTTATATATTAATTGCATTATTCAAAGGCCGCAATTTGGACATAAACAGACTGGAAAAATTAATGGCATTATTTAAGAAACATTCTCTGTATTTTCAGTTGAAGGACTTTACTAGTTTACAGTTCAGTATTCTTAAATCTGTTTAGGACTCACTGCAGGTTATTGTTTAAATATCACTGCATATTATTTTTCAATTGTATTTTAATTAAATAGCATTAAAATCAGATCCCCTTAAAACTCCACCAAGCAAACTGAGGTATGAAAGTAGATTGAACAGATACACAGAAATGTAACCAAAAAATCTTTTTTGTTCCTATTTTGTTTTCTTCTGTAATTGTTTCTGTAGTTTTTTTGTCCCAGTTTCAAGGTTCGTTGGAAATAAATGCCACTGAGTCACGGCAAAAAATTGCTTCAAGATGTTTTCTCTTAAGCTACACCACGGCTGTCACTGTTGTTCAAGCAGCAAGCATGATTTTAAATCTAAAAATAGAGTCAGGACACCATTTATATGTACTTTTTATACTATATATGACTATTGTGGCTCAGTGGTTAAGGAAGCAGACTCAGGGCCACAAGGTTTTATGTTCACTGAGGTACTCTGATCATAGCACTGTCCCGACCCACAAAACTTCCAGGGGGGTCATCACCTACAGTAAGGCTCACTATATGGAGCAGTGTGATATGGGTGGCAGAGGTGGAGACTGCTGCCCCTGGGATCTGGCAACGAATAAGAGGATGAAGATGAGTGAATGAATAAATATATGACTGGTGTTTGTATATTTATTTTTATATTTTTCAACAACATCCTAAGAAAGCGCCTGTAATGTTCTGAAAATACATTTAATTTCTCTTTTTTTCACTTAAAAAGTGGGAAAAGGAGGATTTTACACATTTACTTGCACAGGTCTGGTGTTATTGGAGGAATCCTCTGGTCCAATATGCACTGATGGATTGTCTGTTTGACCATAATATCTGTGGTGAGAGACCACATGAGCACAGCCCATCCATCACACAGTGCCACTTACATCCCTCCGTCTCCCCCTCTCCACACACACACACACACACTGAAATTCAGCGTCCTCTAAATTCATTCCACATATTCTCTTTTTCACCTGAGACCTTCAGATCAGAAAAAGGCAGCACACACACACACACACACACACAGATATCTGTTCTTAACCCCTCCTCCATACCAGGAAGGACCTCTCCATCTTCACCTCTGCCCTTCTACACCCACACGCAGCAGGGCAGATAAAATAGCTCTGCTCCTGACCTCCCCGTGGCTTCACCAGGGCATTCAGAAAAAAAAAACATCTAGTCATTGTTCTGCAGCCCAGTGCAGAGGGAAATGTATGTAACCTTGAGCTTTTCACTTGCAGCTGCATATTAATTAAACCCTATGAGTACAAGGCAACGTGGATTTCAATAGAAGTCAATAGGTAACAAGTAAAACAATTAACAGAGAGGGGGAAATTAGAGTTAGAAAGTTTCACTGCTGGATTATGCAAGACTTTGTTGTGAATAGAATACTTATCGAACAGAATGAATACATTAATATAAGTTTTTTATCTTGTAACAAACAAACAATATCAGGGTTAAAACGTAATATTTTTGCTTAAGTTTCAAGTTGCATTATTAGAGATTATTTCCTCCAATGTCCCGATTATTGTTTTTTGTAGAATTCTTCAACTCATGTTTAAGTCTGCTGTGATTGGTCAGACATTATGGAAATGTTTGTCGATTGGTCAAAAATCCCTGATCTGAAGTGAACAGTAATTTCATAGTTGTATATCCTAGTTTTTTCTTTTCACTCACTCAGTGTGTTGTGAATTTTTGATGTGAGTCTGAAATGTCAGACTCACAATTTTGATGTTCTGTGGGATTTTATGGTAAACTTAACCTTACACATTTAAACAGTAAATAGTAATAATTACATTATTAATATTAATAACAATAATACAATTACTAGTATAAGAGACAGATATAATTTTTCAACAGATTTGTTATCCTGGTATTTTTTTTATATTTTGTTTTCTCCAAAAAGAATATTTATCCATTGTGACACCAGCTGCCAGGTTGCCACTGAAGTACTTTAATCACTGTGGAAACATCCGACGGAAAATTGTCTTAAATGCATTTCTATTGTTATGTCATTTATATATGTATATACTTGTAGTAATGCACTGCACTCGGGCTGCAGTTGCGTTGCAATTCTAGTGTTTTTCATGTTTGTGTATTTAATATATTTGGGCAATCTGTGTGTTGTATATTTCCGTTCTAATACATAACTCTGTGGCAATGGGTATTACAGTCTACGGAGGGTTGATAACTGTGTGAGGGAGGTTCCTAACGGGGAAATATATACTTAAATAACTAAAAGCTATCTCATTTTTACCTATGTTTTTTCCCATCAGAGGGATCACTGTACTTTCTTTAACACGTTAATACTCCATGCATGACATTTTGCACACATTGTATTGTGTGTGCGGTGCAGAACTCTCCTTCATGTCTCCTTACTCTCCCTTTATCAAATCAGCAATTTACATGGGATGTTTTCACAGCAGACGATAGGAGTAAATTAAAAGCAGTGGCTGACAGAGAACCATATGGCACCACTCACAGCAAGAGGAGAAGAAAAAAAAACACAGGAAAGATTAATTGATAATGTCTGGCACTTCTACCACCTCCGACAGGGATATTAGTTTGCTTTGGTATGAGTGTGTGTTTGGAAAGTGTGCATGTGCAGACACATTTTAAACAACATGTCTATACTGAGAGGCCCAGGAGGAAAACGTCAAAGCAGACAGTTTGTGCTTCTAGAAATCCTTGGCAATATATAGTCAACATACATTGTTAGACTCAGATTTACATAAGAGAAATGTGGGCCATTTCTTCATTTCATATCCAAGTTGATCAGGGGTCTCAAACTCATTTAAGTTGAGGGCCACCCCCACACTATCATTTCACCAAAGGGCCGCGTCAGCTTTTAGTGTTCAATACAAAAGAAAAAAATGTAATCAAAAATAAAGTTCCCATAGATTCTGTGTAATACAACACTAATCCAGAAGGAGACTGTGGATCAGGATTTTGAGAACAAATCTATAAAATCTTATTATAATTTTAACTTTCAGGCTAAATATTAGGCCGTAAAATGTTGTACAACGGGCTACAAATGGCCCCCGGGGCACGAGTTTGAGACCCCTAAAGTAGATACATTGCCCTACTGTAGGTAGGCCCTTCAAACACAGTAGGTTCCACCTGGCTGTACGTATACGTGAATCTATAAGTGGCATCTAAAGTCATATCAATGTCATCAGCAGTCTAAAACTTAAAACACCAAGTATAGTTTCAAAATATATATGTATATAATGGTCTATTATTGGACTCCACTCCAGTTTTGAAGTAACAACATTTAATCTAATGTCAACTGGAGGAGCTCCCTGCAGAGAGGGGAAGAGCTGGAGGGTGAACTGAGGGAATGAGGTTAACCCTTGATTGGATGTGGCAGGAAAAAAAGGAAAAGAATTAGAAACAGAAAAGACCACTCAGGGGTAATCAGCTCTCTCTCTGCTCATAAACAAATTTGTCTTCAGCTCTGATGAACCGCATGCTGCATAACGATGAGCCCACCTGAACAGAACAAATGGAGCGGAGAGTAATACAAAATATAAACAATTGTCATCAGCTTTGCACTGTGGACAAGGGTCGAAGGTGATAAAACTGCTGCCTGACTTCCATGGATGTGTGATATACAGGGTTCACACCTAGTTCATACCCAGTGAGATTGCTGGTCCTCATCAGCGTCAGAGCATTCATTATTTATATTACTTTATAAGATGCCAGAGATACCTCAGAAAGACGGACTAATGACAAATATAACAGAAATTATACAGATTTTTAAGAATTATGAGCGGAATCACTGGGTGATAGATCATATTGCAGGTCAGCCATGCAGCACATAAGGTAAAGATAAGTGATAGAAATCAGGATGTGCTGCTGCGAGTACAGGAGGGGGCAACAGAAGCTGGTCTGACAGCCCATAATTATGTCCCATTTTCACTCTTTAAACTAAAGAATACGACACTTAAGACAAAAGGTCTTAATTATTATTGAACCCCCGCATGTAGCTCATGTGCATACACTTTTCTCCCATAAAAGACCCTGGAAAAAGACAGCGTGCAAAGATAACTGAGATCAATGTTTTTTATTAGTAATATTTTTTTATGATTATATTTAATGGAAACATATCTTACTATTCTGTCCCTTCTAAAAACATTCATTCATTCATGAATTATGATTAATTTATCTTCATCCTGTTGACCTGTTGCCAGGTTTCAGGGGCAGCAGTCTCCACGACTGCCACCCAAATCACACTGCACTAAACTGTGGGCCTTTCTGTTGGTGGTGAACTCACTGGAAGTCATGCGGGCTCTGTACAGTGCTTTGCTCAATGGCGATCTGGTAGATTGAACCTGCCTTTCCAAACACATCTTTATTTATATTGTTTGTTTATTCATATAATTAGTTCCCTTTTTCCAAGAATACAACAAAATAATTAATCTTGAAAAAGTTTAAATTTATACTGTATAAAATATCTACAAAAACAAACAAATAAAACAGTTGAGAGTTTGACAGTGGAGCTGTCCAGTAAAGTAGTGGTGCTGAAAAAAAGCGTTGCACAGAGCAGCACCCCACTTTCTCCCTCCTCCTTCTCCACTCTCCCTTTCTCCTCTGTTCGTCTCTCCCCCCGTCCCTCACCCTAATCCTCCTTCTTCTCTTCCCCTCTCTGGCAGCCTGTCAGACGGCCCAGGACGGCCCTTTGAACTTCTACACTGGCCCCCTGCTGTGATCAAACTTTGAGCTGCTCCTCACCATGAAATATTTACAACACAGACGGGACAGCGCTGCTAGAGAGGCTGGTACAAAGGTGCAACATGAAAGATGGAGAAAAGATCAGTGAGGCTAGCTGGATCTGAACGGTAGAGTAGCTCCAACTGTTCTATCGAAGTTCTGCTGCAGAACACGGCCATTACATTAGTAGGGCTTTTTTTTCTTTTTTCCTTTTTGGAGAAATTGGGATAAACACTGTGTCGAAAGTATGGAACTAATTCAGTCCAAAAACATGACAAGTGAAAAGTTCTGTTTCCATAGGTGTAGTGATGTATCACAAACCTTTCAGTGACACCAACACATTAACTAAACATCTCTGCAAATGATGCTCTGTATAGCATTTGTTCTTAGATAGATAGATAGATAGATAGATAGATAGATAGATAGATAGATAGATAGATAGATAGATAGATAGATAGATAGATAGATAGATAGATAGATAGATAGATAGATGGATAGATAGATTTTTTTTTTTAGATTTTAAATATGGTACTTTATTAACACAATCCAGGAAAAAACAGAGGTCATCCAGTCAGCAGCATGATAGCTAGATGGATGGATGGATGGATGGATGGATGGATGGATGGATGGATGGATGGACAAAGACAGACAGATAGATAGTTAGAGATAGTAATAGTTTGTGAGCTTCATATGCATCTGCGGCTAAGATCTACTTTACGACTTTAGGAAGTTCCTTCTTGCCACTCTTGGTAAATGATCCCCTCGCTTCCAGTTAAAATGTGATAATGGAATGCACTTTACGTTTCTGACAACGAATGCAAGCCAAAATCTTTGGCTTTAGTTCACGATAAAAAACACTCTCCATCAGATCTTTAAAGATCACCTGATGAAGACAATATCTAGTAAATTATTTGTTTTTTTTAATACAGTGTTTTTTTACTCTCTTTATGTTCTTTTTTATTTTAATGACACGAATAAAAACAGGCAAAACCAAAACAAAAAAAAACAATCCCCATCCTCATATCTGATAAAGTTGTGCCCTGAAATAGAAAATGCTAACAAACATGTCCTCCGCTATTCTCACTCTAAACTCCTGACAAACACAAGATGTTGCAGAGTAACATTGATATCAGCAGTGTGAAACCCAGCCCTGCCGCTTCATCACTGTTAGTTGCAGGTGTCACCGTCTCCCATGTGCCACCACCATGGTAGGGCAGACAAACACAGCACCAGCAGCACCAGGAGAAAGGCTGCGACGGAGCCGCCTGGTCCCAGCTGATCCGTGCTAAAACATTCCACTGCACCCTAATGACAGCGGGCCCCCCAGCCTCGGTGACCCTGGCCCTAACACCCCTTCATAGGGCCCATGGGAGCCCACAGGGCCAGGAGGGGTGAGACAGTGGAGGCACAAGCGAGAGAAGAGGGGAGGAGTGACACAGATGAGGGAGGACATTCCAGGTGGTGGGACAGCTCCGAGGGAATTGGAAGTCATGAATATATTAACTGAGAGGAGGGGGAGTAATGAATTCAAATTAAATTATATGTGCTGAGCACCACGCGAAGACGAGCGACACAACAGGAATATTTTCAAGGGGGCTGACATAATTACACCTTTCAGGAAATTTGATAAAAGAAAAAAAAGTGTAAGACAATCAAATATGCTAAAGTTTGTGCAGCATTCTTGGAAAGTTGGACTGATTTAGAAACTGTTTTTCATTGATGATCAATGTTCTGATCCTACCTTTTCCATTCATGAGTTGTTGCTGGGACTAATATAGCAAATGCCTCCTTGTGTATTTTTTATTTTTTTTTTACAAAACCTAAAGGTCGGCATCATCACCATGGGTGCTATTGATTATTGATCGATTGAAGGACCGATCACAGGCAAACCTTTTGACTTGCAGGACACAATTGGTCTTAAAACTGAACACAGGGTCTGGGTTAAGAGCAAATAAAGTCATGGAAGAAATGATTACGCCACCAAGGCATTAAAATGAACAAGAAACTGAAGAAAACAAGGGTGGTCCAATAATTCTTTTTCAGCTGAACGTTTTCTGAATTAAAATACATGTAAAGTTCTTGCACAATGGTGAAATTGCTAAAATGCTTTTCTATGCCATCTGGAAAAAAAAATATATATATATATATGGACATTGTGAGAGATATGCAGGTGTATATCACAATGTAAATCAATTATATCACTTGGACAAGTTTCGCGGGCAGGATTATGAAGATGAACGAGTTGCATCTGGTCCTCATGCCTTGATTTGCCCATGTGTTGATGACCAGTTTATTAACATACAGATCATAAGGGGTTTAATGTTAACACCGACTGCTGAGAAATATTAATCTATTATTTATTGTTAAATTATGAAATTATATAACAATAGGCTTTGGTGCAATTTCTTCAAAGTCCAATATGATCCTTTTCACTTTTTGCCGCAACAGTTATGCATTTAGATTGAAGTGGTAAAAGTCCAGTTTGTTTATTCATCCATCAGCAGACCATCAGCGGACCTCTCCTCTGGACAAATCCCATAGATGTGGATTATGTTCCAGGACAATGATTTGTCCCTTTGGCACTGGTAACAGGACTGACCTCCACAAAGGGATGAGAAGGACTCCAGCTGTCCTTCTGGGCCAAAACAGACTAAAGCATCCTTGCAACTCCTCACCACCACTACTCCTCCCCCTACATCCTCCCTCTTATCCCATCACCCACTTTGTCCCTCAGTCTCTTTTTTGCCTTGCCAGGGGCAACTGTCAGTCTGAAATCATCTCTGCTGTGGATTGGGGCTAAATGACCAGAGGGCAAACACCACTCGAGGATGATTGGTCCACTGTGACAATCATAACAAGCAGCCCTGATGCAGGAGGGAGGGGATAGAAGGGAAAGGCCTGGGAGGACAGGAAGGGGAGGACGGATAGCGGCGTGAGATGCGGAGACGAGGAGAAGTCTGTGTTGCAGCGCCAGGGTCAAAAAGAAGAGGAAGGGCAGTGTTCTTTAATGCCTCGGGCAAAACAGTGGATGCAGAGGGGAATTCCCCCGACTTATGTCTACCTGATCCTATAAACAATATCACAATCCCTGTGTTCCGCTCTGCTGTATATGGGCCTGGACATTTACTGGACTGAGAAAGTCAAACATATACAGTGGTCTCTTGACGTTTCCCTTATAGCCTCCTTGTCTTAAGATGACTTTAATAAAGTAGATATCGTTTGAATAGATCAACATGATTAATTGTTGGCCATAGGTTTTTATTACAAATTTACTTCAACATTTTAGTGTAAGCAGCATTGGTTTGTCATAATTATTAGTTTCAGTCCATTCAAGCATATGTATAAAGAATTTTTTATATTTTTTAGAAGTCTTTTGGGAGAATTCTTCTCTATCTGTACCTAAAACCATGGAGGCAGCCATGTTACCGGACCATTGTGAGCGTTTGATTGGACAATCACAGGATACACCATATGTAAGATAAAGGAAATGTAAATGTGATCCAATACTTTTAGCAGACTGGCTACATTTACAATGTGGAATGGGCCACATCTGGCCCCCGGACCTTAGCTTGCTCGTGCCAGGCCTAGCCAATCATGAACCAAAATAGCTACTTCTGCATAAAGGTTTTACTTACACTTAAGATGTGTAGTTTGGAAATGATGAAACAATAAAAGGGATCACCTTACAGCCTACCCTGCAGGACATGGGTGTAGAGATCTTGCCAGATCATACCTCAGGTAAATCATGTTTAGTAAATAAGAATTATAACTTGTCTTAATAGAAAACAATGTAAAAATCTGCTATGTAATACTTATTACTGGCTTATTGACATAGTCTCAGTCTGGTCTATTGCAATTAGTTTGCTCTAAATGTAGACCAGCAAAAGTTCAGGGTACAGTAGAAGTATTTGATTCTGTACAGTATATTTAAGCATACTATTATCAACAAAGACCATCTTCACGCTCATATAATCAGACGAATAACCCCAGACAAAATGGTAGAGAATTTCAACTAATTCAGTAGTGTGTTGTCAGTGCAGTGTGTTAATTGGGAATGGTAAGGATCAATTATAAACCCGTCACATTTGCCTTTGTTTCAAGGTTCCCTCTCTTTCTTTAGCCCCAGAGATAGGGGAAGATACAGCGAGAAGCAGAAGAAGATAAATGCAAACTGAGATGTTGCAGGGATAAACGGTTATCTAGGCTCCCACACGCCTTCAGCTTTGTCCTTTCCCTAACTCTCCTCCCCACTGTCTCTATCTACTCCTATCACTTTGAGATCTTTTACAAATACCACCGCTCTCCACAAGCCCACGTCCTTGTATCCTCTTTAAAAATTACATGCCTGTTTTGACGCGTCGTATCTGCAGACTTTCATCTCCTTACACCTCCTTTCATTGTTTAATGCATGGCAGCTTGGTCTTTTTTTTATCTCGCCTCCTTTTTTTCTCCTTCATTATCTGATTATCTTTTCAAGCTTAGTGATTGCTGTGTCTTTATAAAGGCGGGACAGGCTGGTGGTATGACCGGGATAAGTTTGGATTTTCTAAATAACGTCAGATACGAATGGGAACATGTTCATGAAGTTGTTATTGAACGTCACGGTTTACCGTCCGAGGCAGGAAATAAAAGAATCCTGATAAAATGTTATGACACCAGTGATGACTGAGCATAAATCCGTGTGTGTCCGCTTGCATGCACCACGTCGGAGATTAAGAGGTGGGAGACAGCAGATGGTTATGTCTAAAAAAGCCTTAAGCTCACATCAATCAGCGGCTGCTGCGCTGGGATAGACGCTGATGTTCCAACCCTTCCACTTCATTATGGTTAAAACCTTCCGTCAGGTTTTCAAGTTACGCTGCGATGCTTGATGCATTTAATATGAAGGTTGATAGATGAGAAGGGAATAAGGTGGTGTTTGAGTTTTCATTAAGACATCTGTTCATCTAATGTTGTGTGTTTGACTTATATACACATATATTGTTGTACATTCCTGTATATGTTTATATATATATGACTATATATATGTGTCTTTATATATAGATGGAGAGAGAGAGGGAGAGTCCTGGTTGTAGCAGAACCGCTGATGACAATGACAGGACTTGATGAGCTGATATAGCCTGCTGCTGATGCCCTGACCATATGGTATTGTTGTGCCTCCCCCTCACCACCACAGATGGTGCCCGCAGCAACACAACACAACAAAAAAAACCTAAGCCATTGTTTTACCAGTAGCAATCATAATTAGGGGCAGGGGGGGAAAGACGGGAAAAATAATTACTTCAGGAGCCAGGAAGTATCCGTCCTTCTTCAGAGCTGGTGTCCAGAAGGAAAGATTCCTGAGAGAAAGTAGCCAGAACGACTGTTGGTAATTGACTGATATGGTAATGAGCACCTAATTATACCCAGTACACAGGCACGGAGGGGCACCTACACACTGACTGCACCGTGACCCGCTTTCTGACAAACTGTCACTTTGCCTGATGACATCACTCAGGGGCTTAACAAATATGACCTTAAATATAGAATAGATGCCACGTAATTTGCACACAGAATGACAGGAGTTGGAGCAAAAAACACACAAGGACATGCAAATGTCCGCCCGCCCAGACACTCACACGTTTGTGTTTGGCTGAATGTGAATGTGTGAACAATAACAACAAAAAAAATGATTGGCTTTATAACCAATAATGGTTCCGAAAATATCGGTGGAGAACAAAGTTTTATTCTAATGCCAACTCAATTTATTTTTTGTATTTTCTGTTACGCAAAAATATAACCTCACTCCTGCTACTGCATGTAGATGAAAGTAAATGCATTTTTGCTTCGTTTTGGTGACAAGGTTAACACTGTTATCGTAGCTTTTTGCTCAGCTGCTTTCAATGATGTCGTCATTGACGAGAAAACAACAAAATGACAAATGTGAAAAGTTTATGTTTCAAAATAAACCCAAATTTTCATCCATTAAAATTCAGCACGTTGACATTGAGAAACTACCGTAACTATCTCTACTTCTTTATTACTGGGGCATCACCTTTCTGCCCCATGTGATTTTACCCTAAGGTTGTTCTGTTTCCCCCAGTGTTTGTCTTTTCCTCACTTGCATTATGTATTATGTTGACCAGACCTGGGCAAACCTAGGCCCAGGGGCCGGATGTGTTATGCCTGCCAACATTAATATTATTGATTTAGATTATCATCATATGTATAATACATGCATTATTATATCTATTATATATAATAAATCTATTATGTTGAAAGCTACAAACATTTAAGCCTCTCTATGCATTTCGCATGTCTTCTTTTTAGTTCTGCAGAACACTCAATTTTTTGCTTGTCATCCTTTTGTCCCATAAATTTTAAGACCCACTGTGGCCTGCAAGATAATAAGTTTGGCGTAAGTCTGATGTAGCCTCTTCCATGCATCTCAGAAGATCAAGTATGGACAAAGATCTTCACTCACAGGCCACAATGGACACAAAAATACACAGGGACCAGGACAGGAGCAGAGAGACGGATTATTTATGTGAACTATGCATAAAGGCTACAATATGGGAATGCATTTAGCCTTTTCTATACATTTGAGTGCTATCTATCGGGAACATGCAGGTATTGCAGGGATGAGGCAGGAGTTGATTTGGCAAAATTTGGCAGGTTAGAATAAAGTGGTCCTCGGGTATTTATCTTCTTCTTCTTTTGGTTCGTCCTCCCCCTGTCCTCTGTGTCTTCTACTCTGACTTCAACTACCTCTATGTCCTCTTTCGCTGCATCCATCAATCTCCTCTTTGTCTCCTACCTAATAGCTCCATCTCCAGGATCATTCTTTTCCTAATGTATCCACTGTCCCTCCACTGAATGTGTCCAAACCATCTCAATCTGTCTTCTCTAGCTGTTTCTCCAAACCTTCCTGTCTGTGTTGTCCCTCTAATCACCTCATTCCTGATCCTGTCCATCCATGTCTCTTCTACAGAGAATCTAAGCATCTTTAACTCCTCCACCTTCAGCCATATGCATAGCCACGGATGGGCCCGGGTGGGCCTGGGCCCGCCCACTTGTCAGTCAGGCCGCCCCATCCAATGAGAGGGCTGACCATTTCATAACGAGGGATGATGTTCATTATCAAACTTAAGCTATATTACTTTGGGGTTGGGCCCTGCTGATTTCTTTCGGGGCCCACCCATTTTATGGGTTCTGGCTACGCCCCTGCCTTCAGCTCTGCCTTCTGTCTTCTGCCTATTGGTAGTGTCTCAAATCCTGGTCTCACAACTGTCCTTTAAACCTTTACTTCTTTTTGTTTTTGCTCCATCCAGTGAACATATAAATGAATAAAGAGGGATAGAAAGACAGAGGGAGGGGGGAGAGAGAAAGATGGGCACCAAGCAGCAGTCCTACTGGACGTTTCCTGTCATGTGATGTGATCATGTGTCACTGGTCAGAGTGCTGCGTCAACTCTAGGCTCTGTTAGTCCACACAGATGGCCTCAGTCAAACAGGTGGTCCCAACAAGGTGGGGGTGGGGCTGCAGTATCAGACATCTGCTGTCCACAGCTAACCCTCTCTCACACACTTGCAGACGAACACATACTCAAAACCAAGTGTCCAGTTTGAGAAACACCTAGTTCCTCTGCAGCGTCGTATGTCTTTCTCGAGATCTGAAACTTTTCTTGGAAACTTTCTTTCCTGCAGGTCAAGCAGTGCACGTTTGTGTGAACAATCCAGTGAGTCCTCGCAACAAAAAACAGCTTAATTACAACTATTTCGTCTGATCCACTGATGCTGTTTTAGAGGCTTTTCTGTTTTTCTTCTTCTTCTTACATGTAGTGTAGTAAAAATACATATTTACTTTTTATATATTGTAGTTTAAAGTAACCAAAAGTAACAGGCAATGCTCATTTTGAATTTAAATATTATAATTTTAAAAAGGTATATATAACCATCGCTCATGATTGTCAAAAAATGCAATAACAAATAATAAATTATGAAAGACATTCCCTGATTAGAATTTTGAATAAAGTGTATGCGTTTTTAAAATAATGGAAAAATTGTGACATTTTTTACTCATTTTAAGTCAAATTTTAAGTTGCCCTTAAGAATTTTATTTGTTCAATAATAATGTCAAAATATACAGTAATCTAAGTGCAAATAATATGTAATAAAACCAAATATATTTTCTGAGTAATGATGAGAATTTTGTGGTGTGATGTACAGACTATGATGTCAGTTTTCAGCTTTATTCCTTATAAACAATAGTCTGTGTCTACAATATAATCTTAAATATATGAATTCCAGTCCTTTTTTTAAGGAACATTTGAACTTGGGTCTTGGATTTGTAGCTGTCATGAAACCTGGATGCAGCAGCAGCAGGTTCATGTGTGAGGTCTGGGTAAGAATGAGAAGTGACAGGAAATACACGACGTAGTCGTCAGACTGTGACGGTTCAGGAAAACCTCAGTGTTAAAGTCAAAGTTATTCATCAGACATTATTGCTGTCCTTGTCTGTCTCCCATTGACAGGTGTGCGTGTGTGTGTGTGTGTGGAGGGAGCCTCGTTAGCACCTCGAGTGCATGGCTAAATTAGACTCCTCCATGACTCCATCACACCTGCTCACAGACTCTGCAGCTGTCACCAAGCTCGTGTCTGACTCTCACGTCTGCCCTGCACCTCGACGTGTTACTAATATAGTTATATATCAGTGAGACTCCTCTGACTTTGTTTATGAATCATTTCACTGACACAGCACTGTTTGTTGTATGCAGAGCCTCCCTTGGTCTTCTTTAAGCATTTACACGACCAGTGGCATATTGTCGGTCAAACTACAGATCTGTTGTCAGAGCTCTGTCTTTATTACGAGACTGTAGACAAAGACTGTTTGAGAAACAAACAGTACAGTTTATTACTGTGACTGTTATATAAATCATTCATCTTCATCTGCTTATTCATAACCGTGTATCAAGGGCAGCAGTCTCGACTGCACCTTACTGTCAACCTTCCTGTGGTCGGTGGTGAACCCACTGAAAGTTACAGTCATGGAAAAAATGATTAGACCACTCTGCTGTTTTCTTCAATTCCTTGTTCATCTTTATGCCTTGTTCCACTAAAGGTTTATCACCTGGGGGAAACAATGAACACAAAACCATGCAATGACTAAAAGCACTGTATTTGTCAGTACAATGTTATTTCTAGTGATGTAGGAATGGAAGTGATTTTTGTCACTGTCAATAAAACCATGCAAAATGGCCAGAAATCAGCTCTGAAATTAAACTTAATTATGAGCCTTTTTGTTGTTATTATATTTGTCCAGATTAATGTAGATTAAGTGGAAGCGGACTTTTAAATGGACAAGAAATTAAAGAAAGAGTGGTCTAATCATTTTTTCCATGACTGTATGGGGATCGGGACAATGCTATGCTCAGTGCAATTTAGTGGCAACCCAGCAGCTGGTGGATTAGAACCTGAAACCTCCGGCACACACGTCTGCTTCTTGAAGGGCTAAACGACTGTTTTTATTAAATTAATTTTAAAAAATGAGGGGATGGTGATATTTTAAAATCATTGTGCTTAAAGTTTTTTAAGGTTAGTAAAAATGTAATCTAGAATTTCCAAAAAGAAAATCTATTTGCCATAGTGGTGAAAAAGAAACATTTATTTGTATTTGATGTGAACACATGGTTCAACAATGTATTATATCTTAACGAGATATTCTTTAATTAGGGGTAGTGTGCTTTGGGTGGTGGTTGTAGAGACTTGGGTTAAAAATGGATGCACGTGTAGTAGCTTAAAATTTCCTCACAATATTTAACCATAAGCTTCGGTGCTAAAATGTGTTGTGTTTCTGACCTAACAGGGTTTCTTTTAAATGAAATTGTTCAATAGTCGTTTGTCTTTGCTCTGTCATCTCACTAACTACGACTCTTATGCACAGACATGTTTTTCTCTTGTGGCATATTGAGCAAAGCTTTAAACAAAACATGACCAAATGGACTAGAACGAAAGAGAACAAAGGGGGCACAGGAGGGAGCGGTCAAAGGGTCACGATGATGGTCAGGACCTTTGTGATCAGCTATGAATGTGGTCTGTACGGCCACCACCTCCACACCTCATTACTGCTGCCCAGTGTTCCTCTATTTGTCCTGTCGCCTAATAATTGTAAAAAAAAAAAAACATTTTTAAAAATTTTATAAATTTATAAATTTACAGCAGATATTTCTTTGTTAAAAATGAGAGAAAACTAATGAGTCAAGAATTTCCATCTCCCCCTGTCCTCTGTATCTTCTACTCTAATTCCAGCTACCTCCATGTCCTCCCTCACTGTATCCATCAATCTCCTGTTTGTCTCCTAGCTGGTAGCTCCATCTCTAGGATCATTCTTCTACCAATGCATCCACTGTCCCTCCTCTGAACATGTCCAAACCATCTCAATCTGGCGTCACTAGCTTTTGTCGCCCCTAAAGAGAATCTCAGCATCTTTAACTCCTCCACCTCCAGCTCTGTCTCCTGTCTTCTACCTATTCCTAGTGTCTCTAGTCCATCCATCATGGCTGGTCTCACAACTGTCCTGTAAACCTCTCCCTTCACCTTAGCTGACTCTCTTCATCACAGTTCACTCCTGACTCTTTCCTCCAGTTGTTCCATCCTGACTTTACTCTATTCTTCTCCTCTTTTCCACAGTCTCCACTGCTCTGAACAGTTGATCCTGACATGTACAACATGGACATGATGATTATCGACTGTGACAGTGTCACCTGACTCCAGTTTATGGCCTCTTACACAAAACCCCTTATAATCTAGTTGTTCCTTGGAACACAGTTCAATAAAGAAACAATGACCAGAACAGAGGAGGTTACAGGCTGAATGGTGCAATGTTTAATTTCTAATTTCACAGTCTTTTGGTAGAAGGAGCATGAGGCCAAGCCAAACAGCAGTCACTTTCCCATGGACCATCACTCCCTCCTTTTATTTTCTGCCACCACAACACACACACACACACACACACACACACATGCTCAGGCGAACAGAGACTTTGTCATGCTTGGCTCTTTATCAGCAGGACATAATTACGCCTCATGCCCTAATGTCATGGCTCCCACTTTCAATTTTATGTTATAGATGTAATGCATTGTGGCCTGAGGAAAACATCCATCTCTATCTGGGTTTTTACATGCTGCTCATAACTGAGCTGCATATTGAATAATTCAATTTGCAGACATATATAATCGCTACACATCGTGGAGACTGACCACAGTCTCAATACTCATCTAATGGATTGATTCAGTTATAGCAGCGGGCAGGAATAAGTAGTTTTCCTACTGGCTTGTCTAACCACAGCGATGCCATAAAGACCAACATTAAGCTATAACGCAGATCAATACCTACCACTAGAGGAGGGATAAAAGAGAAGGATGTCTTGATTAGGACCCGGACAAGGACTTCATATGTATACGTTGAGAATTTGTTCTTAAAATTAAAGCTGTGTTGCATTTATATTTAAGCTTCACGGGGTTCACACAGTCAAAAAAAATGCACTATTTTATATTGATAAAACTCAATAATACCTTAAAAAAGTCGAGTCAAGGCTGATGCAAGTAAAAAAAAAAAAGTTATTGACTTGTCTAAAAAAAAACACTTTTAAAACAGTCAACATGATATATTTTATGACATCAATACATGGATTAAAATAAAAGTATAACTGTCAGTAATGGATCCATGTCTCAGTACTGGATGAATGTTTATTCACAGCAACGTCATTTTTTATTCTTGTTTTGTTTTCATGTATAATCTCCATAATCACCAAATGAACTTACTACGCCCTTCCTCCATCTTTGAGCCACTATAGGACACATGCATGGGCACACGCGCAGTTGTGTTCTCTATTGTTCTTATGCTATTGTTCTCAGTGGCTTTGTGTGTATCATTAACCCCCCCAGATACATCTGCCAACCCCGACCCATTGTCCGGCAGCGTGCTGCACAAACAGGCATCAATTAGGCAGACTGTCCCTTTCTGTAGCAACATGATTGTTTAGGTCTGATCTCCATTGCAGCACCTGTTTCAAACACGCTGCACTCCTTTGATGGGGCTGTAACTTAACCCCCATTCGCATTATCCTGCGGTAAAAATAGCCTGAGCCACGGGTCAACAAATGACTGCTTCAGAATGAGTTATAACGATGAACCACTATGGAAATAAATGAATTAACAACATTTTTTTTAAAGCTAGCGTTATTGTTTTTTTTTTTAACAGGTTTTTTTTTTATAATTGTCACTGTAAGTTTAGAACAACAGTGCTTTTATTGTTATATGTATGATTTATAATAATCACAATAATAATAAGATAAAATAAATTTTCTTATTATATCTTAATTATCAATATTTCAACCTCCTATAATAAGTGAAGTTGTATCGTATTTACACATGCTGCTACAGTTCATTATCATTCATTGAGGAAACAAATATCAGTCCTTGCTGTGTAATAAAAAATGTTTAATTTATCAGGTCAAGGTAATCTGCTGTAGGGCAATATATCAAATGCTTTGTAATCTCTCACGGGCCATAGAAAGAGACTTGCCGGGTCACATTTGACCCACGGGGCTTAAGTTGGACACATATGGTTCAAAACCTTGTTATTGTTGTTCTAGTCCAGGTGTCAATAACTCAAATCCACAGAATTTCCCATAAAGGACCAGTTGTAACTGAAAGACTTTCTGAATGTTACCATTGATGTAATAAGAATTTTTTCTGCACTTGAATATTATTTATTGAATTTGCATTGCTGTATAATAAAATGTATTTCATTTATCAGGTCAAAAATTCAGCAGGACATTATTATGAGCTGAAAACTATTTCAGCTCCTTAAGTTCCTACTCCATTTAGCATTCATTCATTCATTCATCTTCATCCTCTGATCTGATTCCGGGTCTCAGGGGCAGCAGTCTCCACGACTGCCACCCAAATCACACTGCTCCACACTGTCGCACTGTACCTGTGGGTGGTGAGCCCACTGTAAGTTCTGTGGGTCGGGACAGTGCTCTTCCCTGAAAAAATTCTACATATTTAAGTTAGTGGTGACAGGAAAATAAAAGATTAAAGTTCTCATTGTATCATTTTCTCATTGCATTTTGAGGTTTAAAGGTTTAAAGGCTCATCGATTACAGATGATAAAGAAAATAATTCATATAATCCTTTATTTATGCACAATTGGAAATCTAAAGCTGAATAGTCTTGGTTGGATTCCTGACGGCAGAAAGTGACCGTCAGTAAAGCAAAGTCTGTTCACTCACTCAAACCAACAAAAGTGCTGAGTCGCACCAGTCTATGAACTGCAGGACTTTTATTGATCCTGAAGTGATCCACTGTACCAGAGGCTCATTACAGTCTGTCGTGATCCAACCAGTAACTCTGAAATCCCTAAGGGTATTTGAGCATGACAGTTTTAGAGGTGTAGAAAGAGAGTTTAAGTAACGCACATATCACAACAATGCAGAAAAATAACTAAATGTGTGTCATCACAGTCATTGTTTCCATTTGTAGTGTAGAAGTCTCTGATCTGTGTTTGCAAAAAAAAAAAAACTGTTAATCTCTTCTCCAACTCCACGGGTTCAAAAGAACCGCAGATAATTAACCACACACCAAAACAGGAATACATTTTAATATTGATCCCCTTGTGCATTGTCTGTGTGCACATATGTGTGTGAGTCCGCGTGTGCAGCCAGAGTATGATTATGAATATTTTAAGAGCACATTTAACATGGCGAAGCCGGAGCAGGCTTGGTGAGGGATTTGCGCCTACTCTTCAGCTAATGACCCCAGGCGCTTCCAGCAAAGCTTCTTCATATTTTAAAGAAAGTCGATAGAGCTGCAGCCCAGTCAGCAGCATTAAGATTCATACAGACGCCACAGGGACCCTGAAAAAATTAATAACACGCGTGTCTAACAATCCTTCCTGCGATTTAGTGGAGCACCCAGGCTCTCGGCCTGAAATGCAAAGTAGTAATGAACGCACAGATAACATAAATTCTGGACACGCGTATCGCGACGTTCGAGTCAGTGCACAAACTCACTCTTGCTCCCACTTTTTCTTTCATCCCCGCCCCATGAAACGCTCCTGAAGAAAACATTTTCTCTCTGTCCTGACAGAGAGAACACAGCAAGCTATCCCGTCTGAATAAAGGCAAATGATTTTTGATTCATTCTGGCTGGAATGGTGTACCAAAGCATTGGCTGGTGTTCTAATAAATGGTCTGATTTTGTTTGGAATATTGCAGTGAAACTCCAGAGTTCACTGCCTTGGCAGTTTTGAATCCCAGTTAGGATTGGTGCCTTTCTCAGCAAGGTTGACAAGCTGCTGTTCTGGTGCAGTGCAATTTAGGTGGCAGTTGTGGAGACTGCTGCTCTGTAACAGATGAGTAGACGCAAACATTGGATGGACGATGTTTAAAATCAGTATTCATCAAGGTTAAAATATTAGAGCTAACAATGCTTAGAAAAAAGACTTAGAAAAGACTAAATCTATCAATTATTATATTTTAAATATAATTATACTTTCATTTGAAACTCATCAACAGCAAGCCTCTCTCTGGATTATGTCTTTTTTTACACTATATAATAAATAGTAGTATAGTAACATAACTGACTTAATAAATCACCGGTCAATCAATTTTTTTTTCTTCTTTTTTTCCTTTCAGCTTGTCTCTTTTCTTTCCTCTGTATCCTCAACTCTAACTCCAATTAATTCCATGTCCTCCCTCACTGCATCCATAAATCTTTTCTTTGTCCTTCTTTTGTTTTTATTCATGTAAAAAAAATTAAATCCTAAATTTTAGTAATATGATATATAAGCAAAATGTCAAAAAACATACACACAAAACATGCATTGTTACATGAAAACCAAGGTCCTCCATAAATCACTTGTTCACAGTATTACTCAGTTAAATATTTTATCAAGTGGGATTTTTTTTTTCTTTTGAAAAAGGTTTTGATGCGCTTGGAATAAAGATTTGAACAGTTTTGTGTAAGACAATAATGTTGCTATGGTATTCCTGTGGAACAGAGCCCTCTGCAGGGGAGGGAGTGATCTGCAATACATTGTCTAAGTCTAGAAAATAAGTTCATGTGGACAATACACTTAATGCAAAATTTGATTATTTTGCAGCATTAACATGACACTAGTGAATTCAAAAACATTCTGCCGGTGTGCACCTGAGCCCCTGCTACTGTCGGCTTTCTTTAATAGTCATGAGCTGCACAGTAGTTGGACCAGCAAACCCTGGGAGGCCAGACAGGCATATGGTACTGTCTTAAAGAGATCAACACACCCTGGGAAGAGACTGGCAGGCTGTGAAGATGTGTGTGTTTGTGTGTGAGTGCCTTAAGTATTTATTATTTTGCACATTTAGTGCAGAAGATTGAGTGAGAAAGTTGGTTTCCAACTGTGCTGAGTTGCTTTGCTGAAATAAATCAAAGATAAGTGTACAGAAGGGAAACAGGAGGGAGATGCATGAATTCAACCCTTCACTTCAGCAGCCGACTGACAAAAACTTCATAAAAGGAGGTTGATTGGGAAATTGCTGGTTAACAGAATAGGAAGTAATCGTTTTCCTTTACATGTGTAATGTAATGCAATCATGTGTATTGTTTGCTTGTTTGTGTGAGTTGCCATAAGGCTCTTAACGCTCAATAAAAGAGTACAGTGATGAGGCTGCAGTATTAGTTAGATTGTTGGGACGGAAGATCTGATCATCTGTCCAACAGAGTAGTTTCCACTTTCATATGTGGGAGTTAAAAGGGAAAGAGGAGAATCAATAAGACATTAGCGGTGAGGCATCAAAAAAAAAAAGAAAAAAAAAACCCTTGAGCACTCTGAAGCTGATTACAGCCAATAGGTCAGGAAGTGGGCTATCATTTATTTAGGGTGAGTTAGCTTAAGACTATTGTTAAATCAACTTCATTCCATCCATCTGACCACACTGTCTGTCTCCCTTACTCAGAGAACTTGTAAATTCTGACAGCGGGTTTTACCGCAGACACACACTTGCCACCTCGATTCAAGATCAAGTAGCAATCCAAATAATGCACACTCATCCTTTCCAATCCTCTGCTGGAGAATTCTCTCTCTCCATAATAGGAGCTGGTATAAAGCAGCTCAACAGCAGCCTGTTTGCCCATATGTGCCTCACGCACCAAAGTCCCCAGTGGGCCCTACTCTTTGCAGTGATATCATCTCCTCTGCCAGCAAGGCCACACCCCCAATCAGAAATAACTACTTGGTATTTATTTTTAACAATACATGTGCAAAATGTGGAAGATGACAAAAAAAAAATCATGTGACCTAACCTTAGGGTTCGACCCAGTCTTTGGCAAACAACGATCTAATTTTGTCTCGACCGTGCTGTGAGCCAGAAGGCTGGGGAAAAAAAAGGTGTTTTCTCAGATCACCAAGGTGTGAATGGTGAATTGAGTGTTTTCAATGATGACATATGTTGTTGGGGAGAAGACGGATCAGATCAGACAGGAAGCAGCATAGGCAACCAGTACTGCTGTGTGTCTGTGTGTGCAGCGGCACTTTCCTTATCCTTGCACCAAGATACATATGTTTGGGATATGGAACAGTTGGATCAGACCAAGGGCTAAATTGGGTCAAACCGACACAGATGGAGATAAGAAAATCCCACTGGGTTAAAATCCGTTGAGTAACCACTCATGAAAAAAAAGATTCATATTTTGTGTTGAAAATATATTTTGCCCAATGAGTTAAACTTTCAACAAGTGAACAAATTAATTCAAGGATGCTGTGAGTTCCTTATAAAATAAACCACCTTATTAAACCGTATTAATCTTCTATTCAACATTATTCAATACATTATAAACCAGGCATGGGCAAACTGAGGCCCAGGGGCCAGATGCAGCCCGTTGAGCTTTCTAATGCAGCCCGCCAACCTTGTTCAAATTAAATATTTTATTTATATTATCATTATGTCCCTGCAATGCTTGCACTTCCAAAGTAGATGATGTCTTAAAGGCTTTTAGAAATTTAACATTTTAGGCTTTATACACGACTCTTACGTTCAATTTTTCTTCGTTCACACAAACTCTTCATCTTTCTGCTCTGGACTCAGACTCTGTGTCCAATTCTAGGCTCAATTATGGCTCACGAGTCAAAAGATTTGACCTCGCTGTTATAAACAGATGGATAACAGCAATAGATTTTAATCGACCTTCATTTTTTTAACAAAATATAAACTCACACTGAATTCAGAGAGACAACATGTTCTGCGTCGTAGTTGAACAGCAATCACCTCTTTATGGTCTGGGAAACAAGTTCCATCATGTAATTAAAAAAAAAAAGTTATTCAGAACTGTTTGTTGGTCTTTCTTGAGTTGTTTAGTTCTTGACTTTTTTCTTGCTGATTACAAAAAAAAACAATCTTAATGTCTTTAATATATTAATCTGATGATTATGTTGTTTTAAATTTTTTGGTTTAAAAAACTGTGGTCAGGATATAGGGAAAAACGGAGTAACAGGAAATTTACCTTCACTTCAACCTTCATAAGACCTAACTAAGTACAGCTTTAACTAAGTCAGTGCTTCTCAATTATTTTCTGTTACACCCCCCCCCCCCCCCCAACCAAAACAACCTCCCCCAGCCCCCACCCCCCTCTCCCCCCCCC
>JAFBJS010000456.1:288002-332727 GCA_016785265.1 Paraplagusia blochii
GCGCAATCAGCCAGGCATCTTGTCCAGCCAAAAATAAAGAAACTTGCGTTGAACTCAGAAACTGCGTCCGCGTGTTCAGAGGACTCACAGACTACCACAGTGTTCTTTCTGTTAGTGTACACACGGTCCAATGAGTTTAGATGTGTATAAGAGACAGGCATCACACCGCACCCCACCCCCCACGCCCCCTCCAGGGGGGCCCGCCCCACAGTTTGAGAAGCACTGAGCTAAGTGATCATTAACTTATATAATAAAGTGTAAATGACATGTAAATGATAAATAACATGTATATGTTAAGTTTTGAAATCTTGAAAGTGTTAAGCAAACTAATGCAAAATGTACCAAGTACAAATGGAAAGCTGCAAGCTGCTTGTTTTTATATCTGATTTTTCTATGAAAAAAATACTATGTCACATGTAACAAAGTGAAAATCAATATTAAAAGTCTCTTCAAAAGAAAGTATTTCGAGTGCTTCAGGTAAATGTCCTTGGTTCTCTCAAACTGTATTAGAGAATGAATGTGGAGCAATAGTTTTGGAGTTGAGGGGTCGCTCATTAGTTTTGTTCTTTCTAAAAAAGACAAATTCTTTTCAGTTTAATCCTTGGCATTTAATTTGATCTCTCAGAATGATTCTCAAACAAAAAGTGAATATAAAAACAAATACAAATAACAGCCCTTTCAGGATTCATTACAGTACAGACCATTCTGGTCTCAGGTGACCACCACTAATGCTTTATCTCTTTTAATTATTTAGGATAAATATATTGTTTCTATCGTTTCCCATTTGTCCATGTGATGATTTCTCATGGTTCAATGGCAGCAACATTGTTGTCATTTATAGATTCATCACTGAGGCTTTCACATGCTAAATGAACTATGGCATCACACAAAAATCCATGTTGTCAACAGTGTGTCGGTATGTGGGTGGCATTTGCTCTGCCAGGAGCTCATATGTTTTCCAGCGAAACTCTTGGATGGAAATCAAGTTTGCAGCTGCAGTCTCAAAATAATTCATTGCTTGCTTTTTTACCCAAGAGGAGACACAGGTAGTTGATAAAGTGGCAGTGCCAAGACTCCCAACTGGCGAAGATGAAGCACAGCTGCCAGGAGTCAGTGCAGCCAGATGCCGCCGCTGATCTACCATGTGTTCCAAGCAGGGCAACAGTGTGTTTGTGTGAGCTGGGACGGGAGGGGAGGTAACGGAACACTTGCCAAGACATTTCCACATTGATGCCAACCTGACACATGCTTGGGCACTCCCCACGGTTTGTGTTGCCATCTCAGTCTCTCTTACAGATCTGCGGGGGGTCCAATCTTTCCCTTTTCCTCAGTGAGGTTCTTTGCCAAGAAGGAAGCTGGCGCCAGCTTGCGGCCATCTTGTGCCTTGGTTGCTAAAGCCTTTCGACTGGTCTTCGCAAGCCAGCCTGCTGGCAGAGGGCCATTGGAGAGGGATTTCAGCCTCTGCTCAACACAGATATTCCCAGATTCTTGTCTTAAGCATAAAAAAGCTTCTAATCACGTCCGATGCCTCATGACAAAATGACACAAGTGCCTTAAATTCTTCATTGTGGTTTAAAACTGTAATTCCACAAGATGTAAATTATTCCTCACTGACCCGAATTCGAATCCCAGTTAAACGCTTATCAAAAACATGGCCATCTTCCAGAAAACAGCCATCGTACTTTGGCGCCAGCATTTGGTCGTTTGGAGGTTAAATCCATAGGACAGGAGACACATATTTTTTTAAGCAAGGACGAGTGTAAAATATCCAGTATACATGAGATTTCTTTCCACTTAAAAAATGGCTGCCTGATATCATAGCATCTCCTGTATAGCATTTCCTCCACCAATGAAACGGGAGGTCTTTGACGAAACTATTTGTGAATGTGGAGGGGAGTTCTCCCGCACAAAGGCTTCAGTTTTCTCAGGAACATGCCATCTTCATTTGTAGTGCAGGGGGTGTAGAAAAGGGGAAGCGAAAACTTTCTGAACGGGTGCCATGTCTGTACCATTCTCCTATCTGAGGCCCACGACTGCCAGCTGGCGGCTGAATGTGCCCACTTGCACTGTGATGATGAGTCAGCCAAGATAGTTGGCACACTGTGCGAAATGATTGTTATGTTATCCTGAGCCAAAAACAGCTCTGTGTACAGCAGCTGCATATGTAATCTGCACTTGACTTTATCTGCGTATTCTGTGCATTCTTCCTAAAGCTGCGGTCCACATTTTTTATTCAAATTCTCACAGTTCAACTATTCCTCTATTTTCTCTTCACTTCGCCTTATTTTAAGCAGTGGAATAAAATACCTTTACTATAAGACAGAAAAACAAAAACATACTGTACACAGCCTCCTTTTCTTGTGTAAAACACAATAAAGTTGCCGTATACTTTGTATAACTAGACGCTAAGTTACAAAAAAGGTTCACTTTTGTTTGCAAAATATAATACGATTTTATACATATTCATACATACAGGTGATAAAGCAAACTAAGAGGAAGAGGAGCACAATTATATATATAAATATACAGTATACTGTATATATATTATATATGTATATACATAAATAGAAGTAACTGTTTTTGTTTTTCACTGTAATGTGAAAGGGTAGAATTTAATTAAATCAAATTATTGTCCTATACATGTCCTTTATATGTCATATAAATGTAACGTAACATGGCACAAACATTTCATTGCCTGAAAAAGCAACATATTTCAAGTGGCATATATACAAATGATTTAATTCTTATTTTAAATTCATTTCTCAGATCAAAAATAGTTCACATTCCACGCAAACTTTGTCTTTCAGACTTTCAGCCGATAAGTAACAGCTTCTAATGTACAGTACACACAATTTTTATGGCTAAAAATTATGGATATATTCTCGTATTGTACGAGCCGATACTTACCTGCATCTTTCTGCTTATATGGTAGACAAACATACGGAGAAATAATGTTAACAAGTAAATAATTTCTTATTTTATAGCATTAAAATAAATAATATTAAAAAGACACAATTTACCATATTTGATGTCATTGCGTACGTACCGTTGCGGTAGGTAGGAACTATTAGGCTGATACTTTTTCCATGTCGGACGGATAATGCTGCCGTACCGTCCTTCACATTCAGGGCATGCATATAGTGTATTCCAAGTAACAGAATAGCTTTTTATTTGAATTATGTGAGGTCTTTGACAAGGCAAGTAATTATTTTTTATTGTTAAAGTCATAATATATAATAATAATAAATAACAACTGTCATTGTTTGTGTTTCGGCTGCGTTTGTCGCTGTAGAATTTCCTTTTCTTTCAAACCACTCTAACAATATTAACATGGATATTTCATTTATTATTGTAATTTTTTCGAAGTGTTGTGGATTAGAGTTTTATTTATGCTTCCCACTCGAAGCTGTGTCATCGATAAAGTCGAATTTTATTGGGCACTCGATATTAGTACAAACTTCTCTGTCACTTGCCTTTGAAGAAACTGCTAGATAAAATAATATTTTTTCAGTGTATTTCTTATTATTTATTAGAACACTACATGATACGTAGAATTGCTCAGCTTAAATACAGTTATTTCTCTCTGTCAATCTCCACAGGTGTTCTAATTGGAGCAGTAGCCTAATGCTGTAGGCATCCTTAACCATATCTATGGAGGATATGAAGACCTAAAGCCCAATCATGTCATCAAGACTTGTTGCTACTGTGTTCAACTCCCTAAAGTTGGCCGTTCCACACTGGAAATGCACTATTCTAAGAACTTATTCTCCGTCAGAGCCAAGACAATTGTTATTTCGAACTTTAGTTTTAAGAAGATTTCACAGAAGTACATCAGCAGCCTCACTTGGGATAAACCAAAAGCCAGTTTTTGCCCAAGCTCTTACATTTGGTGACAAAATTGCCATTATAGACAGCAGTGGGAGACACAGCTATGAGCATCTGTACTACAGCAGTTATGATTTAGCAGGTAGAATCAGTGTGGCTCTGAACTCTGACTTTGGTGGTCTGGATGGAAAGAGAGTCGCCTTCCTTTGTGCCAATGATGTTTCCTATACAGTGGCACAGTGGGCAGCCTGGATGAGTGGAGGGACTGCAGTGCCACTTTACCGAAAACATCCTCCATCTGAATTGGAGTACATAATCTCAGATTCCCAGAGTTCACTGCTTGTGGCGGGACATCCTTATGCAGAGATCATTGAACCTTTGGCAGTGAAGCTGGGGCTGCCTTTTCTGACACTACCTCCATCTTCAAACCTGAGCACTTTTAAGGAGACGGACGCTGGAGAAAAGCAGACCACCATCACTGAGTGGGCTGACAGACCTGCTATGATAATTTACACCAGTGGGACCACAGGAAGACCCAAGGGTGTTCTACATACACACAGTAGCATCATAGCAATGGTAAGACTTCTGTAAATCATAGCATAAACTGTAAACAAATCCTCCATAATTTCCTGAAAGATACTCCTGAGGGATTTATAAAGATCTATATGTCTCTCTCTGTCTGTCTGTCTGTCTGTCTGTCTGTATCTTCTGTCTGACCCCTATATTATAAATCATTTATTAATTTTATATGATTACATTTTATTTATTGATTTAAGATTGATCATTTTAATCTCAATAGTAGTTAAATGTCTCAGAATTTTTATTTTTAATGACAATATTCCAGTAAATTCATTTGGATAAAAGTGTCTGCTAAATGTAATGACAACAATGATATCATTGAATTGTTAAATTGATAGATTGTTCACATCTACTTTGTTTCATAACAAGATATAAATATCAACAACTTTTTTGGTCTCTCCTAACAAGACAGCCGTGCTCACAGCTAGACTGCAGAGTAATTCTGATATTAGAAATATAATTATTGTAGTTTTTTTCTCCCCACCAAAAAGATCCAGTGTCTAGTTTCCCAGTGGGCGTGGACCAAAGAAGATGTCATTCTCCACACCCTGCCGCTCCATCACGTGCATGGTATCGTTAACAAGCTGCTCTGCCCACTCTGGGTGGGCGCCACCTGCATCATGCTGCCTGAATTCCAGCCTCAAAAGGTGTGTATTGTGCTTTGTCTCTCTTTGTCTGTTTTTGCTCTGTTCCAATTCTTTCTCCCACTGCAAGGAAACTTTCAATAATGTCCTTGAACAAAAGATGTGGTTTTAGAGTATCCACTCTTAGAGGTAGTAAGTTCAGTGCTGCACGCCTGAAAAGGTGTTTTTAGCTCCCTCAAAAATCAATCCCTCTTTCTCTGTTTTCCCCATCTACTCTTCCCTCTTTTCTCTGCTCTTCATCTCCCCTCTGTCTCTCGACCGCCCTCCAAACCCCCACCTGTCAAACTAAGTGTTTGGACTTAGTGATGAATTGCCCTGTATGGCTTTGTATCTGACCAGTGCCGACTCACAGCAGGAGCTTAAGCAGCAGATCAATCGATGAGCTGACATTGAAGGATGATGGTGCTTGTTAGACTTGGAGAAGGGAGGGGAAGATGGTGTGGCAAGTGCATATAGAAGTTCCATGTGTTTCTCTTGTGTGTCTGTTTTGGGTTTTCTTTTTCGGGTAGTGCTCCTACGAAAAGAGAGACTGTAAGAAAAGTTGAATTTGATTCTGCAGGGGTTTTTTTAACTCCATGGCACATTATTTATTACATGCTGTATCTCCTGGTCATCTTGGGGTTTTGTCTCTTCCTGATATTCTTAACATATACTACTGCCCCTTCTGGGACTATCTATCAATCTACTGAAAAGGACAGCTAACATTATACACCCAGATTCTACAACTATAGTTTGTGTACTTTCAAAAACATTTAAAGTAATATATTTGGTTCACCTGAACTCTACTATTTAATTTTCCAAAATTTCAACAAAGAATTTTTTCACCTGTCTCACCCAGAGACTCTGATTAAATCCAGTATTTGAGATTTAACCACGTAGCTCATATATAGCTCATCAATAGCTCATCAAATCACACATTATCCTGATCCACCTCTGTCCTTAAAAAGGAAATGTGTGTCTCAGCATCATATCTACTCACCCCAACAGTGTTATAGTTATTAGTATTCAGTACTTATTTCTGACCTTTGTAACAAACCGCAAAACTCCTTCTCAACCACAGAAATAAAGGCTTTTATTCTGCTCTTGCAGAAGTTACAGTACATTGAGCAATGAATCGATAGCCTGTCTCTTTTCTTCTCGAACATCGTTGAAGAGCAGTCCAGGCAGCAGAAGCCAACATTGATTTTTGCTGATTTCAATGGGAGATAGTGGACAAAATTTACTCTACCAGCACTCGTGAATCATTAAATTTCAGCTGTACCTTACAGGAATGCACACTGATGCTGGAGACCCATGACACCAAGGAGTTTGTTTATTTCAATAGCCATTGGCTATTATACTCTATGTAAAACTAGCATATTCTCTTTTTAAAACCCTTTATTTTGCCCGACATTGTCAAGTTTTGTATTTAAACAAAGTGGTAAAACATGAAGTCATGTGTTTTAGCAGGTGAGTGTTTTTATTAAGCGGACTAATAGATGATGGTGCTCTTGTCTGCCTCTTCTATTATTCAGAGTGAAAACTGTTATCTCTTGGGTAATATTTCATGCACTAATGGTAAAGGTTGTGCAGAACTCGAGACCCTGAAGCATTAGACAGTGTTCTGGCTCCAGTGGTGTTAATTTAGTTCCATAAAGCTGGCTGTCGTTCTTCCACAGCTTTTACTCCAAAGGATTGTCCAGTTCAGCAACTAGAGAATTAATACCTATGGAAGTGTGCCATTATGGTCCACACAATTTCTTACCTCTCCTCATACCCAAACAGCTGTGTATACTTAGTATTTATCTTGCCAATTAACCTAGCACTCTTGTAACTGCCATAAGGACATCCTGAAGCTGCTATGACCACTGGGGGCTTCATTTCTAGGTTTCTTCTCATCAGAAAAGAATGAAGTAGTTTAAAAAACTGTGTGGATTCAAGTTTTAGATTCTTGGATATAGGATTTAAAAGTTTTTACCGCCATGTCCTCCCTTTCCTGCATCCATCAATCTCATCTTTGTCTCCTACCTGGTAGCTCCATGTCCAAACCATCGCAATCTGGCTTCTCTAGCTTTTTCTACAAACCTGTCTGTGTTGTCCCTCTAATTACCTCATTCTTGATCCTGTCCATCCATGTCTCTCCTAAAGAGAATCTCAGCATCTTTAACTCCTCCACCTCCAGCTCTGCCTCCTTCTGGCTGTTGCCTACTCTTACCTTTTTAATCTTATCATTTTTGTGGAGACTCCAGTCTGACCCTCTCTGTCAATCTGTCCATCAGATTGGTTCCACCTCCACCTTGAAGTCTTTTGTCCTTTCAACAGAACATCTCAACAATGTTGTCATACATGCATGTCCCACATCAAATTAACATACTGTACTTCTCTCCCACTTCCTCATACAAAACCACAATTCCTCCCTGTCATAGGCCCTAAACAAAATGTCTTCTGACCTCCTCTGCACTTCTCCATCAACATCCTCAAGGCAAATATTGCATCTGTGGTACTCTTTCCTGCCTTTAATAATCCTTTTGTAGACTCACATCATTATTTTGGCCAAGGTTTTTACCACAGATGCCCTTCCTAACACCACCCTGTCCATTTATCTGGCCTTGGGACTGGCACAAAAAACACTGAGTTGTCTCCAATATTTGGAGAAAAAAAAAAAATTAAATGTTATTCAAATGAATTATTTTCTATGGTTTTCCATTGAAAGTTTTTTTGCCTCAGCTGGTGGTATTTTGTAACCTCAGTTTTGTTTTAGTCTGACAGACAATACTTAGGGGGACAATATTTGGGGCAGTGGCCTAGTGGTTAAGGAAGCAGACTTGAGTCCGCAAGGCCCCCAGTTCGAATCCCCCTACCGCCAAGTTACCGCTGAGATGCCCTGAGCATGGTATCGTCCCTACGCACTGCTTCCCGGGCGCTCATTAGCTGCCCACTGCTCACTTTGATAATGGGTTAAATGCAGAGGCCAAATTTCGTTGTGCGCTGTGGTGTGAATCACAATGTCACAATGACAAATAATGGAATTTAATCTTTTTAAAATTCTTATTCAGTGAAAAACTAAACAGTGAGATGTTCAAATACACATTTGTGAGGGAAAAGAAGAGAGATTTTACAAAAGGCTTATTCTCTAACGTTAAAACTGAGTAGCTCATACATCCATCATTTAGGTTCTGACCTTCAGCACATCCCATCGTCTAGGTGGAGGCCAGCTCTTTGTCAAGCATAAATATCCTTCCAATCAACTCCAGGGTGGATGTGCCAGGAGCGCTCCACTGCACTTGACAGACAGCAGCAGGATGGTTGGAGCACACAGTTGATCATCCTTATCTTTTGGCCTACGTGTTCTGTTGTGTATAAACAGAAGTGAACTGTCAGTGTGAGGGAACATTTTATAGCAACTTTTTATTATTATAACCCAATATAAATTGTTTTTAATTAGTTAGTTTGTGTTGTCAGACAGGAATAAAAACTAAATTCTGTGGAACAAAAACAACAGTTTTAACAAAAGTTTAATATATGTTTAGTACTGATGCCTATGTCTGATACAGTGATTCTCAACCGGTGACTGACCATTTTCAGTGGGTCACAGGCCTTTCCTGTGGCAATAAAAAATGTTTAAAAAATAATAATATCGTTGCCAGAGCAACATTAAGACTGCAGTTCCTAAAGTTTTACGAAATGTTATATGAAATGAATTTGTTTAAACTTAATTTTTTTTTTATGTCCTGGCTTGTCACTAAGGGGTGATGGTTGACCCTGAACCCAGACTAGTTTAGATCCACCATTCTCATAAAAATAGTAATAAACAAGCATTGTGTTTCAGATTGATGACAACATTTTGGAAGCATTTTTTTCTTATTTGTGGTATGAGCACAGTTATCTTTACCTTTTTGCTTTACATTTTACATTATCTGGCACAAGATTCTCTGCTACAGTGCTGATTTATTTTCTCCAAGTGGATTCTTTAAAAGCATTTCTGTGTTCCCTGACAGCTGAAAAAGAACTAGGAGTGATATTTATTGAATGTATGGCAAAGCTTGGTTATATTCGGAAATCTGAAATATACACTATATAAACAATATACCACAAAAAACTTTTTAGGAACTTGCATTTGTATTAGAAGTAGAAATGAGTAACGAATGTTGAGAAGAAATTAGACAATTCAGTGTTTGCTCATAGTTATATACAGAGTCTATCTCTATGTGTTAGTAAGAAAGAGAGGCTGACTCCGAGGTCAGCCATGCAGGAAATTATGAAATGGAGAAAGGAGGTTAGTGAGTGTGAGATAGAAGCTGACGGAGGAAAAGGAAGAAGAAAAGACAAATTGTCAAATAGGAAAGAAGGGAAGAAAAGGGATGGCAAGTAGTGAGGATGAGAAGTCTCAGAATGGAAAGGAAGACACGGAGAAGTTGCAGAAGCGATTGTTCAACTGTATTATTCAATGTATTTGTCCCATTTTCCAGTCCTCTGTTTAGGATTGGCTGTGTCGTTGTTTGTAAAGAGGGTGCTGTGTATAAAATGGCTTACTTACTTTATGACAATTCTTTATATTGTCACATTTGTCACAAATAGAGATTAAGCTGTATTTTTCTACATCCAAGCCTTGTGTTCACTGATTCAATATTTATTTTTCCATTGTCAAAGCAGCTGCTCAAATTGTATTCCGTTTTTTGTCACTGGCTCACAGCTGTTTTCTTTACGCCGACCTTTACAAATCCTGATTTGTTTTCATAGTTTTTTTTTTTTTTTCCTGTGTGGACAGGTCTAACATATGGCTGCCATTTACATCGAATGCCTTTTTAGCTATTACATGAACTAAACAAATTGGTCCAGATGTAATATTTTATCAACGGATAATAACTCTACACATCCTGCTTTGCTCTTTTTTTTTCCTACTGTATCTACTACAAATTTGCACTTCTCACCTGCTATGTCCTTGCTTTGTGACAGGTGTGGGAGATGCTCCTGAGCTCCAGGGCTCCTGTGGTTAATGTGTTCATGGCTGTGCCCACCATCTACTCGAAGCTGATACAGCACTATGATCAGCACTTCACACAGGCACCTGTCAAGGAATTTGTGAGAGCCGTCTGCAAAGAACGGATCAGGTACTAATTACAGCATTTAATACTAACTATTTTCTATTAGATGAAACACCTGTATGTACATAAGAATGTGTCCAGCTTTCTAGTAAACCCTATTTTCACAGACACTTCCTTTTTATTTGCTCGAAAAATGTTTAAAAATCTAATAGGTGCTGGTTCTGCCTACAAGGATTTAAAACAGAAAGATGTAAAAGGAGTGAAAGATCAGGTCACAGATGTAAAAAGTTTAATTTTAAGGGATTCTTAATAATGTGTACAGTCAACAAAAAATCTCAACAATCCAGTTTATACTGATAATTTAAACCATTTTTTTGAATTGATGTATTGTCTTTTTGTGTGTAGTTTTTGTTCCCATACACTGTAGTACAAATGATAAAAGCAGAACAACAGTTCCAGTTGCCAAGTAATGCAGAAAATGTGATGGGTGAGCAACAGAAGGACAGGAAATCAATACTTCAGTAGATTACCGATACATTTTTTAAACCATACTTGCAGAATTGTTGAAAAAAGTTTTTGTGCTTCTTCAAAAATTCTGGGTGGATTCTGGAAGATGGACAGCAGGGAGTAGAGATAGAGCAGAGGAGGAGGAGGCTGAGAGGGGCAGATCTTTAGAGAAATTAATGTCTCTAAAAAATCAGAGAAGATAGTTGGAAGTATCACAATGGATCATTTTAAGGTCTGAACAAAAAATATATAGTTTTGTTCAGACCAGACGCTGTGTTCAATGCTTTAAGAAGAGTTGAATTAATGCAACAAAAGAAAAAGATTTTACTCAGCAAGTCCCTGAACTCTGACAGCAAAAATACTACTGACTATCTCCAACTACATGGAGTTCTCGGTATATCATTGTTGAGATTTTCATTTTCAGAAAAAAATGTTAACATTCACAGGTAGGAGACAAAGAGGAGATTCATGAATGCAGTGAGGGAGGACATGGAGGTTGTTGGAGTCAGAGTAGAAGATACAGAGAACAGAGGGAGATGGAAAATGTTAACTCACTGTGGCAACCCCTCAAAAAAGGGACAAGCTGAAAAAATAAGAAAAAGATGCTAATATCAGGTTGATAATATCGGCTGACCAATATTGTCAACATCCCTAGTTCCATGTATGGAGTACAGCATTTGTTTTAATGGTATAGGTCATAATGATCATCATGTAGATTTTCAGAATAAAATTACTGAGGATGGCAACAATCACATAAAGTCATAGGTCAAACATGTAGTAAACTGAGGACCTGTGTATTAAGCTACATCTTTTCACTCTTCCTTTTTTTGTTCTAGGTTAATGGTTTCAGGCTCAGCTGCTCTCCCACCGTCCACCCTGAAGCAGTGGGAGGACATTACTGGACACACATTACTCGAACGTTATGGCATGACTGAGATCGGCATGGCCCTGTCCAATCCTCTGAAAGGCCAACGTACCCCAGGTACGAGAATTCAGCTAAATTTGCTAAGTAAAAGTTAAGTAGTGTCTGTAATATATTGCAGATGTGAAATGTCTGAAACAAACCTTTGGTTATTACATTGTTCATGTAGTCGTTTAGAATGTCAGTAACATTATGGAATATATCCTGTAAGAATGCATTAAACATCCTGCAACTAGAACTGGAGTACACCAGTGGAGTTTCTATTTATTTTAATCAGAACTGCTCTTGCTGCTTTTCTGCTCAGTTTGTTTTCAATGTCAGGCTGAGTGGAGGAGACAGGTGATAGACTTTGTCAGTCAAGACTGCAGAGTTGGATCAATAGGGTGAAAGACTGACTTGTTAATTAGGACCTGAGCTGCTCTTTATTACCAGACCATTGGTTTGTTAAATGATGTAGTAGACTTTAAGATCCTTCAGAAAAACTGGAATTGTTTTCTACGCACAAGGTCTAGGGCTTACAGACACACACAAACACCTGGTTTAATACCAAGCAGCTTTGCGTGTGGAAATTGACTCTTTATTTACTGATGTGCAGTTGAATAAGAACAAGAGAGATTAGGAAGATACTTTAAGTAAGTAGAGGTGAACAAAACTACAGTACTGTGACAATGTAAATCAAAATGCTTCAAAATCCAAATACCTTAAGTTGATACAGTTCCATATTTCACTAGAAATTAAGTAAATTAAGTAAAAGATAAGCTGTATTTAGTGAGCAGTTACTTGGCAGCGATAAAGGCTTTTACTGAGTCTAATGATGTTCGGTGCCTCATTGGTTTTAGATTGTATGTGACACTGCACATATTGATTTGTTGACAGGAGCCGTGGGGTCGCCACTGCCTGGGGTGGAGGTTCAGATTGTCATGAGTAATTCAACCAACACTACGATTGTGGAGGGCAATCACAGCTGGACCTGGGTAAGCAATGAACACATCTCTTATGAACTTGCGTATTCACAGGAAGTAGTTCAACCTGCTACAAAATTAAGACCTGATGTCTGAAATATATCTGATATTTTGGGATTTTTTTTTGTACGTTTGCCAGTAAGAATTATATGTAACTCTGGAACAATGTTTGACTGATGTGTCCATATTGGTTTATTAGCTGGATTCAGTTTTGCCTGTCTCCACTTGACTTCAGAATGGTGTCTATTCAAACTACTCTGTATTGAAAACACAGAATGTGAGTGTTCTACAGGGATTTATCATTGCCAGAAAGGCAGATAGGAAACAATTTGTGAGGAAATCAATACATTTCCCGATCAATAGTCATTAGATTTTAAGTAATGCGATAAATGATAAATTATACACTCATCTTCTACATTGTAAACGTGGTTTTCATTTTTTTTTTAAGTTATTTTGACTTTTATAATACTCTTTAACTCTTGTTTTAAACCATGGGTGTCAAACTTCCTCAAAGGGCCACTGTGGCTGCAGGATTTGGTCCCAACCTATTCAGGGCACACAGATTGACCAATCAGCTGTCTGGAGACTCAGATCAGTTGATTAAAAGAGCCAAGTCATGTGTGCTGCTAGCTCGTTGGCCACACTGGCCCTTCATGGATGGGGTTTGACACTCCTCTTTTAAATATATCACAGGTTCACCCAGGTTTAGAGGGGAAGGAGGGTGAACTCCTGGTGCGCGGACCTTCTGTCTTCAAAGAGTACTGGAACAAACCTGAAGCGACCAAAGAGGCCTTTACAGAGTTTGGCTGGTTCAAAACAGGTAAACACAAAGTTATTTGTCGAAATTCTCCTTTTTTTTGACACACACTTAAACACGCTTCACAACAGCAAACTTTTATGTGTGTTGGCCTCAAGGCAGTAGTTTTTTTTTTTTCCACTAATTGCTTTTGCATGAGTGGAACTCAAAGTGAAACACAAGCAATAAAAGATTTTTTTTAGGTTGTACCTGCTCATGTGTTTAAACGGTAATGAAGACACAAACTGTGTTTTGGTTGACTTTAAAAACAGTTTGGCAAACACTTCATGTTCATTTGTAAACCAAGTGAGGACCGAGGACATACGTTTTCTCCATTTTATATGTTTGTTATGGAGAAGAAAAGCCAGCCATGGTAAACAATGAACAGTCATCACACATGTTTTTGTTTAAAAAAAAAATGAGAATGAAGACACAAACTGTTTTTTGGTTCACTTTAAAAACACTTGATGTCCACTTCTTTGTACATTTTGGAGGAGAAAAGCCAGTCATGGTCGGCCATTTGAAAATAAAAAAAACAATAGAAACACAAACTATTTTTTGGTTAACTTTAAATAAAGAAAAAAAGTGTGTCGCGAGGCACGAATGAACCTGAGTTAACATGAGAAATCAGCGGACATGCGAGAATCTTACTCGATGGAAGAACTTTTTGTTGGTTTATCAACATTAGTAATAGCTACAAATGTCATGTCAAAGAATGGACGTCACTAACCAGATTTATTGTCAGTAAATTAAGTACGAATAAACTAAAAAAACTAAAATATTGACTGATGTCCGAGATTTCCAAACATCTGAGAAAACAAGTGGTTGTGAAAGTGCATCAGAACTAGGATCTCTAGGAGTATTAGTGATTACATTGAAAAACAAGCACGATCCAGACGGTATACAAAAGTAAAAAAATATTGGCTTGAAGGACTCTAACTTTTGACATCGGTTAGAGCTGCAGCAAACTGAAAAATATGGTAAGAAAGGTAGGAATAGATAGAAAATAATGCTGGTAATGAATGATGGTTCAAAAATTCAGTAAGGCACTCAAGGTTGAAGAGGAGGGAGGAGGCAGTGAGGGAGGAAGCAGGACAGTGAGTGTTTAATTGGCTTTGCAGGCTGGAAGGACAGAGATCCAGAGCACAGCATGCTACTGTCACACTCCATTACAGCCACTGGCCACATAATGAGTGCCGGTGCAATCAGCTCCCCACAGACCAGCACCTCCAGCAACACACGCGCACAGTCACACCAAGTTTCACACAGGCAGATTGTGGACTTCTCTGTAAGAAGCTATCAAACATGTCCCCACCTCACCTGCTCTACCTGCCTGATTTGTCTGAGCAAGTTAAACACACACCTACACCCAGTGGTCCCTTCATTAACTATCTTGTTAGAACCTCCTTAGCACATTTACAGCAAAAAAAACATCTAGTCCTATCGAACAGATTGGTATTACAATGTAATTAGGAATATTGCTAAATGAATGTCCACTATCCAAGGCTGAGGGAATTTCTTCAGTTTGTTTTATCAATGGGGTTAAGTAAACATCATGAAACTATTAACAGCTACCAAAGTGACAATAGCAACGGAATTCTTAAGTTTTAATGACCTAAAGTCCCTGTGTTTCAACACAGTCCCCTGATGCGTTCATTTAAAGCAGTGTTTCCCAACCTTTTTTGAGCCACGGACCGGTTAAATGTCTATTTTCACTGACCCGTCAATAAGTTGTGGCAGATAAATACCCCTCATTTAAAGTAAATTTCCAGTGTTCTGAAGTATTTTCCTACCTATAAAATCTTCCTACCCGAATTAACTCAATCATCTCAAGTGCACGGGGCCTATAATTTTCTGCTACCAGACCGGTATACAAGGTTAATTTCTTGTATGAGTTTATTGTTGTTGTCTTCACTGAGAAAATATTTCCTAATCAAATATAGTTTCATTATTGATTACGGAATCCTAGCCATTCTATTGGTCAGTTCTTTTGTTGATATGGGTATGGATCAAATGTCAGTAAGAGCCAGATGGGGACAAAAGGAAACATTATTTCTCTGCGGCCCGGCACCAATTCACCCACGGACCGGGACCGGTCCCAGTCCCTGGCCCAGTGGTTGGGGACCACTGATTTTAAAGTACAGAGTTTAATTGAAACAAACCTCTGTCATCAGATTATGCCATTTACAGAAGACAATCCCTGATTCCCTCACCAGCTTCACCTGCGGTTCACCCTCTTGTAAAGTTTCTCACTGTTTCATCCTCCCTTCACACCGACTCCTTTGTTTCAACATTCACCTTCATCTTCAGCACTCTCTCTGGTTCACACCCCAACATGTACCTGCAACCTCCCATCTGATCTCTTAGCACCTATCTTTTTCTCTGAGCTTTTTGTATCAGTCATGTCACAACCTGACAAGGTTTTCAGGTCTTTAAGTTGCAGGTTTTATCCCTAGCATCTAAGTGTATGTGATTGGTGAGAGAGTACAAATATGTATATAAATATCTGTTGTGGTATATTATGTATTTATATGCCTTCAACACTGTGAGCTGCTTAAGGCAGATCCTTCTGCCCTGACTTCAGTTGCTGCATCTTGGAAACAATGTTTCTTGCATTAGTGCTGCCTGACAGAATTAACTCAGGGCAAATTTACATATCACACTCACCTCAGACCTTTCACTGGGTCTTTGTTTAAATCAAGATAAATAGAGAAGAAGGTGGATGTTCGATGTGAGTGGGTGTGCAAGGATGATGCAGTACTTTAAATAGAAAAGTTTTCAAGAGCTCCTTGAAAGAAAAGCTGGAGGATCACGTTCTTGTGGCAGCTGGTGGAATCTTCCATCACATGGGAACCAGGGTAAACAAACAAAATGACAAAACAAAAAGCAAGGACATCAAATACATCAGGAAGGAAGGAAATCAACTTTCTTTTAAATATGGACAATGGAGAATCAAGGATCTCAAGAATTTAATTCCAACCCCCTCATGCTGGCAAATCATTAAAAAAACATGTCTCAAAACTCAAGTATATAAAAAAATATTAGCTTGTGCCGTGGGTAAAACAGGTGTTATATTGAGAGCCATTGACCAGTACAGGTCTTTGTTGGCTAATGGAGGATAAAATATGTAATTTTAATGATATAATTTACATTACATTTACTACAATCAGTACTACATTAAATGATGTTTAATAGAGCAGTTAATCAAAACCAATTAATCTTAAATTACATAAAACTGTTTTTAATTTGAATGTGTATTATTTCTGTGAGATACATTAACAGGAACAGATCTACCTTTTATATCCAACCGCAGTTGTGAAAATCCTCACAAAGGTCCCTGACTGTGTCTGATTTAGATGTCTGATAGACAAGCACTGCGTTTAAATGACTTTCATCGGGATGTAGGTTACGGCCCTGAAAATCTATTAGGCTGCAGATTTCAGAAATTCACAAGTACAATGGGAAACTCATTAGCTTCTCTGGGTCAGTAGATACAGTATATTGTTCAGCTTATTCTTTTGCTAATGTACATAGCACAAACTAGTCTGTTTGTAATTTGTAATCCTATTGGACAATTGTAATTGTCAATTAATATTCATTAACATTAGTTTTCAATCGAGAATAAAAATTGGAAACATCAAACCAAAAACATTGATTTCAGATGTGTGATTTGACCTGACATAAAATTCTGCCAGAAGAATTTCGTATCCAGGTGTTGGTTATAAATATTTGCTTTCATAATAAATTTTTTTAGATTTCAAAAAAAGAACTTTATTGACACAATCCATAAAAACAGAGGTGATTCACTGTCACAGTGGAAAATAAACAACAACAACCAGTGTGGCTGTTGCACTATCCACTGACATGGATTCAAGATACCATAATCAGACCCAATGAGAAAACAGACAGAAACATATAAAATGTAGGAAAGAAATATATAATATTGTGGTCGTAAATGTCAAGGAATGGAATTGGTGAATATTGTAAAGGATTTAGAGCTAGATATAGTTAAAAATGCGAAGAAAAATAGAGAATTAGATGAATATATGTGTGTGTGTGTGTGTGTGTGTGTGTGTGTGTGTGTGTGTGTGTGTGTGTGTGTGTGTGTGTGTGTGTGTGTGTGTGTGTGTGTGTGTGTGTGTGTGTGTGGTGTGTGTGTGTGTGTGTGTGTGTGTGTGTGTGTGTGTGTATAATGCCCAATTTCGTTGTATTCGTACAATCACAATACAAGTTATTTCTTCTAATTCTATAAAAAAAAGCCGACCTCATGTCCCATAGTTAAAAGCTGTGGAATGCAGGCCAAAGCCTGCCCACTTGGGGTTTCACTCCAGCCAGATTGATGATTTATAAATGAATTATGTGAACACTTCAAGAAATGTTCAGTAAAATGTTACTGTTTAACACGGCAAACAAGCAAACCACTATTGCTGCTTGACCGGAAAAAGGAAGCTAAGAAGTGGAGTGTTGTAGAAGAAAATATTCAGAAAATATTCAGATCAATAAGTTCTCACTTGACCAGAGGTGTCCAGTCCATTTGGAGAAAGTGTTATTTACACTGACCCTAATATAAGAAGTCTGTTTCATCTTTCTCCTCAATGTTCTTTTTTTCATTTCACACATCTTCATCTTGAATGTGTTCATCATCTCTCACCTTGCGATCTTCTTTGTGTGCTGTAAGTTACACCTCATATTATTCATTCATCCATCTTCAACTCCTTATCTGTTACCGGATCACAGAGTTGGCCAAGTTAAATCAAACTGCTCTGTAATGTGACCAAGATCCGTCCGGGGGGCGAATACGGCCCGTTTGGCGTTGTCCAAATTATACTTTTAATTTATATTATTGTTATCCTTTTACCTTTTCCCTGCAAAGCCAACATTTCCCCAATAGATGGTCTTGAGGAAGCTCAGAGCATTTTGCCTTCATTTAGTTCATGCAGATACTCAGTCTTTCTGATCCTGACCTGACCCGCGACTCTACTCCTTAATCCATTTTTAACATTTTTAATTTATACACAGAAAACTTCATGTCCTGTTGCCTACCAAAACTTGCGTTGACCCTGACCTGATGACTGAGAATCTTGATCGGCCCAAAATATATATATTTTTATCTATATATTTTCTCTGAGGTAATACTTTAGATTGACATGGTAGAGATATGTTACCACCTCACTGAGACGATATTTCTGTCCCAGTGTTGTCTTTATGTAACTTTTATAGCTCTCTGCAGGACTCACTCAACCCTGTTTTTTTTTCTTCCCAAGCATCTTGTCTATGAAACATGCTGGTCAGTATGTCATCCAGCCTGTGTGTCATGACTATACCTTTGGTGCTGCATGCCATCTTTTTTTTTTTTTTTTGTATTTGAACTAATCTGAGATCATCATCAGTTTAGCTCAGCCTGTTATCTGCAGATGGAGAGGCAATCCTGCAAGAAATATAATCAGTAACATGAAGTAATTCACACTGCTTTAATTGCACTATATTGAACAAATTAGATCACTCATCCAAGTGCAAAGTGCTTTATTGTGCAGTATTAATTACTTAAAAAGGAGCTGTGACAAAAGTTAAGGATGATAAATAATGTCAGAGCAGCGCTGTGGCTGCCTGGCAGTCTGTTATTTATCCTCATTAGCTGTTCTATCTAGACTTTGGGGGTTTAATGTTGAACATTAATATTCATATATGCTAAGTATTTACAGTCACTCTAAAAAGAGGCACGACTCCTGTAACGACCCATTCTTTGTTGGTGCGAGGTCCTCTCCTCAATGATGGAGGGCGCCGTGCTGTAGAACACCATTCTGGGAGTGAAGGCTGTGATCAATGATAAAAGACTTTGACTGCACTATTCTCAGAGGAGACACATCTTCCCATCAAGCTCACTTTAAACAATTGAGTGCATGGTAGAACATATACAGGCGATAACATATCCAACACACTAGAGAAATGAAGAGTGTCTACAGAATGATATCACTGTATAAATGTGAATCTAAGCTCTGCTTGAAAACGGTGTGAAGAGAGTGTGAAAGTACGCATATATTCATTAATTCATAAGGCAAACTGTGTCAAATGTAATATCAAGGTATATATGAAAAAAAACTTCTAAGGGGAAAAAAAGTAAAAAAGAAAAAAGTTGAAGCAGCTATGAAACGGATTTGAATTCAGTGAAAGTCAAACATGGTTGTAATTAGCGATGTCTGATATTAACATTTGCCGATATCCGATATGGCCCTTAACAGTTCATTTCCAATATCGATATTAATCGATACTGATACTGCACCAAATGGCGTTTTACTGGCAAATGTCATATAAAATAATATTAAATAATTAATTAAAGAAATTTAATTAGGGATGTCCGATCTGAACCGATATTACCCAAACACTTAATTTCCGATACCGATGTCAACCGATACCGATATAGGCAGCTAATTTCCCCTGAATTAGTGTGATACCAGATTAAATGCATTCCATAAATAACTGTGTACAACATAAACACACTACTTCAATGTAACTTATGGAAAAATGACACATTTATTATTTACCATTTTGTTATTATTATGCTCATATCGGCCAGATATTTATCGGTGGACCGATATATCGGACATCCCTAAATTTAATTAATTTTAATTTAAGTATTGGATTGGTCTTGACTCCAAACATTTAATAAAAGCAGCGTCTCAAACAGGAGAGAACGGCTGATTCTCCAGGATGATGAACTCCATGATTATTGTCTGATCACTTTTGTTCTTGGTTGTTTTTTACCGTATTGAAGGCTGACTCAACAGCTGCGTTGTTGTTGTTTCATTGAGTCCATTGTTTTTCTTTTCCTCTGCTGCAAAAAACGCCTTGTGACAAAGTGTCAAAATCTCACCCCCCACCCTCACATGACCAGCTCCTTGCAGTCATTATAAATTATAGTTTTCTATCCACAAAAACCTCCAGATCGCAGACATTTATTGTAGCATTGAGCATTGTTGTTGTTGTTGTTGTGCCTTTAAGTGTGGTTTGATGACATCATTTATCACACGGCGGTCAAAGTGTCAGGACCCCATGAGGAAGTCCAACAAATTTGCGGAGACTGCAATTTTGAATATCGGTGTAAAAACCAATACCGATACTCTCCGATATTATACAGTTGCCGATATCAGGCCGATAGTATCAATGGACCGATATTGTCGGCCATCCTTAGTTGTAACTGTTAACACCACTGGAACTTGAACCTTGTATTCTGCTACTAATTGATAATGTTTTTTTTCCTCAAACTTCTTTAAACTCTGTTTACTAAACGTGGGTGGGATTTTAAGTCAGCGTTCTGCAGGGAGCTACATGTCAGTCACCAGGCGTTAGATCTGTTTGATTGTCGCACACATAAACAAATATACGCCACTTGAAACAAGGTCAGACTTTAATCACATTCATTTCCAACACTATTTAACTTGCACGTTTATCCACTTCAACGACAGCATCTTTAGCGAAGGTTGGAGTTTTTGACAGGTGAATAAATGACTGCATTCTCTTCAGCACAGCTTCTTTGGTGGAAGTTTAGCTTCTTGCTAATCTTTTTTTTTTTCTTTTGTACATTTTTGCAGCAGTGGTGACTGCAGGTGAAAGTATTCACAGGAGTCACAATGAATAGCTCTGTCAGGTGGACCATGTTGTCTTAACAGCATTTAACAAAAACATAACTTAAACTTAACATTTCATAGTTCTAAGGACTACAAGGGCAGCTGCTACTTTACTTTCAAGGTAATTTTTCAGTTCTATACAGACAGCTGGGATGTGTGTAGTATTCAATCTTAGTGAGGGAGAATAACCAGAAAGAAAGTGTCAAAGATAGAAATAACAAATATAATACCCAGTACTAAATGTTATGGTCCAGGGAGGGATATGGGGGTTATTAAAAGCCAATAGGACATTAGGGCTGAGGGACAATATGGCCATGTGGCCGTTGGAGTCTGTTTTTGTAGGTATATGAAATAGATTTGAGTTTCCTATTTCTGTTTCCTTTAATATTTGAGATTTTTTTTTTTTTTTTTAATTTTTTTTTTTTTCCGTGGGGTGATTAGTTCAGTGCCTAGGGCATAGGTTAGGACATATTGGACAAATTGGACAAAAGGGAAAATGATTTTTCCTTTTTATACAAATAATTTTCACTGTTTTCTATGTGTATTTATGGTAAATGTGATGCTATTTTTGTATTTGTTTGGGTGCTAAACCTAGCTTTTGTCCTCACGTTCAGTCTAGATGTGTTTTTTTTTTTTTCATTTCTTTATTTTTTTTTCACAGTGCGTGCCTTCACTTTCTTTAATGTGTCAGAATGAGATGAAAGCACAGCGCAATTAGGCTTCTTATCGTTTTAATTAAGAAAGCCATTCGCCCGTATCTGGCTCCGAAGCCATAACACATAATGGCAGACAGTCTTTGATGCCTGAAGTGCTGTGTGTGTGTGAAATGTGCATGCATACAGTTTGTGTGTGTGTGTGTGTGTGTGTGTGTGTGTGTCCTAGCAGAGTTCCCAATATTATCTCTCTCCTCTGTCTTTCTTTTATCAGTCCATGTTCATTGCAAAACTCGTAAATTTTCATCACTTTTGTTAAGGATTTTTTTTTTCCACCTGGTTCCTCATATTTACAGTCATACACTGAGACCTGAGCCCTGAAAACATGTGTATATGGTTATATTTCATAAACATGTTTTCCTGCTTTGAGTTAACTTCTAATAATGACTCTGGACCTGGAGGAGTTACTGAAATATAGGGTTTTTTTTATATAATATAAATGCTCCTGCATATATTGGAACAGAAACAGGGAGAAAAATGTGTCTAAACTTTATTTTGTTTGTAAAATATATATATATATATATATATATAGTTGTTAAAATGAAACACTTCCCAAAATTAAAGCACAAAAATGACCCTCATAGAATTGGTGAATTGCCCATGGACTGTGCCAGTTTGTTTTGCAGTGGAGCTACTTTTGTCTCCTCTTCCAGGAAGGGAAGGGAAGTGAACTACCCCATTAGTAGTGTTAAACCCAGCAAAGCTCTTCAACCTCCCCTCCACTTGCTCTCTCTCTCTCTCTCCCTCCACCCTCTCTGTCTGCCCTTCTCCCCCTTCTTCCTCACTGTCATTTTCCCTCTCCTCCTCTCTCACCCCACAGCCTATCAGTGTGGAGCAGTGGTCTGTGAAGAAATTCCCAATATCTAAATTTACACACTGTATCAATCTTGTTTAATAGACTGGAAAGCTTATAGCCGCTGTGGCAAGCCAGCAGAGAGGGCAGCGGTGATAAATTGTCGGTGTGCAGGCGACAGCCGCCCGTGATGTATAATGAAATATTTATGATTTATCCCAGCTAATAAACTGAAATGAAGTGCGTGATGTATGGGAACAGATGGGCCCTCTATTGATGCTGAGGCAGAGAGGCAAGGAGGAGAGGAGGGGCCAGAGAGGGAGGGAGGTGGGGAACAAGAACCCAGAGATGTGATGAGGAGATGCCCCAGACATGGTGAAGAAAATATTGAAGCCAAGAATAGAAAATCTAAAACACACACATGAAGGGTGGCACTGTGAAACTAAAGTAAAGGGGAAATGATGAAGTTGGCATCAGTGTATACAGAGTTAGAAGGTAGTTATGAGATTAAATGATGAAGTGGAGAATATATGGAATATGGCAATAAAAACCAACCTAAATGTAATCCCTCCCTCCTCACTCCACTGTCTCCCCGTCTAGGTCAAGACAGACCAGTTATTTGCTGTCCATTTCATTCTTCACACACACTAACTAACCTCCTGGACTAGTTGTTGACGGAGCTGTTAATAACAGGAGTTCCTCTCAGTACTTTCTGGCTGATCAGTTAAGTGTTATACAGTTGTTATCGCAGAGCTTGAGTGTCTACTCTGTGATAGGCGTCAACAAGAGGTTTTTAATGCAATGGACCTTACAGTATAAAGTTATAGAAAAAAATATTAGACCATGCCTATTTTTTAAATTTCTTATTTATTTTAATCCCTGGTACCACTAAAGGTATATTAGCTGAAGAAAACAAGGAACAAATAAACATGGGATTTCTAAAAAAAAATGCTGTTTTTGGTGGTAAAATGCCTTTGGTATTTATAGAAGAAATAAAGTGATTTAGATCAGCGGTTCTCAACTGGTGGGGCAAAAGTGGGGCGCGGACCCGTTCTGAATGGGGCGCAAACAGCAATGTTTGAGAGATTTAGAAAATCTCTCATTTTGCAACGCATGAATAAAATGAGTATGTTAAAAGAAGTGATTTTTGATTACGGTAATTTGCTTCATTTGGATTTTATGAGAGTGTGTCGCTATTTAATAACCACAGGAAAATGTGTGTCCCAGAGTGAGACCAGTTGAGAACCACTAATTTAGGTTATTATCTAGAAACCATAGAAAACGGCTCAAAATCAGCTCTGAATTTAACTCTTATTGGCAATTTTTGTTGTCCTCATGATATCTGTTCAAACATACGTATCGTTAGTACAACTATGTAATAAAATCAGCAAGGTACTGAAAAAAAAACCAGAGTGATCTAATCACTACCTTTAGGGACGTTGGTGATACATGTTTTTTTGTTTCACAAAAATCTAATTAAATAAGAAATCTGTAAAACTTCAGTCCTTGACTGTGTCTTTAGCCTCATACACAACAGCCTCACACACCTTACCCTGCTACCTAGTCCCAGGTGTGATCACAGCAGCTGTAATCATCTGAAAAGGACACGTCTCTTTGCCTTCTTTTCTTCTCACCACTTCCTTCTCCTCTGTCCATTTTTTATCCCCTTGTTTCTCTCGACTCATCCACACTGACCCATTTCCTGGGCATGTCATCGGCCAGACCCAGCTGAGGTCCCTCATCACATCCCTTCTTCCCCCACACCTGTCCCCCAGACACCTGTGAGTGTGTTGGTGTATGTGCGCATGCATTTGTGTGTGTGTGTGTGTGTGTGTGTACATGCACATGCATGAATTCATGCTTTTTCACTGTGTGTATGTGTGTCCTGAATGTGAATGTGAGGGAATCTCATCCATCTGCTTCTCTCTAACTTTACTCTCACACTTACACGGACAAGTCACATGGATTGATCAGATCTACTCAGTTTCTACCAGAGCCGGTCCAGTTCTGCGACTTGTTGACATCAAATGCTAAACCTCGTGTTGGATCAGTGAGGTTGACCTGGTGATTCCTCAGTTCCACCCCAAATAGATTCATTTCAGCATCTTTGACATAAAACAAATAAATGTGTATCATTAACACTCAAATGTATGAAGACCTACCGCAAATCATTTTACCCATTTGTCTTCTAGGAGATACAGCGGTCTACAAGAACGGTGTTTACTGGATCATGGGTCGCACCAGCGTCGATATCATCAAGAGTGGGGGCTATAAGATCAGCGCACTTGAAGTGGAGCGCCACCTCCTGGGTCATCCATCTATTTCCGGTGAGCCAGTCATAAACAAAGATCCAACGTCTGACTCTTGACATTGAGTCATTTGAGTGCATTTTTTGGTGATTTTCCCTTTCAGACGTGGCCGTGGTCGGGGCCCCAGATGCTATTTGGGGTCAGAAGGTCACTGCAGTTGTGCACTTGAAGAAGGGCCACAGTTTGAACCTGATGGACCTGAAGGCTTGGGCCAGGTACTGTGAACCTCAACCACTTAGTTCAGAGCTCTGACTTTATATGCAGACAAAAAAAAGGGCTCAAGACACATTTTTTATTAAATTAATAATAACATTCATAATAGCAATGTTGTCAGATTTATAAAATTATAGTCAATAGTATGGAAGTAACGTCTAACACATATTAATGCTTTGTTTTTAGCGGCATTTACCCAGAGTAAATCTACTGAATACTATGTGAGGAATTGATCCTTTTTTAGAGGATCTATTCATACTGTTGGCTAATAAATAGTTTTTTGCCTGTTTAGTGGTTAAAGTAGAAAAAAAACTGTGTCTTTAATTATTGGTGGTTTCAGCCAGGGTAGGAAGATATATTCATATATTACAGTTAATCTTATATCTGAAAAAATATCTTTTTAAATCTGTTTATAGTGTTATGGTATAGTTTATGAAAAGTGTTTGCTTTAACAGTTTAGGGGACAAAAATAGTGGGAACAACATTTTCAAAACATTCCTTTTTAACCTTTTCTTTCTATTTTGACTTGCAAAATGTCCATCAGGATGAGCTAATCTTTCTATTGTCCGTTCTGAAAAGGAAAAAAAAAAAAAAACAAACATAGGATTTTTTTTACTTACCATAAGGATTGGTTGATGATCAGGCTGTATTATGTCATTAGTGCAGTTGTGTTAACAGAGGTGTTCATTATATGAAGTACTTTTGTTGGACTTGACCAGGGGAATGCAAACCTTTTAACACACAGGACACAACTGATGACACTAAAATTGGACACAGGGTCCAGGTTAGGAGCTGAGAGATGGAGCGTTCATGTGAACTTAAATATATAACTTATAAAAGTGAAAATACTAAAATGCTTATAGACTTTTCTGTCCCATTTATAGGGAAGACACAAGCACATATAAATCAACCTCAACTTTATTTGGTTTTATTGCCAAATCATAACAACTGTTAAACAAGATCAAAGAAACAGAAATATACCCCCTGACCCTCACATGGGCTGAGGAATGATCCCCCACACCCCCCAAAAAACAGACTGGAAAAAAAAAAGGAAGAAACCTCAGGGTGATGGACAGTGGAGGGGATCCTCACCCAGTACGGACAGGCGGGCAGCAAGGAGAAAAACTAATTCAATTTATCAACACAGGTTTTCTACAACAGTCTATACAGACTATATGCAATGGGAGTTGGTCCAGGATTTGGAGGCTAAGTCCTGATTCCAGTTTACGGCCACGGCGTATTAGGAGGAAGACCACAGACTCTGGGGGCAGGAGGTCCCCGGCCTAATGCGTTAGTCCTTAGAAAATAAGTTAGGAAATAGGAAGGAAAGAATATAATCAATTACATTATTTGGAGAAGTAGGATTTTGCAGTTGCAAAACAGCATGACTACCTTTGATGAATTGAGTCAGTGGCTTTAGATAAAAGTGTCTGCTAAATCAAATATAATGTGACGTGATGTTACTGGAACAGTATCGAAGATTCAGATCCAGTCCTGGTTGTGGACGGTGTCCAGTTTTATCTGTGTGTTTTTTGATTCTGTGCTGTTATTGGTCTGAAGGAGCAGTTAAGATAAAAGCTCTCACCACTAGACCACCTGACACCTTTACAAGTGCTGTGAGGCAGCAGCTGGACCCTGACCCATACCACCAGTGAAGACTGTGACCTGAATAACTTCCATCTAATTCATCACCTTGAATTCAGGAAGAAAAAAAAAAAGACAGAGAACAGAAACCGCAGTTGCTGACCCTGGCCTTTAATGTTGAGTCAAGGAGTCCATTCCCAGGGCGTTGTGCTTTTTAGCACTGTGCTGAACTTAAGAAAGGCTGTTGTAGTAGTTAGAAAACACTTGAATCTAGAGAGTGGCCTTGCTGTCCTCAAAGTAAATGTGAAAGTACCACAGGACACAGAGGGACTAATGACAAGAGCTGAAGTAAAAGATGGGAGATTGAGGAGGAAGTTTTAAGAAATAAATAAAAGGATTGTTATTATTCTTGGAAACAAACTAATTTCCATTTTTATTTTTCCAGTTTTCAATATTTAATCTATAAATCTAGTCCAATAGGTGTTTTATTGTTTAGCAATGGGTAGAGCTAGGCCTTATCACCAGAAATTGATCACAGTGTATTTTCAGAATTATCTTGGTCTCACTTTTACTTTAATTTTTTATGTGCATGAGTAGGTGTTAAAACCTTTTTCTAATACTTTAGAGAATAATTAGTCGTAAATTGTCTTGGAACTTTAATTAACCCAGGTTTGAATGGTTCCACAAAATACTTGCAGTCAAAATACAGAATGCTTTATTGTGCAAGTTTTACAATTTAAAAACATTTTCTTTAAGCTGGCTACAATGTAAACAATATATCTGCTGTAAAGGCAACGTAGCCAACAATAAATAGTAATATACAGTAATTAATGTACTAATGGTATTGTATTGAAATGGGTACCATTGGCGGGCCTTGCAGTTCAACCATAGGCCTTCGGTGACGTACGTGTTGCCTCCTATGTAGGGCCAGCTAGAAGGCCCTCAGGTCGCAATCTCACAAGATGATTGGTCTGAGCGCTGTAAACTGAACAGGCTGTGTCCATTTACTGACAGTGGCCAGAGCCGTCACATTTGATTCCAAAGGCTCTGGCAGATGTCATGGAACCTGGCAACACTAGCTAGCTGAAATATTATTGGACTAAAAGTGTAAAAACTCTTTTTATATGAATACAAAATAAATAATAAATAAATAATTATTTAAAAATATATATGAATAAATGTGTTTTACTGGGTATGTTTAGGCTTTTTACACAAAATGTGTGAAACTTGTAGAAACTTAAAACTGTAGAAGTCATAAATAAGAGCAAAAAAGTCTAAAAATTGATTCATAATATAATTTGGATAAGTTTATCGGGCCAGATTAAAAACAGCATGGGCCACAGCTAGCCCCCAAGCCTTAGTTTGTTCCATGCCTGGACCAGATTCTGCTCTCCACAGTCTGTTTTGGAGGATGAAACTGTTGGGTAATAAAAAGAGAAGAAGACATTTGGGATTGAATCTGATAGAACAACAGTATTTTCTTCATTGGCACATGCTACAAAAATATAAAGAGTTCCATGCTGTTCACTGGAAGATTTATGTCCAGTTTCTCCTTTCTGATTATGATGACATCATTAAATTACTTATGAACTAGACAGATTTACTGTCTGATTTGTGAGTGTTAAAAAAAAAAATTAAACGTGCCCAAAAAAAAAACAAAATAGTCCCTGCTCTATCCGTGCATATAACGGTGCTGACTAACTGCTAACAGCAGCTTACATCAGATTAAGGGACACAAATTATGCTACAAATTTTCAAACACACACATTTTCCAGCCCTGGCTGCTGCCAGCAGACAGTAAGAGACCACTGCTGTGTGGAGTAGGTAATAAAATACACAAAGACGTAGATGGATGGATGTTCACTCTTCAGTGGCCTCGCTCCTCCTGTCAGACTGAATCTCTGTCATACCTCACAAACACACTGCCCCAAAGATTGAACCGACATGAGGAAGAATCTTGAGATGGATGTAAATGATCATCTGTTTACATCCACACTCACTGTTTAGCTGGGAAATCTGCTTGAAGAAGAGTTCAAACAGAAGAATTATCTGTCAACACACACACACACACACAAACAAACTAGGTTAGAAGATAATAAAAAAGCTCCAGGCGTCAAAACTTGATGTAACAACCATGTTCTCAGAATGGAAAAGAAAAATAAACACAATTTAATTATCTCCGCCTTCTGTCTTTTCCTTTTGTAATTTGTTTTTTTTTTTCCTCTCTTTTAATTTCATTTCACAGTCATTATAATGTATATTGTTTTCTACAAAGGGAGTGGTACGTTTGTCTGGAAGGCACAGAGAGGAGGCGCACGGAGCATCAAGGACACTTCTCTCCTTGTCTGCCACAAGGCTACTTTCTGTTGCTTTTGTTATTTTTTTTCTTTTTCATCTTTTTGTTTCTCTGTTCGCGGTGATGCATGTATGGACACATACAGAATCCTTACTGTGTTTTCCTTTACTTGTTTATCTTACTCGTAGGTTTTTGCAGTAAACAACCGTGGGTTTATTAACGCTACTGTTTCTTTGCAGGGTCCACATGGCCACGTACACCATCCCCACAGGCCTGGTGGTGGTGGAGGAAATGCCGAGGAATCAGATGGGCAAGGTCAACAAGAAAGAGCTGCTGAGGCAGTTTTTCATGTAATGGTCTGAACGTGGCACTGAGTGGAGACATGGACATGGACTATTATTGTTATGACTGTGAGATAGGAAAGAAAACGTATAAAATAATTTATTATGGTTAAAAATAGATTTGTCTGAATAACTTTATTTTTACAAATTAGTACAATCTACAATCCTGTAATTTAATCCCACTGAGAACCTGATAATGTTTTTCTTCTCTGAACAAAACTGTGTGCAGTTTGCTGCCACCTAGTGACTGCTCTTGAAGTGTCACAGCTCTACGGCCTGTTTTAGATGATATGGAGTGAGTATGCATGCACAAGCGGTTTAATTTTATTCTCATTAATATAAGGATGTTTCCATCCAAAGGAACAACTTTTTTTTTAATTAAGAATATAAGATTTCCATATATCAATCCATCCAACTATTTTTGTAAACATATCCGTTAATGGGTTGCAGGAAATCACACTGACTGGTACCAGCCCTTCATGATTCTTCTTGTATGTGTTGAGCTAACATGGAGAAGCCACACACTGGTATAGGGATTCAATCTTGCCCAGGACGTGAACACTGGAGTACTCACAATGTGAACAATCATATGACACTGTAGTTACTTTGTCTTAAGATGACGATTGGAGAGAATCTTGTAGAAACATAAACAAAACTCACACAAACATTTGACAATATGTCAGAGGAGATTCAATCTGCAAAATTTGGTATTGTTTGCTCACAAAAGTGATCTTTTGTGAGGGAGAAATAACATCTAGAGTAACATCTGCCTCTCTCCAAACACTTTTAAAAATAACTTTGAGGTTAAACTGTTTTTGCTCGGCAGATGATAAGCTGGAGGTCACCTTGCCATATGACGACCTTGTGTTTGTCATTAGGGACATTAGAATCAACTACGGGGGTTGAAATGCTCTAAAAACACAGACTGAAGCTGTTGTGTTTGGTTCACTCCACTCACTTTCATTATTTTTCCTTTTTTCTACTTCACCAGTTTTTTTTGTTTTTTTTTTGATAAAGTAGATGTTGACTTTTGGGGGAACACTTCCACCCAGCGTACATGTAACAACCACTAACCCTGTCTGGATGGGCCTGCGTTTTCTGGTCTGATCCTCTTTGGCTCATGAACATGAACTTCATCCACAGATTGTTTATGGAGCAGCTCCATATGAATCCCATAACTCAGCAGGTAAAAAAAGACAGCAATACTTTGAATTTGTGTCATTTTTTTTCCATATGTGTAGATAAAATATGTAATATATCAGATTATATGTTGATTATTTTGATGAGTGATGTGACAGATGTCACTGTTGTGTTTAGATACTGCAATCAGCAGGAAAATATGTTTGTATCAATTTGATACCAGGTACTTGACGTATAAATCGATACATTTTAATTGAAATGCTTTGGCTTATTTGTTGTTTATGTTTTGCTTTTTACCTGAATGAGGTTCATAACTTCTTTCCTCTGTGTGTGTGCGCTTGTGTTTGTGTGTGCCTGCGTGTGTGTGTGTGTGTGTGTGTGTGTGTGCAGCTGTGGTTATGCAGGTGTGATAAGAGCCTGAAGGCAGCTTGCAAGCCATGCACAACACCACAGCTGGATGCCCTGCTCTCCATCTGACTGAACCTCTCACTCTGCTCTTCTCGCTCCTCTCACCTCTCATCCTCTACTGATCACCATTTTTTCCCCAGATCCTCCTCCTCCTCGTCTTTCTTCGTCACAAGTCAGAATAGATTGCAAATGGCACCAGGGCCAACTCGACGATGAGACGCCTTTTGAATGAGTTGGCATGAGGCGCTCTGAAAGATGAGAGGAGCTGAAATATTAAACAAGTGTCAGTGAGATTAACAGAAGCTGAGAGGAGGAAAGCGTTGATAAAAAAAGAAGGGATGTAAGAAGTGAAAACACACGAGCAGAAGTCGGCCTGAGAGCCAGGAGAAGTGACGAGGAGTTAAATCTAGTGGAAAAAATAAACAGATGTGACGAAGAGCCTGGGGAGTGAATTGAGAGACGCACAAACGCAACCTTTGTCCGGTACGAGCTACCATCCACACACACACACACACGCTCATCCACCCACAGTCACCAGAGACCTGATTAAGAGAGCACTGGTATCGATCTGTGGGTTGGCAGGCTAGGATGGATGAGCAGACAGGGCTGGAGGAGCAGCAGAGGACAGCTTTAGTGCCCCCCGCCAAATCCCAGCGCTGCCCCACCTAACCACCCACGCCAGGGCTGGAAGCTGGTCAGGGCCAGGGGTATGAAGGCTGAGACCGTAGCTGTGAGCTTAGAGGATTGTTAACTGTGCATGTGTGTGTGTGTGTGTTCACTGTTCGTTGTCTTCTGCTCACATGGGGGACAGAGGAGGATATTCCCCAGACAGAAGCCTGATGGAGCTCCAGTGCCCTTGAACCACGTCTCCTTCGTCTTTCTCTCTTTTAGACAAACTCATCCGTTCACAGCCTCTCCTGTCTGAGTGTGTTGGAGCATGGAGAAGAGCTTGTCTACAGTTGGCTGCTTATTGGGCCCCTGGGTTTTGAAGTGTGGGTTTTGGGGGGCGGACATGGGTAAGGTTGTTTCAGCGTCCTGTACAGAAAATCTAATATAACGTTGACGTGGCCTTATGTTGGGAACGCTGTTGTCAGAGGACTTTTTGTTTCGGAACCTAATTTTAGCCTAATGTTGAGATGATGATGTCAGAGCATGAATCAGGAGGCGGTGGATGCTAGGAAAGCAAGGGAACAATATTGGATTTGGAAAAAAGAGGTTTTTATTACATCAGGCACACTGATTGAAGTCAGCGTCATTCAATCAGAGATTCATTTCCTCCAGCGGCGTTTCTAAAGCTGTTTCCAGCTCGCACCTGGCTAAAGGCCGACGAAAAGATTGACTTGTTTGCAGATCAAAGAGTGGACAGATAACAGTGGGACATCGGACTGACACAGGTAAAGATGCAGTTAGATGTAGGTCACAGTCGCCGAAAAAGAGCAGCTCAATCCCAGCTGCACTTTATTGTCTCTACTGTATTAGTAAAAGGATGGAGAATTATCACTACAGTTTATCATAGTGATTTATGGATGGATGGATGGATGATACACAGATAGATGGATGGATGGATGGATACTTGGATAAGTGGATGGATGGATACAAACATAAATGGATAGATCAGGGGTGGGCAAACTAAGGCCCGGGGGCCACATGCGGCCCGTTGAGCCTTTTTGTGCGGCCCGCCATCCCTGTCCAAATTAAGTAATTTATTTATATTATAATTAAACTTCCGACTTTTCCCTACATTGCCTGCGTTTCCCCAGTAGATGACATAATAAAGGCTATTAGAAATGTAGTATTTTGTAGTATTATGACTTTTACTTGCCATTTATCTTAGCTTACACGATCACTCCATCTTTCTGCTCTTGACTCGGCCCGTGTCCAATTTTAGGAGAAATTGTGCCCCGCAGGTCAAAAAGTTTGCCCACCCCTGGGATAGATGGTAGATAGATAGATAGATAGATAGATAGATAGATAGATAGATAGATGGATGGATAGATGGATGGATAGATGGATGGATACATAGATAGATGGATAGATAGATAGATGGATGGATACATAGATGGATGGATGGATGGATAGATAGATGATTTTTAGACAATTCAAAGATTTTTACTCTACATTTTTCTCACTTTGACTGTAGTGACATTCTTAAAGAAAATTAGCCACTAATGCCTTTTTTGACTTCTCTGTTTGCAGTTGTGTTATTTTTTTTTTTTTTTAAATAATGCTGATGGGCACAAAAGACTGCAGCTATTTGGTCACAGAGACAGAGGACAGAAGGAGGAGTGATGCAGGAAGACAGAGAAGGGAATTTTTCACAGCTCCGGAACAACACTCCGGGCGGACAGACACACATGTTCAAAAGCACAACAGTGAATCCGTGCAACCTGCAGCTCTGGGTGGACACAGAAGAGATGCTTGTCAGGGCAGGTTATTGTTTACATAGAGCTCATGTTTATTCTGAAGCTTCTTCCACATCAGTGACTCAGCCTCAGGCTTTGTGTGAACTCCCGCTGATTCTCTCTCTTTGTCTCTGTCTCTCTTATCTCTCTGCCCTTTTCTCTCAGTCCACCTTTGTTTTTTTGTTTTACTTCCTTTTCTTCTCCATCCATGTGGAGCATCAGAACTTCTCCACTGAGTGAAATCTCAGTAACCTGACAAAGGTTCAACACTATATTTGTCACAGGGTCAAAACTCTAGTCCTTAAAACAAACCCTGTTATTATTTTTCTTCATTTTTACATAATTATAAAACTGAATACATTTAAAGCTTTCTTTTATCCATCAGGTTCCTTTGACATATGAAGTTTCAGTTGATTACACATTTGGGGCAGTGGTGTCCTAGTGTTTAAGGAGCCAGACTGGGGTCCGGAGAGTTCCAGGTTTGACTCCACCAGCTACCACTGACCCAACCCCAGCTCCATGGGCGCTCAAAGCTGGTCACATTTTGGTAAAATTTAGTTCTTTGCGTTGGTGTGCATCACGACACAATGGCAGCAGTATTCCTTCCTTCCTTCCGTTAATAGTAAGAACCACAAGATTTCTTCAATTTGATCTTCTCAATCTTAGAATGCATCGGGATCAGGAATGAGGGGGACAACACAGACAGGAAGGTTTGGAGAAAAAGCTAGAGAAGACAGATTAAGATGGTTTGGACATGTCCAGGGGAGAGAGTGGTTATATTGGGAGAAGAATGGTAGACATGGAGCTACCAGGTAAGAGATATTGTAGAAAGCGTTGTCTACAAATAAGCAGGCCAGGACACACTTCTCCGTCTCGGGGGATTTATTGTATCAAAAGGTTTCAGATCATGGCAGGTCCAACACGAATCAACTCAACAGTCTCACCAACAAATCCCAAATACTGATGCAGGCGTGCTCTTCTTATACAGTTTTTTGGACATTCTCAGACAGTCATATCACATGACATTCAAGACATTCGTCAAACCTCTGAAATGTAGAATGTTGTGCTCTTGTGCTTTGATATTGACATGGATACATCTTGTTACTGTTATCTAGGCCCCAGTTTATGTTGTGTCTTAATCGGACTTGGGAATGTGCCTTGTGTCTGTTACCCAGGTGCCAATCTCTGTTGTCTCACATACCGTGGATACTAAACTTTCTGCAATTTTACAGTGACCCTGCACATGACTGTCGTCTAACACTTTGTCTGTTCATAATACACAATTCACCACCACAGAGACGAAGAGGAAATCCTCGCCAATCCTCGCAAAAGAGGAGATTTATGGATGCTGTGAGGGAGGACATGGAGGTGGTTGGAGTTGGAGTTGAGGATGCGAAGGACAGGGTGAGATGGAAATTGTTGACTCGCTGAGGCAACCCCTGAAAAAAGGGATAAGCCGAAAGAAGAAGAATCTTGGAATCCATCAACTGAGATTTACCAGTTGATAATTGTTGGTTTATCTCGTCTGTATTTACACCTGTTTTGTGTGGTCACAGTTCATGCATTTGGTTGAATTAATGGTTCCCAACCCGGGGGGCTGTGGAACAGCATAGGTCCATGGGTCAGTTGGTTCTGGGCCGCACTGAAAATGCTATACTTTTGTGACTCTCTCTATTGAGTCTCTCATTGTTGTGAGGAGACAGAAGACAAAATGAAAGCTGCATTTCATAGACAATTCCAGGTTTCAACTTGAAATATGGATTTATTGTGACAGGTTGTTCCAACACACCAACATCGCACTGTGTAATATGCATCTAACAGCTCTCTAATGAGGCAACGAAGCCTCAAGACAAGGGACGTCTGAGAATATCAGTCGGCACATATTAGCATAATTTACTGATATCACAACCAGGTGAAGAATTCTCGTTTGAGAAGTTTGATGTTACGAGAATGATGCTACTAAATATGCACAGAGTGAGTTCATGTTTATCATTTCATTCAGAAAACCCTATTTTTTGGCCAGTCGTATAATTTTATTTAGTTTATTGTATTTATCCACCAGGCCCTAAGGACGAGTCCCTGAAAAAAAAGTCAACATTTGACTGGGAAAGAGTTGGGAATCATTGAGTTTACTCCTCCCTTTCAACAAACGTGAAAGCAAGAACATTGGTCAATATAACAGCTTTAAGTAATCGAAAAATTTGCAATTATTAGCAATTGCGACAATTATAGATTGAAGATTACAGAAAATTTCAGAGGAACCAGGTCAGATTATACACCATGGAATCTTATAAATCGTGACTGATTTAAAAAAAGATTAAGTGCAGTAATATACTCAAGTTATTTTATTGAATTAACATTCATTACCCAAAAAAAGGACTTTAGGGGACAGCAGGAAAAATCATTGGACAGCTTGACAGACTGTGGACAACCCCTAATTGAGTTTGATAGATGTACATATAGATGGTGAGAACTTTATTAATCAATTGGGAAATTACGGAAGTTGTAGCTGAATTAAGAAATACAGCATTGTTTATTGTCTAGACATTGAGTTTCTTCTTTCCATATTCCAGTATATTCCAGTTTACACTCATTAGATTATGTTTCTTTCTTCATGTGCTGATGTTGGAAACCTGATTGGTTGGGAGTTTTGAATAACCAATACCAGGTGTAGGATGAGCAACTAAATATGCTTCACTGGAGGAACTTGTAGTTGTTATGGTAACTTGTCTTTTTTTCAGCCATTGTTATGTCAAAAACCTTTTTTGGAGTTTTTGGAGCCTCGTGGATGAGAAGTAAACCGTCTTCAAGAAACCTTACCTAGCAACCGTGCCAGGGTGACTGGTAATTGGGGAATCTACACAGACAAAGTCCAGAAACTGAAGTCAGGTAACTTCACTGTTAATAAGCTCTTCTCTCCTATTACACTATGATCTGAGTGGACTGTTTAATTTCTCGACACTGAAGGCAGTAATACCTACCTAAGAGTCCAGTAGTGACTACAGCTCAATCAGGGATTGTCTATAGATACCAGCCTGTCATGCCCTGCAATAATCTATCTTGTTTTCCCAGTCTGTTCTATAGTTGATGATGAATTAAGTCAATAAAATAGCTCCTTTCCATTATTGCACTTAATCTTTGCTGCATCAGTACAGTTTTATGAGGTTCTAGAGTGTATAGTTTGACCTGGTCCCTCTGAAATTACCTGAAATCTAAAAATTCTGCTTGGGTGGACGAAGCAGCTCAGTGGTCCATGCTACTTTGTGCTTTCCTTTGTCTTTTTAGCTCTTTTTAATATGTTCATGCCAGAGTTACACCATCTTCACCTGCCAGAAACTGATAAACATTGGATTTCAGGCAAAAAAGAACATTACAAACACCTCTATTTCATTGTACCCTCCACTGTACAATCACAGGGAAGGAAAATGAAGGAAGAAGGAAGGAAATCAAACTTCTTATCATTGTGACATAAAATAGAACTCCTCCATACAGGATTCCCAGGGTTTTGACATCATGTTGTTGGGCTTATGTTGCAGGTTTTCTCCTGATTTTCACAGCTTGGAAAAGGGGAATCACAGCAAATGGATTTAAAATTTGAAAAATTATGTTTTTTTGTTTTGTTTTTTTCTTATTGCTATACACTAGTTCTTGGCAGCTCTTTTGTAGGTGAATACAGCACAGTACTCTGTTAGTGGCTGTCACAACAGAAGGGAATTCACCTCCTATTAGATTGTCTTATTTTGTAAACTAAAATTCAAGGCTTCCCTTGTAAAGTTAGCTTTTTTTTTCCCCCCGACACACTGCACTTTTGAATTCTCATAAGGGTTATATATAAATTAAAAACAGAATCAATACTGAATTAATACGTTTTACGTCTCATAACTTGGCCAACCCCGCAATGGGGAGAGACAAGGTCATGAGAGAATAAATAGCAGGCAGACTAGCTAATGATCTATCATTCTGGACAAGCGGCTGCACCCAAGAGCGGGCCGGCTGACAAGATCATTAATAAAAGCTGCTGGGAGAGTGATCGATCGGCTTGATGGATGATCAGAGCCACAAATACTATAAAACACCTGGATGTCAAGCCTTGTCTCTGTGAAGAGTAGTGGAGTCGGAGGGGGGGCACCTAAAAAAAAAAAACAGTCCCCAACAGCGAGTCATCAGAGGGGATCAAACCCTGACGTTCGACCTCTCTGCTGTGATGGAAAATGAATTCAGCGCAGCAGCTGCAGGTGCGAGTTTATGTCTGCTGCCGTGCTGTAAATCGTTCTGTTATTCGATGCAGTCGGTGTACGCCGTGGCCGACCAGCTCAGCGTGAGAACGTTGTGGTAATTTCAGGTATATATGAGGGAGTCGGCAGGTGTGGCGCCGTGCAGGCCTGCAGCGGGAGCTCACGCGGCGTAATTGGGACGTATTTATTATTGACCAAGTGCTTTCACACTGTTCCTGGTGGTAATCTGGGCCTCAACATCTCCGCTCTCTTTCTTTTTCTGCGTCCCCGCTGTATCTGAACGATCTGTCAGAGTGTTACAGTGTCTCTTTTATCATCCATACACACATGCACTCACCTTACTCAGCAGTTCATCTCAATTCCTAATCTTTTCAGCGAGGGAGAATGAGTTCAGAGTCGTCTCCGTGCATGGCTGCGTGTATCAATATCTCAGCATTGATCTGGCCTCGCTTCTCCTCCACTCCTCCAGATATGGATTGCTTTTCCCAGCAGGTATCTCAGCCTCCAATCTGACTGATGTGTGGGGGGGGAGTGGGTAAGTGAGGGTGTATTGACCTGGGGTGTCCCACATGCCACCACAGTGTGTTAGCCCACTGAGCCAAATAGAAAAAAAAAAGAAAAAAGGAGAATGTGGAGGAGTTGGAGGGCAGGGTTTTACTGACACCACTGTGAGCGGAGCGGTGAAGCTTGCATCAATTTCTGCATTGATGCAGCACCTCAGATGTGTTTTTTTTTTTCTTTTTTTTCAAGATTGTTCTCATCGCTGGTCACCTTTGTGATTGCTTTTGATTTATTGATTAATCATTTGGTCAATAGAATGTTACAAAGTAGCCCTAATTGCCAATCAGGTTCCATGATTAGCTTTGTCTCTAAGACAGGTTGAATATAAAATGTGACTTAATCACCAAAAAGCAGGGACGTTTCAATGAATAAAAAGCAATGGTAATTTTCTAAATCACATAAATCAAATGGAAGAGAGCTGATAAACAACACTAACATTATAATTTGAGTTAACTTTATTATTCAGCTTAGTATTCAGCTCTTGAATTCCAATGACGCATTTTTTTTTATCTGTGAACTGTGGGACTGATTATTTTTTAAAGTTGTTTTTGCTTTTGTTATTGTTTTTGTGTTGTTTCTATAGGAGGAACCAGACCAGGTATGTTATTATGAAGCAATGTCTTTTTTTTTAACTAGATTTTACAATTCAGTGCTGTTGTTGTCCTGTAGTTTTTCTGTGCTACTGTACACCCTGCCATATCAATCAATCAAAATCAATCAAATTTTATTTATATAGCCCACATTTACAAATCAAATTTGTCACATAGGGCTTTACAGGGTTGGTAACACCCTCTGTCCTTAGACCCTCAGCCAGGGTAAGGGAAAACTACTCAGGGGAAAAAAATCCCTTTTAACAGGGAAAAGAAAATTGGTAGAAACCTTAGGGAGAACCACAGGAGAGGGATCCACTCCCTGGACGGACAGACAGTGCAATGGATGTTACCAGAGCAGAAAAATACAACAAAAGTCTCTGTTATTTGTCATATGTGTTATTTTCAGCAGCAAGCCATAGATCAGGGATCTCAAACTCGTGGCCTGCAGACCATTTGCAGACCGTGGTACGGCATGGTTGTGGCCTCCACCTTGATATGATGATATATTTAATGTTAGCATGGCCCACAGGAGTCATAAAGAGGTTTCATCAATACCAGAAATGATGTTCCTAATAGTGCAGTGGGAGACTTTTATTTTCTTAATGCAGTTTTCTCATTCACAGGGACCAGTGTTCATCGACTGCCATGTTGATAACATTCTGAACTTCAGACCATCACAGTAAATGTATTTTCACGGATGGATGTACTGTACTGTAAATACAGTATAACGTTATGTGCTTCACCAATAAAATATATGGTAAGTTTTTCTATTTTATTAATTTGCTCTCAACTTTTTTTTTGGTAAATCCTTACCGAAAACCCTGGTCCACAGACTCCTCCTGTCTAGATATCAGTTGTATTTCAGTGTTTTTTATCATAACTCATCTGCAATGTTGTATTATACACCATTTTTGTCTTCTGTATTGGACATTGATAGCGGATGTGGCCCTTTGGTAAAATCACAGTGGGGGAAATAAAGGGAAAATAAAGTTAAAATTCAATTAAAACTCATATGATTCTGCTTTTCTTTTGAAGGATGAATACACTGACTGTTTTGTTTGTTTGTTTGTTTGTTTGTTTGCTGTATTCCGGTGGTCGTGTTGGACTTGATGGATGAACTGTAAAAGGTAAATAAAAGGGTGTGTAATCTGTGTTTATGTTGGGTGTGTGAGAGTGTGTAGATCATAGCAGGGAAAAAAAGGAGGATGTTTTATGTGTGAAAGCATTTTGTCTGTACGTGTCTGTGCTGTGACCATCAGTGCCTGACCATAAATCAGAGGCCCTCAGGCCACAGGATTGCCCATCTCGTGGCTCCATGTGTAATTACAAAGCTGACATTTAAACAGCAGCGGCCATATTTCACCCGCTCCAGAGCTGGAAGCAGAGTGGTCTACGGATGGAGTAAAAGTTTTCAACAATAAAAAACAAAAAGTCAGGGGAAAAGAAATCAATAAGACATAGAATGCATTCTAATGCCTTGTTAATGGACCCGCATATTAATTATTCAAGGGTGGCCATTTTGTCTGCTCATTAAAGTGGCAGCTGTGAGGAGAAATATGCTGCATTACTCTGCTCTGCTCCACCAGCGTTATTACCACAGTCTCCTCCTCCTCCTCCTCCTCTTCATACACCAGACACAGCAGGTCTACATGTGCTGCTGCTGCTGCTCCTCCAGTTTAATCCATTGATTTGTACATTCACAACTTTTGATTCAGTAAAAAAACGATAGATGTTACAAGACCTTGACAGCAGTGTTTTCAACAGACAAAGGTTATTAATTGGTCTTGTGAAAAAACTCAAGGATCAGGTTCTAATCCACCAGATGCCAGGTTCCCACTGAGGAGCTCTGATCATAGCACTGTTCAGATCCACATAACTTCTGAAGGCTGACAGTATGGAGCAGTGTGATTTGGGTGGCCAATGGATTTACCACTAGATTGTAAAGATTGGTGGTTGGTCATAGTTAATTAAAATTACAATAATCAAGAAAATCTAACAAATAGATATAATATTGAGTGCTACTTCTACTTTAATCATCTCGTGCCATACAGCTACCACAACCCATACGCCAGCATAGAATCCCGAGGAATTAATGTTCCAAGGTTCAGGCTGGAGGTCTCTACCTCCACCAACAACACTTTATATGTGTATTAGATGTGTATAAGAGACAGAGCCATAGATCAGGGATCTCAAACTCGTGGCCTGCAGACCATTTGCAGACCGTGGTACGGCTGTCTCTTATACACATCTTTTCTGCGTCCCCGCTGTATCTGAACGATCTGTCAGAGTGTTACAGTGTCTCTTTTATCATCCATACACACATGCACTCACCTTACTCAGCAGTTCATCTCAATTCTGGAGCAGTGTGATTTGGGTGGCAGCGGTGGAGACTTTTCCCCCTGAGACGTGGTAGCAGATGAAGATGAATGAATAAATAAATTATTTCAATTGACAATTTATGTAAATATTTACTAATTTCTCACTAATGTTATGAACCCCAATGGATTTACCACTAGATTGTAAAGATTGGTGGTTGGTCATAGTTAATTAAAATTACAATAATCAAGAAAATATAACAAATAGATATAATATTGAGTGAAGTAGTGACTGTACTTTAATCATTTCGTGCCATACAGCTACCACAACCCATACGCCAGCATAGAATCCCGAGGAATTAATGTTCTAAGGTTCAGGCTGGAGGTCTCTACCTCCACCAACAACACTTTATATGTGTATTTTATATTACGGTGCAGTTTAAATATATATACAGTGCGTCCCCTAGATACGAGTTTTATTGATTACACAGCAGCCCTCCTTAATCGTTTATCTCAATCACATTTTCCCTGTTGAAAATAATCAAGAAAACATACAGTCAAGTTAAATTAATAAATATAAATAAATGATCCCACTAACTTAACATAAAAAACAAAGATATAAATCAATAATTAAAATTAATTAATTGAGCAATATGAAAAATATGAAATATTAACAGTTAGGAAAACATTTCATATTATTATTTAAAAAATGATAAATTGTTAAATTAACCACGCACGGGACAGTGATTGACATTGAGTTGTGGTGTCCCACAAAGGTGGGAGACCAGGAGAGAGGACATGATTTTGTTAATAAAAAAGAGGGAGATATTATTACACTGCTACACAATCCACATTTGTTCTGCCTGTCTGTTGCCGGCGTTACAAAAATCACATTGCACCATTCTCCTGTGGGTGGTGAGCCCACAAAAAAAGTTATGAGGGTTGAGAAGGTGTTATGCTCAGAGCACCTCAATAACAACCTGGCAGCTGGTGGATTCAAACCTAAAACCTTGCAGACCCAAGTCTGCTTCCTTAACCACTAGGCCACCACTTCTGACTACAGGCATCATCACTACCTTCATCATCCTTTCTATCACCATCTGTCTGATCTGAGTCACTTTGGAGTTAGTTTTTAACCATCGCCTGTGTCCCTGCTTTTCTCCTCCACTGGAGATTAGATGTTCTGAAGAAGACATCCAGGGTCGTTTGGTTTTCCGACTTGAAAATTTTTTGGGAGACACAATTTTGTTTAAAAGGGTGGACAGCTCGACCCACAGAGACTGATGATGTTTCGTCTCCATTGCTCCAGGACTCATGGTGATTTGCACTGAAACTGATGCAACAACTCAAATAGAATCACTTATTTGACTGCAAATGCTGAAGAAGTGAGACAAAGAACAGAGGGTGAATTGGAGAAGCGTGGAGCTCAGTTAAGCTTCTCTAACTTCCTCATATGATAATTATTTACTAGTAAAATTATTTTGATTATTTACCATTTTCAAATTTAAACTATTTAAATTACTTACTTGTAACTTGGAAAAATTGTATGTTGGAGGGCTTGTATCGAGAGCAGGGCTGTCCACACTTTTATGTCTCGTGAGCTACTTTCCAATTGACCAGGCTGAAGTGATCTAGCTAGATTGGAAACTCTAAATATATTTACCTATATAAACTGGATATCTCAGTCTCTACGTTAGCATATAACATATATTATACTGTCTGAATCAATATCTATATTATTACCACTTTAGCCCAGTGATTAGAGTCCTTAAATACAATTACTATCTCTAGTTTTTATTACTTTTATTGTTTTATGTCATTGCTCAGGATCTACCAGCACTCCTTTGGAGATCTACTGGTAGATCCCCATCTACCCCTGGTCTAGAGGCTCCACTGCAGGTCAATGGCACAAGTTATTTAAATTCTTCGAACCTGACGCCTTAGAGAAACAAGCCCGCTTCCACAACCACTGTGCCACCACAGCAAATTATTATTAAGTTGCAGTTAGACTTTGCTGTTGTTGCAAAGTGGTTTTGAAGGCCGGTGTCTATTGTTGGTTTCAGAAAAGTGTCTCCATATCTGTGTCAGGAACTTTGAGATATGAAGAGAAATTAAAATTCCTCTTTGGCCTGTCGTCAACCTGCGTCTGCAGACTGCTAAGGGGAGCCGCTGCGTGACGAGACTACTAATAACACGGCAACAGCAGCCATCGCCACAAATTGCTCTGACATGATTTATTTCTTCTTTACACCCATCACACACACATACCAACACTCAGCAGACACTACCCCACCCACGGCTTTCATTTGAGCACAATGTGTGTCTGCGTTTGGGTGTGTGTGTGTGTGTGCATCCAGCATCCTCTCTTCAGCACCACGCCAGTGGCAGGAAACATCTGTCTCCAGGTCCTGCTGCCAAGCAGTGTTAGGGAGTCATGGTGGGTCACTCACTCATTGGTCAGTCTCCAAGGGCCTGTGGACAAAGCGTAGGAACGCCAGCTCAGAAATGAGAGCGTCCAGGCAGAAACATGTCCTCGGGTTCTTGTGCCTTTGCATGCCTGATACAATCTAATCTGTTAGTCAGTCACAGGTCAGCAATGCTTAGAAATCCACCGAAGGCTCTGTGTGTCCAACAGCTTCTGTTCTTTGTCTTTGTAAAACAGGAAGTAGATGTGTCCCCACAGCAGTGGATCCTCCTGTGCTCAGCCACCGTTTGGTCAGTTTTAATCTTCTTACCTTACGTTACATCGGCCTGTTTAACTTGTCTCAGTTCAGTTAAGTTCCTATTTACCTAAAGCGGAGTGAAAAGCTATCGGCCGACAGCAGGCAGTCGTCTGACAATCACGGCGCTGATAGCATGTGGCGACAGTCAAGATAAGAGGAAAGTAGTGTTTAATCAAACAGTGGTGGGGAGGGGAGTGACTGGCTGGTTTTATTTATTTCTGCCACCTCTGCTTATCTGTGTTGCATCAAACTCAAAAGTTAAGTAAGAACATTTATTAAATACTTTGTATATTAACTGTGAAATTATAGACAAATATGAAGCATAAGTCGTATAATAAGAGTGACCTGGTGAGATTTGGGAAGTGAATTGGATCCAAAAAGGGTTCAGTTGTCAGCAACTGGACGTTGAAAGACGTTTCATTCCTCAGGAACTTCATCAGAATTCTCTTGGTTGAGGAACGAAACGTCTTTCACCTCCAAGAAGATGTCCAGTTACTGACAACTAAACCCTTTTTGGACATTATGACCTGGATGAATGAGAATCTTCACAGACAAAGTGAAGGATGATATGACGCATATCAGGCATGGGCAAACTAAGGCCTGGGGGCCATATGTGGCCCGTTTAGCTTTGTGTTCCGGCTTGCCAAACTTGTTCAAATCATATAATTGCTTTGTATTGTTAATATTTATTATCATATATCAACTTTTTTCTGCAATACACACGTTTCCCAATAGATGGCATTTTTGTTTTTTAGCCTTTATGCTGAAATGCCTTTTTCATCCCCATTAACCCCAACACTTTCTCTATAAATAGCAAGTGAAGGCCAATAGCCAATTCAGCTTTTATATCATTGTATCATTATTCATGATATTCACTTTCTCTATCTGCCCCTGACCTGGCCCCTGCACCCTATTTTAGGATCACTTATGGCCCACCATTCAAACAATTTGCTAAGGTGTAGCCTGCATAGACGTAGACAATAATTAGAGAAATTTTAAAACCTGTTTTCAAGCTATATGTTCACCCTAAATTTTAAAGAATGTCAAAGAACAAACGCAATGGATACATTGTAGCAGTAAAATCAAACCTACAGTCACGGAACAAATTATTAGACCATTCTGCTGTTTTCTTCAATTCCTTGTTCATCTTAATGCCTTGTTCCACTAAAGGTTTATCACCTGGGGGAAACAATGAACACAAAACCATGCAATGAC
>JAFBJS010000456.1:336541-348838 GCA_016785265.1 Paraplagusia blochii
GCATGCAGTTCTTTAAAATCTAAAGAGTTAGGGAGAGAAATCTCACACATCTACCCTCCTCTTTGGGGAGTTGATCTTGGTGATGTCATCAAAGTGACTGTTTGGGTTAGAACATTTTAACAGAAATGTGCTGTACTGCATGGTCATAAGGAGTGGTTAATACTTTTGTACTGAAGAACTGGTTCAATATCTCAATGGTCTTTTCATGTTTGTGGTTTCCCTTTAGTTTTGCCTAAGTTTTCTCCTGGTACCATGGTTTGGTCGATCTCCACTAACACATGCAGGAGTCAGAGGGAGCGTTACTTTTCCCATTCTGTAACGATGATTGGTTGACATAGGTTAACATTTCAGGCTAAACCAATCAGAAATATACCTGGGCGGGTTTTCTTGCCTTATAAGCACGCACGCACACACGCACGCACGCAGTACAACAGCACACACCCACACTCAGGCAGTGTAGCCAATAGAATTTTACTTGCACATTGCCAAAATCGGATTGTTTACTTTACATTGCTATAAGAATGTATTCATTTTTATAGTCACTTTAGCACTGTTACATTGTTGTTTACTTCATTATTATTATTTAAAGTAAAGTAACTAGTTATTACTTACTTTTATAATGTAGTAACTAGTAACATAACTAGTTACTTTTTCAGAGCAGTAAATAGTAAAGTAATGTTACTTTTTTAAAGTAACTTTGCCCAACACTGTGGGTAACACTACAGTAACTCTAATCCTAACATTTATTCAGTTACTTGTTGTGGCAAAAATCATTTGAAAATTGTAATTATTAATTATTTATTTTTTGTTTGTTGGAAAATTGGTCCTACCCGCTTTGGGGTTGCAACCCATAACTTGAGAATCACTGCCTAAGTGAGCCTCACTAAGGTTTACTGCAATTATAAAACTCACAAAACTTTTATTTTTTTTAACAGGATGTGGAAATGATTGTTTATATGTTTGTCTCATATGGACAGTGTGTCTCAGCAGCATGTGTCTGTGTGAGTAAATGTCTGACTGGCAAAACTGTAGTGTAATGCACTTTAAGTGAACATAAAGACTGCTACAGTGCTATATAAATATAGACCATTTACCATTTATGGACAAGGTAAACAAAGCCATTTGAATGCATTTCCTGTGGTACTTAAATACAACAGGAACTCACAAAGGGAACGCAGCTTGTTGTACTCTAGGACTTACTGTAGTTCTACTGCCAGTCTCTTTATTCCCTATGTATTTTTACCGTGTTTTTTTTTTTTTGTTAATAGTTGTATTGCAATAGAAAAGGGTAGAGATTACATAATTAACAGGTATGTCATAAGATAAAAACTTCAGCCTTTTTGAATGTGAAAATCAGGGCTTTGAACCAGTTTTTTTTTTCTAACCACTTTGTATCATACAGAAACAATGTTTTAACATTTCTGGTTTTTGCGTGCCACTAAAAAATGGAGGTGCCTGAACCAGTGAGAACCCAAAAATATTGTTCCTGCAACTGTTAATTACTGTCCTTGTCTTTTGTTAAAGAAGTTGAACACATAGTAATCTGTTCGCTCTTTACCAAAGAAATACTGTAGTCTAACTAGACAGGCTGTTAAAAATGCATCACTACCAGTTGACCAGTCCATCATTAATATGAACAAATATATTTAATATTGTGTCTGAAACTAACATTTTCCACATTGACAGACTCCAATATTGTCCTCTTATTGTTGTCTTTGAGATGTGACAGTAGTTGGTAGTCAGTCCTCCCCATATACGGTAGTCTGATGGTCCACCCACTCTCTCCATTCAGTCAGTGAACATCACAGGAAGTCAACCTCGTCAGGTCATTGTAGGCTAACATAGACTAGACTAGGAGAGCAATGACTTTGATGGTATACATACACAACCAATTATCAATAATTGAAGGTAAGAGGTTCAGTTTCTGTACAAAAAAAATATAGTGTTTCTTGATTCTGTTCCAAGGAAAATGCCTAAAGTTTTCGGTGTAATTAATTGATTCCAAACCCTGGTGAAAACCCATGTCATTGCCCTCATCCCCCTGTAACTTTACACACTTTAACACAGTTAAGGTCAGAGTTCTGGATCAGTGTAAACAAATATCACGTCAGGACCTCAGTCCCCTGAACAGCCGGCACTTTGTCGACCGCCCCACAGCACAAATTAAGAGGCGGCTCTAACTCTATAGATGTTAAGTGAAGTGTAAGAGGCAGGAGGGTTAAAATCTCACAGTACGAGCTGCATGAGTGTAATTTGTCACAGCTAAGCCCGGCCTCTGCTGTTGTGCATGAGGACTGAGGAGGGAGAGAAAAAGGAGGAGCAGCAGGGAGAAAATGGCTGAAAGGATTAAAAGGGTGAAACATCAGGATCACGCAGGCACTGAGACAAGTGTGGGGGGCGGGGAGCGACAGTGAAAAGGCGGACGCTGCCCGACGCCCTCTCCAACGGCTCCTTCCACTCTCCGACCCCTTCAGTGCAGATGAGCATATGTCGGCTGACAGCATGGCAGTGGCCATGAAGGAGAAGGAGGAGTGGAGGAGGAGGAGAAGGAGGAAGAGGAGGAGGAGGAGGAGGAGGAGGAGGAGGAGGGAGGGAAGACCAGGAGTAACCCTGACATCCCAGAGTCTGACAGCTGATGGAGGCAGATTAGGTTAATGAGCACAACTGTCACTAACATCCAACTCCACGCCCAACACCATCCATCTCACTGCTGACTCCAACTTCCCAGTGTCTCAGGGTGTCATGCGAGGTGTTCTCACCAATATTTCACCTTCCTCACCTGCACCTAGACATGACAAGGTTCCTCATTCCTTTTGGTTCATCATGTTTCTCAGCCTCTCAGTATTGCATGGTTCTAAGCATTTCATTTATTTATTTTTTTTCCATTTACATAAAGAGATATGATTATACACACAATCCTTCCTCAGTTTTGACATTTCCTGATGTAATATGTTTACCCAGAATGTCTTAAATTGACAAAGAAGTACACATTTTTGAAGATTTTTTTTTTTAGTTTTGAAGTTGTTTTGTACACCTTATGGGAAAGTTTTTTTTTCACGATCCATCCACAGCTTATTTCTTTGCAGGTTCATGGAAGGACTGAGGAGGTCACTGCAGACAATTGCTGAGGAGGCGGTACAACCTGGACAATTCGTCAAACTATGTAAGAAAAGTATTTATTTATCAGATCAGCTGCCTTATCACTATAAAGTTTATTTCACTAATATGATTTTTGTCTGTTTATGCTTCATATTTTTGCACGGTAGATAGATAGATAGATAGAATCACATTCACATTGCACAGAAATAATATTAATAATAATAATAATAATGATAATAGTAGATATATATTCATATATATATATATATTTTTTTTTTTGGACAAGTCAGTAGAGTGACTTGTGGTTAAGGTGGTTAAGGAACCAGACTTAGGCTTGAGGGGTTCCTGGTTCAAATCCACCAACTGCCAGGTTAACACTGAGATGCTCTAGTCATAGGAAGGCTGACAGTATGGAGCAGTGTGATTTGGGTTGCAGTGGTGGAGACTGCTGCCAACAAACAGGTGGATAAGAGGATGAAGATGAATAAATGAAGTTCATCCTGTAACTTCTTTGAGTTTTTTAATTTTGTCTAACTCGTAGGAAGTTCATGTGTTTGTCTCATAGGGAGGATGTGTCTCAGCAGCTTGTGTCCATGTGAGTAAATGTCTGATTGGCAAAACTGTAGTGTAATGCACTTGAACATAAAGACTGCTACAGTGCTATGTCAATATAGACCATTTACCATTTATGAACAAGGTAAACAAAGCCATTTGAATGCATTTCCTGCTGTACTTAAATACAACAGGAACAACCAGAGGGAATGCAGCTCTCCCCTCTGCTTGTTATATTAATAAAGTTCTATCTATCTATCACTGTGGGACTTACTGTGGCTCTACTGTCTCTCCAGGTATTTTTGACAATTCTTACTTTCCTTTGTCCAGTGTTGCAACATTTGTTCACAAACTCAGCTTTTGCCTTCTCACCCTGACTACCCAGAATGAATAAAATACATTTTAAGGACTGAAATACAAACAGGCGTTGCACTCCCCATCATAATGCTGGGTCAATGCAAGTCTTGACTCAGCCATGACTCAGGTGTCACTTTGAGCATCCACCTCCTGTTGGCTTCACTTCAGGTGTTTTTACCCTTAACCCATGCACAGTGTGTATTAACACCCACAGTCCAGGTCTGCATGAAAATTTAACCAGTGTGTGTGCGCAGTGTTTACGGCATGTCTGTATAAGAAACAAAACGCTGACGTTTTTACACAGTGACAGATAAGAGGTTGGAAACACAGAGAAGATTTCGTGTGTTTTTGCGGGTAGAAAGACAGAGAGAGAGAGAGGGAGAGAGAATGAGAAGGGGTGAGAGAAGGAGAGAGAGAGCACAGACGTCCACCCTGGGACAGTATGTCATCGATTGAGCTGCAGGAAGAGGCCTATTATCTCCAGCCATGGTTCAAGCGGGGGAGTCAAGTGTGTCATATGTGTTGGCTCTAATTGGCAACCCACCCTGGTGGAGGCTGAGAGGGGTGAGAGCAGAGATGTAGAAACACACACACACACACACACACACGTCTCCTCAGTGTAGCCTCAGGTGATGCTACACTGTGTTGTTCCATGTTCTTGATTTTCTACCTTCCTATGAAAAAAAGAGCAGGTTTGTAAATGTAACCAACAAGAATATGAGATTGAAGCAGATTGTTATCTTTGTAGGTTTTTTTTTATACATCTGCTCCAGTTGTGGTGTGGCTCACTGTACTATTTTAATTAACACTTTTAGAGTACGTTTTTCTGTGTTTTTTTCATTATTTGAATGACGGAGCTATTTTCTCCTCCATCCTCAGGATCATTGTTTCTTTTTTTTTTCTTAGCAACAACCTCTTCAGAGACACCTCCACCTTCTTTCTTCGAACCAGTTCGGTTGGTGGTGTAACACTGCCCCCTGCAGGTATAAAAAAGCAAGCGTGATTTCTGCAGATTTTGCATTGGTACAGTATAAAATAGACAGTCATTAAAGTTTTAACGTTGTGTTGTTTGGGTTTGAATGTATCCTTGCGTGAGTTAAGTTGTTCGGGTGTTGAGACTATATTTTAGAATTTTCTACCAGCTGTTACACTATTATAACATTTCATGAATTGAATGAATTACCTAATAATTGTATATTTAATGTACTTATGATATTTCTTATATTTAATTCTATATATGAACCTTTTTATGCTCTCACATGTATTTATACACATTATATATACAGAAGTGAATATGTGTAAAACAATTGAAGCCCTATTGAAAACACTACCCTTATTGTGACTTGAGATTTGCAAAATACTTACATGTTTCATCAGCCTTTTATTATCATTACATATTCCTGAATCCCTTATAAACAAGTGTGGTCAAGAAGGCTGTAACTTTTGTAATATATTCATGTTCTCGTATATATATTCCAACGTTTTGTATATATATTTTCCAGTGGGCTCCCCACCCACATTTATATTTATATATACTTCTTCTTGTCCATTTTCAGGGGTTGTCACATTGAATCAACATTTCCCATCTCCCCCTGTTCTCTGTATCTTCTACTCTGACTCCAACTACCTCCATGTCCTCCCTCACTGCATCCATCAATCTCCTCTTTGTCTCCTACCTGGTAGCTCCATCTCTAGGATCATTCTTCTACCAATGTATCCACTGTCCCCCCTCTGAACATCTCAAACCATCTCAATCTGGCTTCTCCAGCTTTTTCTCCAAACCTTTCTGTTTGAGCTGGATACACTGAGGTCAATAAGTATTTGATCGCCCTTTGATTTTGCAAGTTCTCCCACTTTGAAATCATCGTGGGAGATTGTATAAAAATTGTTTAAAAAAATTGTACAATGTGATTTCTGTATTTTTTTTTTTTTGGAATCCCTCACAGTGGAAATACACCTACCATGAAAATTTTAGACCTCTCCAAGTCTCCACGATTCCACGAGTGGAAGACCTTGCAGAATCAAAAGGGTGATGAAATACTTTTTGACCTCAGTTTAACTATGTTTGGATATGTATGTATATATTTGTTTAAGAAAATATTCCCTACCAAACCCTGTGAATAATCGTGTATTTGTTGATGATGTTCATGATACGATTTTTTTTTTACAAAAACCAAACATGATCAATATTAAAACGTGTTTGCCTTGTAGTTGCGAAGCTGTGTGTGCGTGGTTAGACCACCAGGAGGTGCTAACTCATTGCTCGTTTTACCGCTTTGCAACCGTTCCACGTCGAGGAACGAAATCTCTACTGGTGTTTTTTTTAAGTGAAGACGACTTGACAGAACCCACTCTGTCTCTCTCCATCCTCTCCCACTGTCCCCCATTCTCCCTTTCTCTCCATTCTCTTGCTTTGTGTGTTAGAATGTGGAAGGGAAACATCCGGGCGACTCCTGCCAGAGCCTTTGCCTAAAGTGACAGAGACAGGTGTTGTAAAATTATCCCACATACAAGAGCCTGTCTGTCTCTCTGTGACACACACACACACACACCATGCCAAGCCACCCAGTCATACTCACTTTTCAATACACTGGCGTGCCTACTGTGAAACCAACAGTCTCGCTCTCTTATTTTGAAATACTTTTAGTGCTGATTCATCATTTTAATGTTCCTTATTCACCTCGGTGTTTGTTCTTAATCGTCTTTTCAGCTCATCCAGAGCTCTACGTCCTCATGTTTATTTTTCTTGGCTCCTCATCCACCGTTGACCTCTGAGTGGTCTTGCTGAGAGAGTGGTCATGAATGTCTGGACGCACTAACGTCCAACACATCTTTCCTGTTAGTTTTCTCTCCCTGGAGATGGGCCGGTCCTCAACACATTTTACTCCCAGGCGAAAGCGTACAAACCTTGTCAGCCTCACTCACGGGCAGACCCTCCGGGCCCTTACTCTATCACTGTCATCGGCCTGGGATGACTGACAGCATCATAGATCTTCGTCTTCTGCTTTGGCACAGTGTCCAAAATAGCGGGAGATCAAAAAGGGTTTGAATATGTGAGGAAAGAGCATGTGTTATGCTGCACACTGGGATCTCACTGGGTCTGACCTCACGGTGCACAACGCTGATCCAGACTAGATTGGTTAGGGGGGAAGAAGTAGTCCCTTAAGACCACTTCAGACCCCATAACTCCCTGACAGATGCCCTGTTGTCAAGGGAAATCTGAAAACAACTTTTTTTTTTCCCCGACTCACCCGACGGTGATGCTGTTGTTTCTGCTTAGATTGAAGTTATATAATAAAGTTTGCTAATTGTTTATCTATTCTGGGTATTACGGTTATTTTCCTGGGTGTTAAGAAATAAAACTATATTATTAAAGCTCTATTTTGGTCAAAAAAAAAGTTCTGCTTCACCTTATGTATTATTGTACAATGTTCTGCTTTTAAATTCCAACCAGACTTATGTAAGAAATGATTAATTCTCTTTTGTTTTGATGTTGATAAAAGGTCGAAGAGTTTTTTTAGGCAAAAGGACACGAAGTATTTTTCATCCAAGAGGTGTCTGCAGAACTGAGGAAAACACTATGCAGATGTCCATTTGCCCAACAAAACTCATGACATGGACGACTGACAATCTTCATTGATACAGTAAGATATTGATATCACACTACTTTTTTGTCCCCCTCCCAAAAATCCCTCTGTTGATCTGTTAACTTCCAACTGGTGTAGACAGTGTCTGCCCCACAAACAGCTGCCCGGCCTCTCTCCTCATCTTTATCTCCCCTCTCTCTCTCTCTTCCTTTGGGTTTGTGAGTGACAGCACATGTGCTGCAGAGAACCAGGGACGAATGCTGGTGAAATTCAAACCCTCTTTTACCCCTTGCACTAGGAGACAGACCCCGACTATGGACAGGGAGGAGCCGTGAGAGACGGAACACATGCAGAGGGACGTAAGAGGGAGACGGAAAGAAGAAAGAGTCAGAGCGAGAAGCTGTGAGTGAGAGAGAGAAGTTAGAAAGAGGGGCAGGGATCAGGGTTGGAGAGTTTGGCCTCTTTGCCTTGTGGAGCAGCTGAGAAGTTCAGGTCTTGGTGCAGGATCTTCAGCTCTCATTCATCGCTGGTCTGTTCTTGCCGGGCGTTTTGTTGCTGAAGTTCCGAGGATGGCAACAAAGTGGTTGCTGGGATGTGCACTGATTACACTGCTGTGTCAGGTAAGAAATATCTTTAATGATAGTAAAAGTAAATGTTTTCTGTTGATGTTTAGTGAAACTAATGACATGAAAGAAAAAGTAGATAAATAATGTAATAGTTCCGCAAAGGTAGAATTTGCCCTCTGCCTGCATTTTCTCTTTTCCCCTTACGTTTGCAAGTGAAAAACAAACATATTTGTTGATTTGTTTATCTTTAGGTACTCTAGAAACATACAGGTACAAAGGTAGCTCAAAGGAGGTCACTCATTGTTTTGATTTTGACCTCGACCGATAACTTATTTTCTTCAAAAAGGCAAAAATATGATGAGCTGTGGATCATTTGTTGGTTACATTGTTGTGGCCAAGAACTGAAAAGGATGTTTGTTTTATGTATTATATGCCTTATGGCAGAGCAGGGAACTGTACAACAGTCTAACTAATTCACTTATTGAGGTTTTCTAACAGTGTAAAATACACTCTATACCAGTGATGATCAACTGGTGGCCTGCAAACCAAATTTGGACGGCCAAACCTCCCATTCCAGCCCTTGACTGGAATCCAAAAAGGTTTTTTTTTTTTGTTTTTGTTTCATTTTAGAGTCCACAAACCGAAATGTCTGTCCCAAAATATTCAGTCTTCAAATATGGTCAGTTCTGCAGTCATATCTTCAGTATTTATGCAACTTCTGGCCCAAACCTCCTGCATGTCCATCTTGATAACTGGAGCTAATATAAACTCTGGTAAAGGTCAGCACTCCTAATTTTGTTGCTGTGGATCTAGTTTTAGTCTCTCTTTGATTCCGAGTTCTCTCTGCTTCCTGTTTCTACAGAAGTGATTTCAGTGAGTGTTTAACCTTAAACTAACCTCCTCCTGGAATATACAGTTTACATTTTTTACCTGAGTCTTGTCTACGTCAAAACATCAACTAATTTTCATCAGCACCGACATCACGTTGGCTCCAAAATCAGAATCGAGAGAAGCTGGTGTAAACATTTGACCCCAGCAGTAAACGAATGATGAAGTGCTACGAGGAGGATGTGATTCCAGATGTGTGCGGAGGTCGGTGGGCATCATTAGTAGCTCCTGTCAGCAGATGCCATTAGAGGAATTAAATGGATGTCAGTGTAAACTGACATTGCACCACTGGCACTTTCAGTCTTCATCATTCTTTGACCATGTTTGGAGTAGAAATGAGCCTCGGGCTTGAAGCTTAACTGAAAGAGACTCCAGAGTTCCATGTTACCTCATGCTTTGTTGATCCCTTAAAAATTCTTGTGGATAGATTGGTAACGAAAAACTCAGTTGTACTTTTTTAAGACAGGAAAAGGTTTTTAACTGTGGAGTTCCGCAAATTGGTTTTTAATTGTGTAAAAAAATGTCCATACAGCTTTCGGTGTTCGGTGTCCAGCGCTCATATCCTGGTATCACCAGTACCATAGTCACCTGTAGACTATCTTTGTCTACAGAAAATCAAGTATGACAGGCGTGGGCCAAGGTTTTGACTCACAGGCCACAATTGGTCCCAAAATTGGACACGGGGACTGACTCCAGAGCAGAAAGATGGCTCGTTTGTTCCAACTAAGATAAAAAGGCATGTATAAAACCTAAAATGCCACATTTCTAATACCCTTTGTGACGCCATCTACTGGGTAAAAACAGGCCTTGCAAGGAACAGGCTGATTTAAAATGATAATATAAAGAAATGATTTAATTTGGACAAGATTGGTGAGCCTTATTAAAAAAGCTTAATGAGCTGCAGCTGGCCCCCAGGCCTTAGTTTGTCCACACCTGAACCATGACAAATATAGTGAGGTTTATCTATTATTATTTACTCTCAGAATTATCACTTAGTTCACAGCTCACATCCTTTAGGTGCTGTATACAGTAGCACCACCTATAGGTGGTGCTGCTAAAATATATTATCATAGGTGATGGATTAGCCCGGCTACTATCAGTTGTCATAGTAGCAGGGGTCAATACTGTCTTTGCTGTTGGCAAACAAGCAAATCAGCCCTCCTAGTGCTCACTGGTGGAAGTGCATCCAAAAAAACCTGAGTGTTAGAGATAAACATGGTGACGAGATTTCCCTCTTTCTGGTGTCATTGTTTTGTCAATAATGTACATAAATGCATGACTTTTATCGCCAGCATTTCTAACATTTCAAAATCTTTTACGTGATTTTTCCAAACAGGAAGTGATCACATGCTGTAGATTTAGACTTGAACAGGTGTAGATTTTTTCTGAATGAGTCGTTCCTGATATGAAATCAATTTATCATGATATAATGAATGTATGATCTGAATCCCATCAGTGCATAAACAGCCAGTTCAAAGACCAACCCGATGGGACCATGAGCTCCTGTCAGTCAAAGTCTGAGTCTGTGACCAGTCCATACGTGTTGTTTTCCCACTGTTTATATTCCTTTTGCATGTCAACGTTGCGTTCTTGAGTGGGCAGCAGTGACCGCAGCTGTTCCCAGATGCATACGTGATACCATTTGTCCTGCTCTGTTATCGCCCCCACCGACGCTGCCCCTAGTTGCCATACAAGAGGGCCACTCCTGGACCATGAAATCGGGTACAAATCGAGGGACTGTTTCAGCCTCCAGCTGGTGCTGAGGTCTCACTCATCGGAAATAATACCTCACAGGATTTGGGGTCTGAGTCACACGTCCTGCTGGGCAGGAATACCTGCAAGCTGTTCTTCACAACTAGAATTACAAGAGTAACTGCCGATACGAAGAAAGGTTTTCAATCCCTGGGCCTTGGCTTTAATTGATCTAATCTGGATAGTAGTCACGAAAAAGAGCAGCAGAGTCTTAATTGAGCTAAATTTATTTTTTGCTTTGGTATTAAATTTCATTCAGAATATATATAGAAAAAACTGCATATATTAAACAATTTGTTATAGGATGATGATCTCATAAAATACTAGGGTAAAAAAGTGAGGCCTCTAGATATCAACTGTCATGTCATTCCTCACTTGGTTGATTGACCCATATTTATAACAATAATATAACATTTTATTACAACATAACATAATTTCATATTATCACCACACACAGGAAGTCTCACAGTAAGGTACAGTGTGATTTGGGCGACGGCTGTGGAGACTGGCCCTGAAACAAGGCAACACATAATGATTTAATTTAACACAATCAAACATGAGGTAATAATCACTTGTTGTTACTGTGTTCATATATGAGTCGAGTTGATCAGGCCTGATTTCGATCATTGATCATGGCAAAATCACACAGTATACACTGGTCTAAAGTAGATAAAAATAACTTGAAGGAATTAAAATATTTGTTATTATTAGATGATGGTTATCTTTTGTACTGGCGGCCATAATTTGTCCCTCCGGACACGAGGCAGGGTTAGGATCAGCTTAATGCAGCGAAAAGGCAGAAATATAATCACAATACAAAAAATAGAACGTGTATAAGTTTGTCCAGCCTGTTTACAGAGCTAAACGGGCAGCACCCAGGCCCCAGGCCTCAGTTTTAATACAGATAGACGTGAATCAACAAACAAGTGCTCTCTGCCAAACTACCATCGTTGAAGGTATTTGCGTGCGTCCAATGTTCGGCCTACGTTTTATGTTCAAACCTTGCTCAGCATTCCAGTCAGTGAGACATCTGTTCCATGATGGACACACACACACACTTGTAGTGGTTCCATAAATAGGACATCCATCAATACTGCCATGACTGAGCAGAGAGCAGGGCTGATAGCTGAACGTCTGTTCTTGAAGACCAGCGACACAAGTGACCAAGTAGACACTTGTGTGACCTCTTGACCAGTGGGTGACAGAACTGTCAAGACGTGCGAGACATTGTATCCCTTCAGCTGGTTCGAGTGGTTAGTGTTGTTGTTTTTCCCACCTTACAAGCTTTAAACAACTCACTACTGAGTGTTTTACGTTAAAATATAGGATCAGGAATTAGGTCTGACAACAGACAGGAAGGTTTGGAGAAAAAGCTAAAGAAGACAGATTGAGATGGTTTGGACATGTTCAGAGGGACAGTGGATACATTGTTAGAAGAATGAGCCTAGAGATGGAGCTACCAGGTAGGAGACAAAGAGGAGATTGATGGATGCAGT
>JAFBJS010000456.1:353110-393246 GCA_016785265.1 Paraplagusia blochii
ATCTTTAACTCCTCCACCTCCAGCTCTGTCTCCTGTCTTCTACCTCTTCCTAGTGTCTCTAATCCATCCATCATGGCTGGTCTCACAACTGTCCCGTAAACCTTTCCCTTCACCTTAGCTTCAGTATACAGCTACTGTATATATAGCTGCACAGTATATGTATATATATAAATATATATATACTGTATGTATATATACAGTAGAGAGGTGGGGTCCATGTTGTGCTAACATTATTAACAAGCATGAAGTTTTAAATACACACTGGGGCATTTTTACAAAGTGGTGAATTTGCTCCACAGCCAAGAAGTCCAGGACAGTGGGAGAGAAACACATAAAATACGGTCTCTCTGAAAATATTAGTTTGGAGTTTTATTTCTGCTCACGTCTCTCTGGGTTACAATACTGTTCTAGTCTCCAGGTTCTTGTCAACACACTCACATCTGGAATTACGACACGTGTTTTATGGCTCTCCCCAGACTTTTCCGTCAAGTTGTAACAATCATCTCTGTCCAGATCAAATCGGACAAAATCTTCACAGGTGAGGTGTTCTACAAGTTGGAGGGACCAGGTGTGGACCAGGAACCTAAAGACCTGTTTGAGATTGACGATAAAACTGGATGGATTAGCAGCAAGCGGCCACTGGACCGGGAGAAATACCAAAGTTTCACGGTAAGTGAAACTCATTAGTCTGTGTCACGTCACAATCACCGAGGTACTTTACATTTCTTTGACGTCGTAATCAAAGAACAGAAATAAACTTACCTTAATGAGAACCGAGTCAAGAGGGCATTTTTTTTACACATGCCAACGTTTTTTTGTTTAAGTCCTACGTACGTACATACATATCCATAAATCTGTCTGAGACGCTTGAACAAACAGCCGGAGGTCAGTCTCCAGGGGCCTTTATAGGCGTCTGGGGAGACACTTCAGGATGTTTCACTCCAGATGACTCGTGATGTAATGTTGAGCCAAACATCCTGCAGATTTCTTTCTGCCATTCACAGCATATGTAAAGAGTGTATAGAAGCAGTACCTGCAGCAGAGGGTTAGACGTTGCCAAACCAAAAGCTTTTTTTTTTTCTTTGTTTTAAATCAATATTAAGAAAAACCTTTGTCTGTTTCTATGTGTGCAGCTTAAAGCCTTTGCACTCTCACCCAGTGGAGAGAGACTGGAGAACCCCACCACTATAGAAATCATGGTTCTGGATCAGAATGACAACAGACCTTCCTTCACCCAGAGCCAATTTGTTGGTTCTGTCCCAGAGTTTTCAATTCCAGGTAAATCATTACATACCATTACATTGGAATACATTTGACAGACACTTTTGAGAAGATGAAGATGAAGATGAGTGTAAGATATCAGTAAGTTGTTAAGCTAGAGGGTGTTTAAAAAGAAAGTTTTTCTCGTGCGTCTGGAGTCAGAAATGTGAGAGAAGAAGGTAATTGGAAGACAGTTCCACCAAAACCAGGTTGGAAAACAACGTAGATTCCTCTATGTCAGAACAGGGTGAGGTGAGATGATGCTACTGCGATGAATGCAACTCCCAAGAGGGTGAAAAAACCTAATCAATGGGTCAAGATAAATAGGACCACTCACTGTGGATATTTTATAAACAAGTGAGAGTGGAGTTAGAGGAGTTAGATGTGTTCTTCTAGTTCATTGCATTCTAGACTCGTTCTAGGAGTCTTTTTGAGCAGACCACTGAACTGAGTGGGAGGACAGCACAACAGTTCAAGCGAGATATGACCATAAGTTGGAGTAACAGTCAAGTATGTTGAGTCAAGCATGGTATGATTTTGAAGAGAGACAAAGACAATATTGTCAGAAAAAGATACCAGGTCAGCCATCATTTTTCAGACCCTTGGTAGAAACATTCACATTAATTTACACGTCCATATTTGTCTAAATTGTCCCACAATGCACTGTGTACAACCACCTTAACATACCTATGGGCAGCAGTGGATTAGTGGTTAAGGAAGGAAGTCCGCAGGGTCTCAGGTTCAAATCCAACTGCTACCAAGTTACGACTAATGTGCATTGAGCATGGCACCGTGGTACCCACACATTGCTCCATGGGCTGCTTATTGTTTCGTTTTTTGTTGCATGCATCACAATGACAAGGATTTTGCTTTTCTTTCATTTTCTTCCTTTCCTAAAGGTAACTGATTCAAGGAAGCTTTATTGTGAAGGATTCAAACTGATGTTTTATTGGTAGTAGATCACATGTCAAGCTGAGGCCCAGAGCCCAAAACTGACAGGCAGTGTATTGATATTTGACCCACAAGATCAGATCAAACGTGTACTAGAGTTGGCACATACAGTACCATCCATCTGTCTTCGTTCACTTCGCAAACCAAGTCATGGGACATCAGTCTTCACAACTGCCAGCTCTGTAGCCCAGAGCTCACTGGAGGAACCAACCTCCTTTACTGGAATTCAGTCTTGTCCAGGTGGTGAACCCTGGAGTTCCACACCTGAAGGGCAGTTGGAGGAATAATGTTTGAGATAGCGGACTTGGGTCTGCAAGGTCCCCGGTCCGAATCCCCCTACTACTAAGTTACCACTGAGGTCCACTGAGCATGGCACCGTCCCCACCCACAGCTCCCCAGCGCTCAAAGCTGCTCACTGGGTTAAATACTGAGGTCACATTTTGTTGTGTGCAGTGGTGTGAATTACAATGTAACAATGACAAGGAGTTTGCTTTCCTCCTGAAGACACTCTGGAGATGTTGCCTCTGGGTCAATGTGGCTTCATGTCCCGTTATGGCCATGTGACTTTGACTTTTAATTTTAATTTTTTAATTTTTTTTTTCATTTGGTCCATTTTTTAATTTTAATTTTTTAATTTAGGAAGAATAATAGTTGTTTTCATACTTATAAGACAAACTTCCATTCACTCAGCCTTTCAGTACTGAAATGTAGGTTTCGAGTTTGCAAACAACCTGTAAGTGGAAACTGAAGGTGACTTTGAAAATCTCTATATTTCACACCTCAGAATCACTATTGTGGTCATGTGACTTTGGGCCGATCTTTCCATCTACTTCCTGTCATCCGCAGTGTACTAACGTCATGGGACAGCCATGTGTATGTCATACTGATGTATTGTAGACATGTCAAATGGATTATTTAAAATACTTTTAATAGAATAAAGCTATTAAAGATTGAAAGTTTCTACCTCAACAACATTCCTGTCACAGCCACAGTTCATCACACGGCACCACATAACTCTACAGAACCATGGTGGTGGTGTATGTGGAGGTCACATTCCATTACAGTAGCATTGATTTCTCCCCTGGTGGTTCCTCCTATTTGAGGATCCTGGTATTCCGTCAGTAATGGTTGGGGTGTGTGGGAGTAGCTCTGACACATGCTTATGATATAACGGCCCATCATTGAAGCATCTTTCACTCTCTCTGAAAAAAAATCAAATTATTTTTGCAAATACATAACAGTACAGAATAATGTACTAACAGATACTTAATAAAGCAGATCAATGAAGAGTCTCAGTCCTCCAGGTCATGGTCAATGTTCTAATTCTAATTCAAATTCAAATTCAAAATTCTAATTCCTCAACCCCGCCCATATTGTTCCTTTTGCAATGTCTTATACTTCTTGTATCTAACTCTTGTTATCTATCTATCTATCTATCTATCTATCTATCTATCTATCTATCTAATTAACACTTAGAACTGAAAAAACCTTTTGAAAGGTTTTCTAAAAAAAAATCCTTCAGATTTTGGACATTTTTTCTCTGAAAAGATGTCCAAAACCTTGATCCATAACACTGTTATTCATTCATTCATTCATTCATTCATTCATTCATTTCCACAACTGCTGCCCAAATCTCACTGCTCCATACTGTGAGCCTTCCTGTTGGTGGTGAGTCCCCTTGACGGTATGTGGGTCTGGACAATGTTATGCTCAGAGCAACAGCACAGAATGATTTGTGCTACAGTCGCTGACATACAAATCAAATCACTGACAGCAAGATCCATAGATTTTAGTGGGGAGTTATTGAAAACAACATGTTAAATTTAATATGTTTTTGATGTTTTTTATTAGCTCTTTTTGACAAAAAAAAAGAAATCCAGAAAATTAAATACACAAAACACTGAATAACTAATACTTTTTTCCATCTGAAAACATTTTTCTCAGTCCATTTTGAGACAAAAATCTGCGCCACCCACATCAGTCGCACTCTGTCATACTTTCATTGTATCTACAAAGTTTGCAATTTGTGTGTCTTTTGTCAAACTTACCATCCATCTTAAAAAAAAATTCTTCTCATCAAACTACTACATCTATCACGTAATAGTTTTTTGATTGTTCCACTCAACCTCAGGACATCACTCTGTCGTCACTTGCGACTCACTGATGTGACATTTTCCTTGTGATCGTCCCCAGGTACGTTAGTGATGACAGTTTCAGCCAATGATAAGGACGACCCAATGACGGACAACGCTGCGCTGAGCTTCTCCATCATTGGTCAGGAGACCATTCCTCCCAATGCTTCCACCAAGACTATGTTTGGTATCGACAACCTGACTGGAGCCATCTACCTGAAGGAAGTGGGTCTGGACAGAGAGGTAAAGAGACTGACCAATCAGAGCGTGGGTTGTTGTAGGTTATAATCATGTGGTTCGTTTTCAAACAAATCCTCTCTCTGTGCTGTGTTTTCAGGTGGTGAAAAGTTTTACCCTAAAACTGCAGGTTGCTGATATGGGAGGTATGGGCCTCACTGGTGAAGGTGTGGCTGTGATCAACGTGTCTGACATCAACAACCATGCACCGCAGTTCAACCCTGATAAGGTGAGTTTATTATATGTGAATTTCAACTGTCATTAGGATTGTTATTTACCATAAACTGTATGTGACTCCAGTACAGTGTGACTGCTGAGGAGAACAGAAGGGACTACGAGATCTGCCGGGTGAATGTAACAGACAGGGACGACCCTGGAACAGGAAACTGGGAAGTCAAATATTCCATTTCCAATGATCCCAATGGGAATTTTGCCATCACGACAGATCCTTCAACCAATCAGGGAATACTATCAGTCGTGAAGGTAATGCGCACTAAAAGACATATACTTCATCCATACAGATGCAACTCAATACTACCATCTAGTGACTAAAATAATGCTTGCGTTTTCTCTGTCCTTCAATTCAGCCCTTGGATTTTGAGTCTCAGAATAAACACTTCCTGATCCTAAGAGTGGAAAATATAAACAAAATGAGCAACAAGGCTAGCAACCTGCCGGTGAGCTCAGCTACGGTGGTGGTGACTGTGGTGAATGAGAACGAAGCTCCAGTTTTCCCAGAAGATCCCATCCAGATAGCTGTCTCTGAGTCAGTCCTACCAGGAACACTGCTGAGGAGCAACATCGCCTTTGACCCTGATCATTCTGAACTGAGGTACGGGGGCTGAAGGACCAGCAGTGGGACATTTTCTATGATATATATTTTTATCTCTATATTTTGTTATGTATTTAGCCATCACCTTGTGTTTGTGGTGCAGATATGACATGATAGTTGATCCAGAGCGGTGGCTGGACATCAACAGTTTCACAGGTGACATTACATCGAGGAGAACATTCAACATGAGATCTCCACATGTCAAAACCCAGGTCTACAGAGCTGTGGTGAAGGTCACAGGTCAGTTGAAGATCTCTGTTGTGGTAGTTCTTATATCAATTGCTTAGACATTTAATGAAAAGGGTTACAAGAAGTCAATGTTATTTGTTTTTCTGTTTACTTGTTTGTGTCTATAGATGCTGGAGGAATGTCGAGTACAGCAACAGTCTCCATCAAGTTGAAGGAAATCAATGACTTCCCCCCTGAGCTCTTTCCCCTGACTGGTTCTGTGTGTAAGGGTGCAGACCATCCAAGGTCTGGACTGATTGTGACTGCCATTGACGAAGACTTCCCTCCGCATTCTTCACCGTTCATCTTTGAAATTCCTGATTATTTGCCTTCAAACTGGACCGTTGTCCAGATCAATGGTACAGGAGGAAACAGACTTTTTTGTACCCACCTGGTCTTCTTCTCTGGAGCTCACCCTTCTCCCTTCCTCCTCTAGGGACTCATGCCAAGTTGTTGCCCCTGTCAGAGCTGGAGGCTGGAGAGTACAGTGTCTCCATGATTGTCTCTGACTCCGGCAGTCCAATAATGAGTTCCTGGAATACGGTCAACATCACCGTGTGTCTGTGTGACTCCTTTGGAGACTGTAAATCCGAGGCAGGGGCTGTGCTTGGCTTCAGTGTCGGAATCAGTGTCATTGCTCTGGGTCTCATCATGGCCAGTGTTGGTCTCTTACTGAGTAAGTCATGTCTAAAACCAACACAGTCGATGTTTTAGGAGCTACTTGATGCCTTGTTTGAATTGTGATAAATAGAAATGTTACAAATATTATGGAATTCTACTTCAGCACAGTTCAGAATTCCACTTTAAGTAACCTGATTACCTAGTAACCAGAGATAATATTCTGGTTGTGTTTTATTATCTTAAATTATTTTAGAAACATATGTATAAAATGTTTCAATGTGGAATAAATCAGGAATAATATCTTCAAGGAATGCTTTTCTACAATACTAAAACCAGGAATATTATTTTAGATCTATTTCCATCAAAAACCTGAAGTGATGCTTACATGTAGCTGATATACATATAATTATGTATATATAGTTAGAATGTACTAAGAACTGTAGAATGTGTATATATTTATACATACACACCCTATCAGCATTTGTGTATATATTTGTACCCACAATGCGTATATACACCCCATATATTAGCCAAATTACCTAACAAACCCTATTTGTATGAGTTTTCTATTAGAACATCTCATAAAATAATATTAAATATCTAAATAATATTTCAGATTCTATAATGGAAATGTTGGTTTACACGTAAACCCCCTCCAATTGGATATTTATTTGATCTTGAGCACATCCTAGTGGCACTGTAGTGGTGCAGATACTAAACCTTTAAGTTACTCTGGAGTTAATCTTTGTTTTAAATTGAGCTAAAATGCTGGAATGAAAGGCAAGAAATAATAGATATATATAAAAAACTCCATTGGCTTTTCTCAGTACTCCTCCTGCTGGCCGTGGCTGTGACGAGCTGTGGGAGACGCCACCATATCAAAAAAGGAACAGGTCTCCTCATCGGAGAATCGGAGGACGACATAAGAGATAACGTCATCAACTATGATGAACAGGGAGGTGGTGAGGAGGACGAGGTGAGGATGAGGAGTCGGTTGTCTGACCAGTTTGTGTTAAATATGGCTCTGTAACCCTTTGTGTTCGTCTCTTGTTTCCCTTCAACCCGTCCCATCTGCTCACCTCTCAGAATGCTTTCAACATTGACATGCTGTGGAATCCCTGTGATGTGCCATCAACACCAGGCTCCTATCGCCCGGAGTCAAACATCCCTCGAGGCAAACAGCCTCTCAGGAAGGATGCCCCTCATAATCTGCCCTCCCCTATCTACCCCAGGAGACCTCCTGCGGACCCCATGGACATTGAAGACTACATCAATGAAGTGAGCTGAAAACAAGTGATATTTCCACGTTTCCTTTCATAGAAAAGGGGAAGCGCAGCAGCAGCAGCAGGCCCACTCCACATGAGATTAGATTTATGTCTCTGGACCGCAGGCCGGACAGTGACTAGTGAAGCCATAATATTGCACTGTAATGCGTGTAGAATAAAGGTTTGCCTTCTCTGCTGACAATGTATGGTCAGAATAATTCACGCAATTTATCCCTACAGAACCTTGAAGCAGCAGACAACGATCCTAACGTTCCTCCGTACGACACCGCCCTGATCTACGACTACGAAGGCGAGGGCTCTCTGGCGGGCAGCCTGAGTTCCATCGCCTCCAGCAGCTCTGACGGAGACCAGGACTATGATTATCTCAACGACTGGGGACCACGCTTTCAGAAACTGGCCAACATGTATGACCCACGATAAGGTGGACGGTCACCTGATGGAAGGAAGGTTGGCAGCCAGTGAGGGTCACTGATCCCACTGAGGGACATATTACCGATGATAAAGAACAATAGAGAGTAAGATTCAAGAAATGGGGGGAAAAAAAGACACTTTTGCTTCATCGTACATGCCCAAAGTGAAGTTTTCAAATGGTTTGTTGAACTCAGGAGGGGTTGCCAAGAATTTTTGGTCATGTTTTGAGTGTAGATTGTGTATAGAAGATGACATCCACACCTGGGACAAAGCTCTTCCTAAATCGTCTCATGTGCCATTAATACTGAAACATCTCAGGAAATGTAGCGTCACTTCCTTGTAGCGTTCTATTTAAGTTTCTCCTGCCAAAATGATTATTTGGTCTCCTCCCCAGAGCTTCAGGTTCCATCCTATGTTATGGAAAAGTTCCCAGACCTGCAGAGTGTGGGTTTAACTCCATGTCATCATGTCTGGTTTGATACTGGAAGCATAAGGTGTAGAGGTCTGCAAAAAAATCATGTTTAATTGTTTTTGTAATTTTTTTATATATATATATATATAATTGTGATTATTTTCTAGAAGAACTTTGAACTTTTTTTATCTTCTGTTGTGTTTACGGCGCCTCCATTCCATCATTTGTTTCACAATGTGTGAACCCTCCCGGCACAATTATTACTGAAGAAACTCTCACACAGTATCCTGTAGTCACATCTGGAGGTAACATGTTTTTTTTTTTTTGCATTCTTATTTGTGAATTTTAGATGTAACTGAGGAATAAATACATATTGTCAGTCATTTTAGTCCCAAAACATCACATTTTTATATTTTTGTATTTTTTTTGCATCAGGTATTTTTATTTTTGGAAAATAACTAATACTAATCATACCTTATGACTTCATATAATTAATCATTTCATTAGACAGAAGCAAAAAAATAACTGATCATTTGGTCTCAATTAATTGATCATTTATTTGCTTGCATTTTGAGACTGGTAGAAATTAAAGCTTCCTGGAGTTTTCCTTTCAGTTGAAAAAGCATTCAGGCAACAACAAGGAACAACCAAACTTACAAAACCTTGTTTTTCCACATCTTAAAGCAACAGTCTGAGTGTCTGATAATGTACAAATGGGTCTCAAATCCTCCTTGATGGCCACTGTCATTTCATCAAAGGGACGCATCATCTATCAGTGTTCAATACAAAAGAAAAAAAATATATACATATTATATATAAAAAGTCAGTTTCTCGGAGATTCTGCGATAGACAACACAGCAGATGAGTATAAAAAATATGGCCCCAAAACAACAGGAAATGAACCAAAAGGAGTCTGTGGACCAGGGTTTTAAAATCTATAGCATTTACCAAAAATGTTGAGAGCAAATATATAAAGTATAAAAGAATAACCATATATTTACTGTTGAAGGACACATGACTGGGTCTGGAAAAACTGCATTGGACGTAAATGAATTGTACGAAGACGGAAAGTCTCCATTTACATACTCTCATTCATCCAGAGCAGTGTTTAACCCCCTCTTCCCCACCACCACCACCCCCAAGTGCATCCTACATGACCATAATTGTCATTGTTGACTTGTAGTGAGACCCGTCTCTTAAATCTTCACAGTCGCGCTAACAATTAAACTGTCCTAACAGGATGACCAAGAAATATCGCTCCACAGGTAAAGAGGTTATGTAGAAAAGTGAAAATATGTCTATTACATATGAGTCAAGTATAGTCAGCAGAAGCTGGTAATGCACAGGGATTGAACAACGACACTGAACCGCCTGTTTTGAGACCACATTGGCAGCATTAGTATCATATAGAGACTCTTTTTCAGATGCAAGTCCTGTGCAGTGTCCAGGTCAGCAGTGATGCTGGTGGAGAAAAACATTACTTGATTTGCTATCATATTTATATCTGGTGACAACTTCAGCCAATCTGTACTGATGCACAGCACCACCTTCAGGATACAATATGTAAACCATTAGTCGTCCTTGGAAGTGACGCCTCCATCTAGCACAAGTATTGGAAATGCCATGATTTTACAGCCCAACATCACACTGAAACTCAAATGTAACCCAAATGTAGGAACAGGTGGACTCATTGTCACAGTCCAAGATTTTTGATGCTTGCATCATTGAAATCAATGTCTGGCAATGGCATGAGTTATCAAAGGTGTGGCTATAGCAGGGCAGCCATGAGTAGAGGAGCAAATTTAATTCTGCAGTGAGTTGGGCAGCTGCGGTTTTGTGTCTTTTTAATCCAAAAGTTAGCACCTTAACATCACTTTCAGACAGCTTTCTCTTGCATCCAGTTACTCCCTGCAGCAACATTTTCTCCTCTTTTGAACTCTGATATATCCCCCCAAATGGCCTGTACATTGCAATATTTTAAGCAAAACTCTGCTAATTGAATTTTCACACTCTTATATGTGCAATTAATGAAGATTGGCTATCAGGCCCTGTACGTGCAGTTGAATTACAGCCTTATGTGATAACTTTTTTTTTTTGCTGTAAATCTGAACACATACTGTATCTTTAGAAAAGAGTTCCCAAAAATCAATAGCTCTGTGTCACCAGAGAATGGAAACAAAACTATTTTCCATGTAGGACAACGGTTTTTTTTTTCTATTCTACTTATCGACTAGTTACTGTGTGAAGTTTATTTCACCTCCGTATGTTGGACGAGTTCTTAAGTTATTTATTGTAGATGGCAACGTAACCACCAAACACGATAGGTTGAGGATACCATAAATTGTAGACCCCGTGTATTTAGAAGAGAGTCCAGCAGAAAACTGTGGTACATGAATTGGTCCATGACGCGCAGTATTGTTTTCTTAATACTTCCCAAAATAATTCTCAAAGGTGCAAAAATCAATTGATTTATTTAATTCCTTCTGCTTTTGATCAAACTTAAAAATACAGCCTTGTACAGACGTTTGTCACATTACAGTTTTACATTTTACAACTAAGCCATCTGGGAATTCATCTCATCCTCTTCTCTGCGTTTCCAAGAAGGTGGTGGAGGATCATCATCTCCTGTATCTTGTTTGTCTTTCTCTGCTTCAACCCAACTTTGCGGGTGGATCATCTTCTTGGGCCCGTACGGTGGTGGACCCAGTAAGGCTTCGATGTCGTTGTAATTCACCACCTCTCGCTCCAGCAGGGCGTTGGCCAACTGAAGGTGGGAGACAACTGGGTCAAACCAAATGCCACTGGACAACAAACTAAAATAACAAGAAATGATTGGAATGTACAGAATTCAGCATGAAGGAATGACCAACTGACCAGTGTCAGTTTGTCTCTGTTGTCCAGCAGCAGCTTCTCTGTGTGTCTGTAAGCACGGGCTATCAACAGCTTCGCTTCCTGAAAGTACAACATCTGCTGTTGAATTCTTTTTACACACGTTTTACTGTATGTCAGTGTTGACAGTGAGCTAATTAAGGAACATATGACTCGTCCAATTATAGAACTCACATGGTCCATTTGATGCTGCAAGCCCTGGCTGAAGGGCCGGCGTCCAATGGTGTTCTGTTCCCCAGTCTCCGGGAATGAGACTTGTCCTACAGTGTCACACATGCCGTACTGTTTCACCATGGAGTAGGCCACACGTGTAACTTTACGCAGATCATCCTGAGCACCTGAGAGTACACAGAGTACACAGTGTTTTTTATGGCTTAAAAATATCTATCATCTGGGAAATAAGTGCTTGATTTCCCAATTGCATTCATATTACGACAAATTATTCCTACAGACACATAAAGATCTCGTCCAGCTTGTTACAAACACTCGGACAGAGAACCCCTTTCATATTAGTCTATGCAAATGAAAAAATAAAGAAAAAGCACAACTGATATTTCTGTATCTAGCTGAATGACTAGATGTGTGCACAGATAGAATATGTGGTTTCAACTAACATGACATGATTTTTTGTAGGTGGTCTGCCGTCTTCCATGACTTGTTTTTACCTGTTGTAACATGGTTAAAGGTGATGGCTTCAGCAGCTCTTCCTCCCAGAGCCATGCACATCCGCTCAAACAGCTGCTGCTGGGTGAACAGGTACTGATCACGAGGCAAAATCTGGGCAAATCCAAGGGCCGCGTTAGTCCGGGGGGCAATGGAAACCTGAAAGAAATGCCATGTCAGTAACATATATAACATGCCTTCCTGCAGTTGCTGCGCATCAGCAATTTTGACCTTCTTGGTTTTATGGCTTAAACATTTAGATCAGCGGTCTCAAACTTAAATACATTGAGGTCCACTGCCCCCACTGTCATATCACCAAAGGACATCTGTTCAATACAGAAGAAAAAAATCCCACTGTAATACATCCCTTCAGATTAGTCTTGTAATACTCACATCCATCCACAGCAGTGTCTACCACTGGGTGCATTCATCAAAACCACTTTTTAGCATTGACTTGCAGTAGAATCCTTCTACAAATCTTGTGGGCCCCACTAACACTCAACTTTCACATCACTGTGGGGGCCACAAATGGCCCACGAGCCGAAAGTTTGGGACCCTTGATTTAGATATTGTAAATGTTTTATTGACAATATAACAAACTCAATAGTAATAATAACAATGTGACTTAAGAAAAAAAGTATCACTATGATACCAGGCCATCCGTGTGTTACCTTCATCACTGCCTCAGTGTGCTCCAGTAACCATCCCACCAGTGCATGTCCAGATTCATGGAAGGCAACAATTCTTTGTTCCTCTTTTGACAGAATTTTACTCTTCTTTACACTTCCTGAGGATTAAAACACACTGTTACCGTGTGGCTGAAGGAAATTGTTTGTCCTACTGTGAACTTTTTAGACCTCTTTTTACCTGCTATCACTCTCTCCACTGCGTATTCAAAGTTAAAAGTATCAATTGACTTGTATCCCTCTCTGGCTGCGTGCAGAGCCGCTTCATTGCAAATGTTTGCAATGTCTGCACCTATAGCGAAAAAAAGGATTCGATGGAAAGAAATCTAATCTTTGACCACACCTTTACAGTATTTGGTAATCAAAAAAGCCATTGCTGAGGAAATAAGTAAATGTGTTACCACTAAAGCCTGGGGTGAGCTCAGCAAGTCGTAGAGAGTAGAAATTAGCCGGTTGTGTCAACTTCAAATTCTTCAGATGCTGCTCAAAGATCTCCTTCCTCTCCTGAGGGTGAGAAAATAGGCCAAACTATTAAGTTAGAGATTTAAATATTTATGACACTATAATAATATTTTAAACCTCAGTAGTATAGACAAGATTGACAGAAAATGTCTACAGAAAACGTAATGTCTGTTCTAAAATACACATCAATGCACTTAAGACACATCAGTGTTGACACCTGGGTTCATTGGGTGTTTCAGGTCTCACAGCAGACACCCTCAACCAAGGGACACAGCCAGGGTGAGCAAGTCCTGGCTTGTGTCCACGAATCATGTTCTCCGGAACATAGCCGTGAACAACTTTATTTCAGTGAAATAAATTTTTGTATTTATATCACTGAAATACAAATTAAGTACAATAAAAATAATGCATAAAGTATAATGCCATCACCTGCAGTGTAGGAAGATCAATAAATATGTGCCTGTCCAGTCGGCCTGGTCTCATCAGAGCGTTATCCAAGACATCTGCTCTGTTAGTGGAGGCTAGGACAATAACATGGTCTGTGGTACCCATCCCTGCAAACAAGATCATCAAGAAAAAAATAATACTACACAGTTTGATTCCAACAACAACAAACCGATGTGGAGAATCCCCCTGGACTTACCATCCATTTCCACCAACAGTTGGTTGAGGGTCTGCTCCTCCTCGGAATTGGAGAAACCTGACACGTTGGTGGAGCGCTTCTTTCCGACAGCATCGATCTCGTCAATGTAGACGATGCAGGGTGCTCGCAAACGAGCCTCCTTGAACAGACTCCTCACTCTGGCTGCACCCAAACCTGTGAACAAATCATTTTTATTCTTAGAATTATGGTTTATGCATTTTTCTTTTAGAAACAGCCTTAAAAAAAGCATGAGTCTTTAACTTACTATTTATTCTAATAATTTTGCAGGTAAACACTATAAATTAATTAACACCAGCAGTTACACAAACCTCCTATGACCTCAACAAACTCAGATCCAGCCATTGCCAGAAACTGAACTTGGGCCTCAGTAGCTACAGCTTTGGCCAGCAGGGTTTTCCCACAGCCTGGAGGCCCCAGCAGCAGCGCCCCCTTGGGCACTTTTGCTCCCAGCTGAATGTATCGCTGTGGGCTCTGGCAACACGTGCAACAATGTGGTGAACAACAGACTGTGACAGGGAACTTTGCATTGTGATTATACCATCAATCATGCAAAAAATCAAGTGTTGTTTTGTACCTTCAGATAGTCAACAAATTCCTTGACTTCCGTTTTAGCCTCATGCATGCCTGCTACATCTTTGAAACTCACTCCCTTACCCGACTTTCCATCCACGATAGTAAACTTAGCCATCTTCAGTTGACTCTGTAAGGAATCATAATAACGTCTTAAGGAACATTGCCCCAAAACAGGATATTTGTACCAATGTCTTTTAACAGTTCACTTACAAAAGCACTGAAACCACCATCTTTGCCAGCCATGCCAGCCAGACGAAAGATATACCAGAGAATAGCCACACCGATAGCAGCCATTCCTGCAGCATAGAGTGCACTAGGAAGAGGACAAAATATTGACTAGTTAACTTTTTTTTAAAGCCACTACTGCCACAGCTACATCTTATTCAGCAAGAAGTCTGTTTCTCACTTTCCAAAGAATCCAGGCCGTTTGTAAGACACAGGGATTCTGTCCTTTCCGTCGATATTCAACTCTTCTTCAGCAACTCGGAGCTTCTCCTCAAATTTGTCAATGTTTGCCACCTGCATTCTGTACATCAGTGCAAGTCTCTGCAAAGCAGATTAACTTTTAAGTTTATATTATTTGCATATTAAATTTACAACCATCTGAAATAAACTTACAGGCCTTCCAAAGATGACTGCACCAGGATGAAGATAGATTTCTACAATGTCACTTTCTGGAACAACTTGCACACGTGAGACCTCTCCTTTGGCCAACATCTCATTGACAAAGTCACTCCATGAGATATTACCAGCACTGTTGTTGATGTAATTTACAAGGCTCATTAATAAAGCTATGAAGAAGAGAACTCGAAGACGCTCCTTGTTGAACTGGGCCATCTTTTCACGTTGTTTTTTCTCCTCTGAGAAAAATAGGTCAAAGTAGTATTTGATATCAAATAAATGTTTGACAATGCAGCAATAGACAAATTGCTAACAAGTCTTCTGCAACTGACCTTCATCATCCTCTGGACTTTTTCCTGTCTGTCCATCACTTTTATTTTTCTCTTTTTTAGACTGCGACGTACTGAAATAGTAAGTAGATCCTGAAAGGAAAGTTTTAAGGGTCAGGTTGCTGTAAAGTCAACAACAAACAATGACATGTTCTTCAGGTAAGTTCCTACATTAAGTTATTTACCTAATAAATTCACCAAGCCAACGGGATTCCTCAGAAGGTTATGCCTGATTAACTCTTTTCTAATTCCATCAATGCCATGACCCAAGGGCCTGTGTAGAAGGCTCTAATGTAGGAGCAATAACAATTTAGGTTATGATCAAAGAAATAATAAAGTATTGCTTGGTAGTTGTTCCTCCCCCAACTCAGAGCATAGGGAAAGGAACAGTAAGCAAACATGGTTACATAACAAAAGCTGCCCTCCCACAGCCCTTGCCCCATACTTTCTTCCCAACTGTGAATGTAATAAATTAAAGTTAAATTGAAATAGGTGTTTAGCTTAAAAACCTGGTATCAAGAATAATAAAGATTAATATATAACTAGGTAAATAATAAAAAGTTGTCAATTTTAGGCAGTAGCACTGTAGAGTGAATGTCTTTGGTGTAGAACTTCAGGGTTCTCCTCCTGGGCAAAAATAAACATAAATAGATGGAACATTTCAGGAAAAATAAATATTATTTCTACACAAGAGCATCACCCAGTATTAGTCAGTGAGGTCTAATAAGACAATTTGCATATGTTATTAATTATAGTTTTATATGTGTCTCCTGGAAATGAACATGGTTACATTTATACCGAGCAGCAACTGTATTTCTGTTTCTATAAGTAATTTTGTATCACCTGCATGACTTGTAGAGGCTGACTCTGATCCGTCCATTCTGACTTTGGAAGAAGTCTTTTTCTGACACTCGTGCATCGGGAAAGAAGATGTTTAACTCCATCCCCAAAAGCCAGCTTGTACGATTGGCCATGACATTTTCTCTTTGACAGTGACAACAACAAACTACAGCTGGACTTTTTACAAAGGCCACTTCGCTGCTGCAACAGCCAAATTGACATTATACCGTGTGTCACCAATTGCAGTGTATTAGGTCAGAGAATGCTATGCCATATTCAGCAACCGGTAAAACGTAAGTTTTGAGGATTTGTTTATCTTCGCTGCTAGAGCTAGCCTGTCCTGTTATTTAACTCCGTAAGTCAGAATTGCGGCTCCCGAATACAAAAAAAATAATAGCAACTCTTTTCTACGCGAGACTATTGAAAACGACAAAATGCGTCTTCTCTCGTTGGTTACTACTGTAAATATATCGACTGTATTTTAACCTGCCCTTGGTATAAATATTCTCCTTTCTAAGTATGCGTAAATAGTGCGCCTCACACACTCCCGAAGATGTTCAAGTTGAACTATGAACCGGATGTTGTTTGACGTCGTTGCGCGTTGTCTGTCACTTCGTTTACAATCCCTTTACATGATTTTTAAATACATTCATTCGTTTCGTTTATTGCAACCGGACTTTGAATTAGTTGTCCACCAAGTAAATTAATAATTCGTTATCAATTGTTACTTATGTCTGGGTCCTAGCTTACATATTGTTTAAACACATTATTTCCCTCACATGACGTTTTGACAGCATAGCAATTTGTCGTAAAAGTCGCGAATTGCGTTCGTTTTCTAAATACAGTACATCACGGATACAAGTACCCAAATGGTGCACCAGAGGATGCTATTACCTCGAAAACTGGGATGAAGTATATACGTTGTACATGTTGCCAATTGTTATTGCATAACAAGAACTATTTATAACGCATGTTTAGGTGTGATGAGGCTTTATACTGAAACATTCATTTTTGGAATCAAACATTGTATTTTTAATATCGACTTCATAATACAGTGCAAAGTACTTTTTAATTCCGGTTTAAATCTGGTGGGTAATGCCAAACGATAACCCAGTGTAACGTGACGTATACAGTTTAATTTGATTGACACGATGAGATGTCCAATGACAATACGTGACTTATCTCCAACCAATATAAGCGTTTGTTTCATTCTCTTGTTTTTGTTGCATCATAGATCTATTAATTGTTTCATCGGGGCGTCCCGATTTGACGCCGGAACTGGGTTATAATCCAAACTATATGCCACAGCAGCTAGGACCCCTGTGGTCAGATAGTCGCAGGAAGTGGTTGTGACTAAGACACGTCTGCATATTCAACCTATCAAATGCATTCGTTATGCATTTATCAGAAAGGGGGAGATACAAATGTCGACACAATTAGCAAAACCCAAAATGCATCAATTTCGAGCTCCGTCTAATTGGTAAAAGTTCTCTCAGAGTGAATAAATCGAGCGCACCCCCCTCTTGTACTCCATTTCCTTTTCTTGGTCTCCAGCAGTATAATGGAGTGTGGTCCATTGCGCTTGAAACTGTGTAGCGAGGAGAGACACGTTGGCGCAATACTTCCGATCCATCTGACGGAGAAAAGCTACTGCATAGATCCAAAATGGCGCCTGTTGCGCGTTGGTCGAAATGGTATCCGCCCAACGATTTAGAGCCAATCAGAATACTCGTTTTATCCCCAAGCATTTCCGTCCCGAATGTCCACACGTCGAAGCAAAAGGCCGCTCAAAAAGCGTTCGACTGGGTTTGCGAAGAGGATTAACCGAATCTATATATGATCTTGTGATGAAATACTTCGTACCGCGCAAGTTTACCGCCGTGCAGAAGGACTGATCAACGTTCCGTGCTTGCTATGGAGATGAAATAGCGACGCTACACACATTTTTTTGTGGATATTTTAACCATTTTTCTTGGACGTCTGTTTGTTTGTCCGCTTACTCGCAAGCTAGCGCTAGCCTCGACTCCGGTAGCTGCGATGGTCGTCGCCAGTTAATGCGGATGTGCCGGGGCCAGAATATGCTCAGCCGACGACGACAAATGGGACCATTTATTGTCGACCTAAATCACCGAGGCATTGACTAGAATATTTTAAAACGTTTTTCTGTTTAATTTCGTGGAATCTAAGCCTAGGTAAGTACAGATTTGCTTGTGTAGTTTCAACGCTAATGCGTTAATAACAACAAACCAGTAATGCCACCCTTCGATTCCCTGTTGGGTTTTTGTCGTGTGTTTTCACGGATTTGGGGGGCGTTGTTTTACATTCTGTTTCTGTGTGTTGTATTTTCTATTTGCTAGCACAATGCTGTGCTACTCTGTTGGCTTTAGACAACGTCTGAATAACTTTATCTCCACATAATTATAATTACATTATGTACTTAATTTCTATAACAGAAACATCATTGATACATCATTGTGGGTACTTTGAAAAGGTTGTATAACAGGGCTCCTGGGAAAGGTTGGAGTATCCAGCTTCGTAGGTTTTAAATATAATGCATATTAAAAGCATTGTAAATGAAGGTTGGAAAATAAATAAAAATAAACGAAGTTTTAGTCTTTAATTTGGCCACTGTCTGGTGCATCACTGTGGAATTGATCTAGTCAAATCTCATTAAATCTTTAAACCTATGGTTTCCAATACAGTTAATTTATTATTATTGAATCATGGTAGTTTTTGTACATTTCATTTGCTGATTTTGTCTCCAGAAAGCAGAAATAGGTCAGTTCTGTGGTTAACTGACTATGTAAATTTCCAGGGCTTTGAATAGTCCACTGTTTGATGTGTGTTTTAAAACGTTAAGACCACATTTTGTCTATATGTTCAGCATGTGACTATATTTACCTAGAATCAGTCGCTGCTGTTACCAGTGATAACTGAAGTTGTTTGGTTCGGTGTAGAGCTTGTGTATGGCAAAATAAAATAGGAGGTGTGCCACAGTTTGCTTGCATTTGAGATCAGCTGTGAAAGGAAACAGGATGTGGATAAAGACCATACCACTTTGGTGCAGTACCAGTGGTGAGGAAAACACTGCAGTGCTGCTGGTGGTGTTTTCCACCAAGATGTTGTTTTATTTCGGGGCGTTCATGTTGACTACACTGCAGAGGCAGTGATGCGTAGCACCGTGTCCCCTGAGCTAGTATAGCCCTGTTATATAAAACTGAATTTGAATAGTATAAATGTGACATTTTTCTTAGGCCAGACTAATGATGCCAAAGTTTATGGTTGCATGTATTGTGTTCACATTTTACTTATACAACTATACAGGAAGTAATGTTTTAGCCATGCAGTCTTGTTGTTTTAACAGGTGTTCTATAATGTCTGTATAGTTTGGTAGAATGGTAGATCTTCTTAGAAATATCATTTCTTTATTTTAGGAAAGAGTGACATAACTTAATGTAGCCAATTGTTTATAAATATATACTCATTGAAATACTCCAATTGGTACACATTATTAGTCTAACCACCAGAAAATCAACTTGAAATTTACCTTTAGAGTTTTCTCTGTGGGTAGCTCTATGTTAACCCAACACATGTTTGCAACCAAAAAAACATTTAATTCCTACAGCTCTTGTATTTTGAAATCTACATTCTTATACTAACACAATATCAGTTTCTCAAACAAGATATTTTAAGATTGGTATAATAATGCAATTTGCGAAACAAGAACATAACATGAGATCTTGTGTCTTTATTAGTTGCAGCACAATGTCATTTTGTCATGAATCACCTGGGCTGGGTATTGACCAAAGGTTTGATACTGGTAACAAGACCATCTCCTTAATTTCCTTGTGAACCCCTTTTTTTTATATATTTTTTGTGAATATAGTCTCTTATTTCTGTTCTATTTATTTTTCAGTTTGTATTTATGCATCTACACATTGCTGACCCCAACATCTTGGGACCTGCTTAGTTTTTCTTTAAATCTTCAGATTTACCAGGAGGAAATAGAGGTGTATATAGTCCAAAGGTGTAGATGGTGTTTGAACACAGATAAAAGTTGGATGTCAAAAATGTATGAATTGCTACCTTGCACAGTCTATAAATCAAGGCATTTGTGAAGGCTGATAGTTCATAAAGCAGTTGCTGCTGCAGTCGCATGGTAGCATCTTTGTAGATGTGTCGGCCCTGCTCAAAACACTTATCGTTGTGCCCTTGCTGCCGCAGATATTGTGCTACATCATGTTTCCGGTTGACAGACGCTTGCAGTAGGGGTGACTCTTTTGGATAATGTACACTAGCAGCCATTTCTATCCTGATTTGCTCTTCGTTGCATAGTTGTAACTACACATAAACAACAGTCACATAGTGTACAGTGTCAAATGCACTCAGGCTACAGCTTACTTTACAGCTGCAATTCCCTACATATGTACATTTGAACACCGGCTAAAGGTGGAATCTTTTATAAGGCACTGAAGAACAAGCTTGCCTTTGGGGGAATGTAAGTGTGTCAGTTCAACCTAAAACGTGGTCAGCAGAAATTGATTGATTGGCACCATGTTGTGGAGTTACATGGCCAGATCTCGTATTAGGCATGCTCAAATTGAAATCTTAGTCTGCTGAGGGGGGACAACATGAAGCAGATTTTAACCAACTCTAAAAAGAAAAAAAATCCATAACTGACATGCCACACAGCCGTTTTCATCAGATAACTTATTCATTTGGAGGCCTGGATATCAGGTATTCTGTACTACAAGCATGGAAGCATATCTTGCTATTTGGAAAGAGATCTCAAGTGGTTCCAAAGGGTATCTGGTGGCAAACATGCCAAATCACTGAAACCATAAATACAAATTTTGTGCAGTTTCTGAGTTTGACATTTGTCCAATGCAGCTATACTTGTACTCATTCATTTTGTTGTTTTGTTGTCCCTGAATTTACTGAGATAGAGAAAACAAAAATAGAAAAACTTCAAGACCATACACCGAATACAGAACATACAGAATAGTTCAACTCAGCCTTTTGTAGAGATGCACTGGTCAATCGGCTGCTGATGTAAAATGCCTGTTTTATATCCAATCAGTGCGGTCGATGACTGCCCTGTCACTGCCGTATATTGCCGGTTACGGTTTAGTTCAATGTGGCCAGATCAGACTATTTTTACTGTGTGCCAGGACAAACCAAAACATTGTTTATAATGGCTGCAAATCAAAAGTAAGCCGTTGATGATCAACGCCTAAGACCTTTGGGACAACACATTTAATACACTTAGAAAACAAGCACCCATGTTTTTTTTAGGAAATATAAAGAGGACAAGTATAAGAGGAACAAATATAAAGAGGACAAGAGGACAGGCTGCTAAGAGGAGGGACACACCGGAGTCTCGACAACCACAACAACCCTCCACCGTGGCTTCTATATTTGCCATGAGTACTGCGAAGTCCAAAGCCACAACTAGCTAAATAACAGAGTTCATGGCACTGGGAGCCTTTCAAGCCACTAATGCAAAGTTGACGCCACCAAATACCTGATCAGTTTTACAATGGACATTAGGACTACAAATGTGAGCTCAATGTTGAGCCTGACAGCTTAATGGCTTGGTGATGAATTTGAGCTACGTCAAGTCCTTCTCCACTGTGTTGTTTTTGATGTTTTATTCTCAGCCCAAGCAGATATTGTGTCTATTGTATGATTCTAATTATTACTTAGATTGAAAATTGGTATCAGAAAAAATATACCAATCAGAAAAATACAATTGGTGCATCTCCAGCCTTTTCATTTGATTGTTAACGCTGACTGAAATGACCTAGAACTGTTAACCGTGTTGTCATTCATGTTTTTATTACTTAATGATCTCTTGCATACCTATTAGCTCTTTCCTTTGGCTGTCTAACTTGTTTAGCTAGTATCACTGACTGGCTTGGGGGTTAGGACAACAGTTCATGCATTTTAAGTTATTCAAGTTTTGTTTCCTGTTTGATTTGAGGACACACTCGAACAGAACTCGGTGATCGAGGTTGTTATGTTGTTCAGAGAGAACAATAGGTACCCAAGGCTCAGTGTTTTTTCTTAGTTTATGTGCTGTAAATTAAAAGGGGAACATTTTTTAACACTTGTGCTAAGAGAAACGTTCGTTGGGTACTACTTGCTTGTTTTTTGAGTGTAGTAAAGCTCAAAGCTGTGACTTCAACAACCACTCTGCCTGTTACCCGTGTGTTGAACGTCACCCCTCCCCCTTCTGCTGAGAGTGTGGTTCTATTAGGTAAACAAGCATGGCTGCATGTGCTTCTTGCTTTTCTGAGTCTCTTCCATGCCTTCTCCGTTTTAGTTTCCACTCCCAGTATCTTCCCTGCATTCAGCATTTGTCTCTGTTTTTGACGAGCATGTTGTCAACAGAAACCCAAATGGACTGCGAAGCCCTTTATCATTCAGCCTAGTCCTTTGCCCCCTCCTCTATCTTTGAAATGAAATGGAACAAAATGGCGGTTTGAGTCAAGCTGTTTTCCCAAGGGTTTGAAGAACCTCTCCTTTGGAGTAAATGGTCCTAAGGATTAAAGGGGTCTTTATGTCTTGTTTATTTGAGGTAGTCTGAACATGTGAATGATATTTCCCTTTTCCCTAGCTTTTACTTGTGAAAGATTGAACTTCATCTTACTCACTCAGCCCATCCAGCAGCTTTGTGCATTTTACAGACTTGGCTTTTGGTTATTTTTTTGAAGCAATCCATAGAGACATCAATTGAGACATATTTTGTGTTGTCACTGCCTTGTCTTTTTTAAGTGTGCACAGTGTTGTGTTTTATAAATTGGGGGAAGTGTTTGTTGTACTTAAGCTTTTTACTACCCCAGACATTCATTTGCAACAATAGTATATTTCAGTTTCATTTAAAACAGCACCTCCCCCACAGACTCCACCTTAAGAACTTTGACCTAGATTTACCATTCACACTAAAACTCAAAAACGACACATTACCTTATCAGAGAAAGGAGACAACCTCAACGGCTTTAGTTCACTTAGTTTACTGACCATGTAAACTAATAGTGTATCACAGAGTGCCATAAGAACAACCAATGTTGTTGTACTTGGCTGTATTTCTGTCTGAAATCACATGGTCATTTGCTGAGTTTTTTTTAAACCTTTAAGAGACAATACTATGTTTCCCCACAGCCCTCTACAAAATATCATTTGCTGTCATATTTGTAATTTTGTGCTTAACAGACCAAAATTCTAGTCAGGTGTGACATAGTTATAACTAGAAAAAGTGCTCATAGTCCAATAAAGACCAATAGTATTAACACTATTGTATACAATACTCAGTTTTTGTTGCAGATGCGCAGTTATCAAAACTGCGCAACTTCAGTTAAAATATTATAGATTATTGGAGTATTTTGATAAGGGAATAAACATGTTTAGAAGAAATATCTGTACAATCATTTGCATTCTGAGTGAATGCTTTTATCATTGACATTAATTTGACAAACTTACGTCACATTAGTTCTATTCAAAAAAGAAACAAATGGCTCCAACATCCATACAAAATACATATGGTAAACAGTTGACATACTTAGTTTTTGTCAATAGCTGGGCTTTCATTCTTATTATTAGTGCTTTAAGTTGGTGTTTCAAGGTTTTTCAATGTTGATAGACAGGAAAATGTACCCAGTGTACCCAAATGTGATGGCGTTTAACCAGTAAACGGGGGGGAGACAATGTACACAAGAAAATTTTCCTTTAAATTTTCCTTTAATTATGTTATTTCTGATGACCTGTGAATTTGTGGTAAAGATCTCACATTGTACACATTAAACTATAAGCCTCATACTAAATGGTCAATAAAGGACATATAGTATGAACAATAGCTTCAGTTTGGACCTGGTGTCATGTTCCAAATCCACTCCTGCCTGGGGTAAATATTTGGAGTTGATTACATATTTGGCAACATCTCAATTGTAGTTTTTCTAAAATCCTCCTTTTACTCAGCTGTCTTCTATTTGGTGAACATACGTAGGTTATAAGTAGAAACAAGGGGTAAGAGTATTGTAACTAAGTGTGTGGTCGGGGAGGGTAGAGGCGCTTTAGCCTGGCTAAATCTCAATCACTAAGACTCTTCAGCAGCCTGCCCTTTTGATGGGCCAGCTGCAGCCATTCACCCATCCACTTACATTGAAATGCAACAACAGGAAGGGGGAAGGGAAGAGTGTGGGGAGATGGGCCTCTGTGCTTGTGCAAGTGGGATGTGAATGAAAAGCAAAGGCATACCTAAACACCAAAGAGAGGAGGTCTGCTGGCCACAGCCCACACCCCTGCTCTCCAATACATACTTTGTTTTTTTTCCTCTGCCATGCTGGGGCGGTATACTTGACACAAAAGATCCAAGCACCCCTTTGACCACTACATGCTTTTTTTAACACTCAGCTCTTTTCTGTCTTTACAACTGGGCTGGTGGCTATAAAGAGATTCTGAGTTATCCTATGGCCACTTTTAACAACATTCTAAAGTTACTCTTGTTGATGGCAGTGTTTTAGTACTTTTTGTTCATATTGTGGGAAACCGCACACATGCTTTGCAGATGTTACCTCTTTGTCGAAGTGGATTAGGAAGTTTTGTAGTGCTCATGGATTAAACTTCTTGTTTCTGGCATACTGTAAAGGAAGCCCCACTGTGATGCTGGCTGACAAAAAAAGTTGCTGTTCTCATACAGTTTTAGACCTAATGCACAGTTCAGTCAAATGAGGCTGGTGTGTCATTTTGTGAGGTTTATGCAGCTTTCCTGGATAACTTACAGGATATCCAGGATATTTAGAGGTGTGCTTGGGAGTTTTCATGCACTGGTTTACAACTCTTAATGTACTCTGTATTGTATTCGTTTATTCTGCATGTGCTTCAAAAAGTGCAGTTGTCACTTCTGGCTGTGATGATAATTGCTTTTTTTCACCTGTTTCATACTTTTATTATTTTTGTATTTACTCATGCTCTTTGATAGCATTGTCCCTAGTTAGAAGAGGTTTGCCAGTAATCTTTTCCAGTTATTTAAAATTAAGAACAAAGCACTACATGGAAAAGACTAGTCACAAAACTTGTATCATGTGGGGTTGTCTGCAACAGCCACAATAAAACATTTGAATTCTTATTTTCTTTGCATGATGATATTTTTGATAAAAGCAAACTGGCGTTGCTTGACACACTATGTAAAAGTGGTGCTAATAAACAGTTACCGGTACTACTTAAAGTGACTTTGACTGTTGTGTGGCTAGATGGCTTTTGGGGCCAGTGACTGGTACCGGTCCGTGGGTGAATTGTTGCCGGGCCGCAGAGAAATTATGTTTCCTTTTGGCCCCATCTGGCTATTACTTACACATGATCCTTACCCATATCAACAAAAGAACTTAACAATAGAATGGCTAGGATTCCATCATCAATAATGCAACTATATTTGATTAGGAAATATTTTCATTGATACATGGTTCTAACCTTGTATACCGGTCTGGTAGGAGAAAATTATAGGCTGGGCTGCACTTGGAAAATCCTTGTTGTGTGTATGCACAGTTAATTTGGGTAGGAAGAATTTATAGGCATGTAAATATTTCAGAACACTGGAAATTTACTTTTAATAAGGGGTATTTATCTGCCACAACTTAGCGGCCGGTCCGTGAAAAGATATTTAAGCAATCCGTGGCATAAGAAAGTTTGGGGAACAACGGCTTAAATATCAAAAATGCTACCTATTACATAATCAGTCCACTAGAGATGAAACAGACAGAGAATATACAGTACTGGCATTAGTGCTGAGAGGATAAGAAGTTTTATTGCACATGATGAAGAACACAGAGCACATTTCAGTTGTTTAAGAATTCATGTGGAAGCTCTAGCTGGTTTGATATACTTTTATATGTCTAAGGTGCCCAGGTCTGTAATTAGCTCTAAGGCAAGGTGGAAATGAACTTCACAGAAACAGGAGTTAGCCTTTGTGTTTAACCTGAGCAGTCAGAGTGGAAAATCACACCCTGTTCAGTCAGCCTGGTCAGGGACTTTCCCTTCTGGATATGTGGCAGTAAAGAGAAGCTCTTAAAGCTACAGGGCGGTTTGTGTTATGCCCTTGTATAGAGGTCTATAGAGGACTCCTAACTGTTACTCCGTGCTCCTTTCTGAAGCGTAATTATATGTTCATTTGTGTTCACTTAAAAGAAAGAATGTCAAAGAGCAGGTATAGAACAATTGCTTACCTACATCTGTCAACTTTGCCATTGTGATTGAATGCCAAAGACTCCCAACAATGCCCTGTCTATGTAGGATTGAATAAAGTCGAACATATACTGATCTGTTAAATTCTTCCGATACTAGAACCTTATTCCCTATAAAAACACAGGCTTGTTTTTTGCCTATCTGCCTGTTTGTATGCAGTGTGTACTTATGTGTGTGTGCCACACATATTCCCTGCAGTGAATCTTTTTATAGAAACAGCAGCCAGCAGTGTAATCTCTGGTGTGGATGTAGGACAGCCTTTTATTCTTCCTCATTTCTTATGCAAAGCTATTTCTCAAACACCATCTCTTCATGGCCTGTTTGAATATACAGTTTGCAGAGAAATAGTGGGCTGCACAAGCGATCTTACTAGGGTGTTTTTTTTTCATAATCAAGATCTACATCTCTATATATGCACACACTACTTTTTACTTGTTTATTGCTAAATATTAATCTGTGTTGTCAACATATTTCTGTAGCTGTACAAGTTTGGCAACCATTTTTAAATATCACAGAATGAATAACAAAAAACAACTCTTCTTTTATGGTCTGTAGTGTCAGTAAAAACATCTAAAGACAGGATCTAAACATTAGCATCACAAAAACAGTGTAACGATTTGGTTGCATCCTGTGAGAAAATGCAGTCCTTTGTAGTCAGCTCTCAAGTAGGATTTTATAAACCTAGCATTATAAGATTTAAGCAATGAAAAAATTGCCCTTTGCAAGCTTTGAATGTGCTTATATTACACAGGATAATATAATTCTCAGGCGAACTCTCAGGCTTTTTTTCCCCAATGGCATTGTTGTGTCATGAGATTGGAACCAAACCCATTTTGAACGGCATAATTTTAATTATTTCACATAGAAGTCTTGAATCTTACTTATATTTAAAATTGCCAGTATTGTTAATTAATTATAGATCTGTTATTGAAAACAACAAGAGTGTCTGGGGTTTCACTTAAACCGTGTTTACCTCTTGACTTGCCCAAAGAGAAGGTCAATGTCGATGAGGTTTAGTAATGCCACAACATACTGTGGAATAAATCAGCAGAAGAACTACCCTAACTGCCCTGTTTTTCAGTGAAAATATTCATAAACAAAGACCCAAAGGTCTCTCTTAATTTTACACTTGTGTTGGCATCCCAAGAGCAAGGGATTTTGGTGCTTGCACGACACACAGAGCTTTTTTGTTTAGCCTTAGCACACCACGCCATAAAGCCAGACTGCTCTGAAACCTGTGTCATTGTACAGGCCATCTGAGGTGTTGTGTTTCCATCCACATCACTCAGTACTGAAGTGGATCCATCATTATTGCACTGTCATTTTGCTCGGCACAAATGCAAAGTCTTGGTGGTACAGGCATCCTTTAAAGTTCTCTCTCTGATAGTTTATTGTGCCCTTTGTCAAAACTGCGAAAAACACATTCTTTTTAGTGTTCAGTGTGCTATTTCAGGTTTAGAAATAGAGGCGTTTTGGCTTGGGCTCGTCATTTGCAATCTTTTTGTTTAATCTCTGCCTTCATTTCGGTTTTAATCTCTATTAAACTCCCAATCCTGTTTTCCATGGTAAATTGTAGCTTGTCAGTCTGACAGTGTTTCAAATGCTTTGCTGTTCAAGATGGAGTGGCAGCCTAAGAGCAATATATTGTAGGTTGGAAAGAACCATTCATTTTTTGAACGCATTGCGTTTTATAAACTGACAACAGACTTAGTTGGGTAGTGGAAAGCCAAAGCCAACTATCTAATGACACACAATTGGTGTAACCAATGTGTCTACACCCTGTATAGCTGCTACAAAATGCCATTTTTTTGTCTTTTCATTAAAACAGTTAAGCAAATCTAGGTTTTCATTGTTTTTTTCCACACTCAGCTGGTGTTAACAAACAGGTTGACTCCCAGGTGGCACATGCTGCACTACTGCATGACATCAGCTGGCAAGGTTTGTCTCTGCACAGAACGCCATGACTCTTCAACATTTTTCTATTGTTATTTTTTTCTAGAAGAAAAATATGTAATCCCCATGTTGTTGTTCCCCCTCTGTTTCACTTTTTTCTTTTGTTCTCTCGCTGTCTTTTTTTTTTCTTTTTCTTTTGACCTCTCTTTCTTTTCCTCAAATCCTCTCTCGTACTGCATACAGCTTATATGCCCAATATAAAGCGATTTTACCAATTATATCAATCCAATAAAAAACAATTTTTGGATTGAAATTACCATCTATCACACTGTACATACTGGTGTATCTTAGGATAACTGCATCAATGAATTATGCTTTTAAATTCACCATAGAAATCCCATTGCTGGATCATTGTTTTCATCAATGTATCAGCAACTGTAACTCTAAACCAAAAGTAACTGAACGATAAAGAGCCATATGAGCAGCGACGTAAATGTGAAATAATTCACTCTTACTGCTGCTTTGCTCAAAACTGGGGTTTCCCGCTATTTCTAAACGTTTATGTACAAGCAAAATTTCAATGTTTGTCAAAATTTTGCTTGTTAAGTCTGAGATGGGCCTATTACATTGGAGATCATTTATTTACCTTTGCTACTCTAATCTAATCCCTTCATACTTTAAATAAACACAATGAACATTAATAGACATTTATTTACATTATTATTTTGTTGTAGCTATTTTTTTTATTCATGTCATTTAAAACAATAGAGATGGAAGTAGATTGAAAAATGTAATTTGAAGTAAAACCATCAGTCAGATACCAGCTGGCCATCATCTTGCACCTGGCCAACCTAGAGATGATGTTTGAACAACCTTGAGCAACTACGATGTTAGCTTGAGTATATCTGCCAGTGAGCCAGGAAATCACCAATGTGGGGTGCAGCAACTCATTCTATGTAGTAGTACCTTGAAAGTTGTTATACTGGAGAGTGAACCACTGAAGATTGGTAGTTATGGTAAATGTTTTCCAATTACTATTTTTAAGAAAGACAGAAACACTTTTCCTTTTGTACTTGCTGTCATAGTAAATTGTTAACATTGGTATTACCAAAATTTGCTATTGGTGCATCTATAGGGATAAGTAAATTAAATATCCGAAATAGCTCACTTTATTTCAACATGCAATCCCCCCTCCCACCCCCACCCCCAAGGTAAAGGTTGTCTCATTCAGTGTTTGCAAGCTTTTCTAAGCAAATCTTAAGCTTTGGTCGACAGTAAACCAATATTAATCAAAAATAATGAATGAACATATATACCGTGCTATGCTATGCTTTTTCTTGGAGCCACATGATACTAAATGATACTAGAGATGCACCAAAATAAAAATTCTTTGCTTGAAACTGGAAATCTGAAAGAAGTTATTATGCTAATCATTATCACCTTTGTGATATGCTGATAATGCTATATTAATATTTGAAATAATATTTACACTTGAAATAGGAACAATACAGATCTTGAAGATTTTGAAAATGTTAAACTAGTGATTGCCATTGCTAATAATAATATGACGGCCCTCTGATTGATCATAAAATTGAATGTACTCCTATATAAAAAGAAAGTAAATTTTAGTCAGGAATGCGCTGCTTTATTTGTGCATGGATCAAAAACAGTCACAACAAAGTGCAACTGTATTTGTGGTTTCTGAATACATCTCAGTGAATTGTGTGCTGACAGATTTATGTCATTTCCATTGTCACAATGTGGTCCCTCTAATCAAGAGGTCTTCAACCACTGGGCCGGGGACTGGTAGCAGAAAGTTATAGGTTGTGTTCACTTGAGAATTCGTTGTTGTGCCCATGCAAACTTAATTCAGGTAGGAAGATTTAATAGATAGGAAAATATGTTTGAACACAGGAAATTTAATTTTAATAAGAGGTATTTATATTTTATAATTGCCACAACTTAACCACCTGTCCGTGAAAATAGTACAAGACATTTAAACACTCTGTGGTGCAAAAAAGGTCGGGGAACACTGATCTAAACTGCTTTGCTCAGTATATGCTAATGGCTGTCTTGAGTAGAGTTTACCTCAAAGTGGGCAAGAGGAAACAGAAAGTTCCCTGTTAATGTTCTCTATCTGTGTGAAGTGAATGTCATTAGGAGCTTGTGGTCTGACCTGTGCAGCCAAAAAGGCTTTCCTTCCTATCAACATAGCGAATGGGATTCAGGAGATCCATTTAAAATATTATTTTCCATATATGATTAGTGAGGGTGGCAGGGAATGCCCTGCTTTAGAAAGCAAACTTTGTGTCTTCAGGTTCCAGCTGCCATTATGCCAATGAGGTGCTCTGATCATAACTTCCAGTGGTCTTAACACCTGCATGAAAGGCTCACAGTATAATGCAGTGTGATTTGGGTGGCAGCCATGGAGACTGCTGCCCCTGTGACCTATTGATGGATAAAAGCTAAATGATTATTGAATGAATGCATATATTGAATTCATCAACATCACAGACAGCACTTTCAGTCAAGTTTGCACTAGCCGTGGTTATTTTTTGTGTCATAATAACCTCCTTCTTTGGCAGTGTTGTTTTAAAAGTTGAGTTTTTATTTTTTGGTGTCTGAAAATAGGGTACATCTCTAATTGATACTGATTATTGATCAAGAATCTCACTCACATCTGAGATGTACTCCTCAAATAAAATTGGAGCATGATTTCACTTTCTGCAGCTGTTGGATTTTAGGGAATCACTTGAGTGGAGAAAATGTATGTCAGGGAGATATTTTCTAACAACTGTGTGGCTAAAGGGATGGCCACGGGGTATAAGACCCAATGTGTTGTCAGAGCATGTATGTGTTTTTAGGTTGATAATGTTCTGTGTGAGCTACTCCTCCATTTCAATATTCATAGGGCTCTGGGTTTTTTTTTCTTCTTCACTGCAACCATGGCAACAGAAAATGACAAATGGCAGACCTGTGGAAATAATGCGCCTGGGAACACAACTGAATGCTAAAGCAGGCTTTCAGATTGAAAATCAAATCATGGTGTCACTAAAAAAACCTTCCTGCACCGCACTCACTTACAATGCTTCTGGTAAAATTGTCTCTTGAATGAATACATTAGTTTTTTTTCTTCTCTTTTTTTCAAATTACATTCAGGAAGCATGCACACAGGTCACATAGAGGTCAGAGTTTTCTATGAGGCATGATAAATTACACATCACGCTGATTTTACGCTCGCAACATTTTCCATTTTTAGTATATTCCTCATGAAAATGTGCTGAAAATAATTGGCAAAGTTATAAAAAGCAACATTTCTCTACATGTTGTATTCTTGTAATTTGGCTCAAGTAGATTCCCCTAAATGGAAATTACAGACAGATGTCATTGGTGGCCTGTGTAGCTATCACAAAGCAAGAATATATCATGTAGGATAGAAAAGTGAGAAACATTTTGATATTTGCCAGTACTTTCGCTCATTAAGAATTTAACTAATAAGTATTCCGGTGGTCTTGCCACCTGCAGTGTGACTTGGGTAGCTGTCATGGAGACTGACATGCGGCCACAATTAATTTCCTAATTATAATTATTTACATCCTGCATTTAAAGACCTGCCCATCTCTACCTGTGCTGCAGAACTGGCTTTGTCATTCTATGTCTATCAGAAGTATTATGCTGTGGTATGAAGTCTTGATTCATGTACAGGCTTTTGGTATCCCAAAGGTGGCTGACAAGACTGGCAAATTGGTCGATTTTAGTCACATAGTCACACCTTATTTGTGCAATATTTTCTGCCTGACTTTGTTTCTGGTAAAATCTTCATCCAGATTGTGTGAGAATGGAGTTTCTCTCTTAAAGGTTCTTCCTCTGTGCTGTCTGTGCTCATGACGAAACACAAGATTACACAGTTTAATCTGCGACCGTTAGAAATGCTGTTCTGAAGTCTTTTTAAGCACATCCGAGTTATGTGGTGACTGAGGACACTATTTTTTTTTGTCCAGAAAGATGGTTACCCTGACAACAGCAGCAGATTCACATTGAAGGAGGAACTAAGCAAGTGAGTGTGAGCTGAGCTTGCTGTGCTGAACAAACAAGCACTGTCACTAACTATGTCACGAGCTGTGAGGATGCTGTCGGTGGCTTATTGCACTCCTTGTTCCTTCTCTTTTTCTTTTTTTTTTTAGTTTAATGTCGGAGACTTAAGCTTATGTTTGGTATTAACTGATCATTTGCTTTTTGGGTTTATACTTTTACATTCATCTGATATCTTTTTCTGTCCCCAGTTTTTATCTTATTTCCCGTGCTTTTTTGTGTTTAAAATCCTTATCCACAAAATACTATCTGATCCCAATGTGATAGTTGTTCTGATACACAACAACAAAAACAACATAGAACTGTCATGGTACTTCAGATGGTTTTGTTTATTCACACAAAACATTAATTGCTCACTGCATTACATTACTTTGAAAACAAGCTTTTATTAATAATGTAGCTGTTTCTGAAAAAAGATGTTTTGGTGTGCATCTAATTTCTGAGCTCTGCTTTCCCCTCTGGTCCATCTCCTACCTTCCCATCTTTCCCAGTGTCGGGTTTCACATCCACTGTTTGTGCATAGAAGAGCAGATGACTAAATGTGATTAGTAAGGGCACAACAATAGGCCCTGATACCAAATGCTTTGGTAAAGAGCAGACCAAACAAGGGGTTCTATATTAAGCTGCTGTTGCGTCGTATTCTTCTGCTATAGGGCTTCAACTTGATATGGGGTCTGTCATTAACATCATTGACTGGAAATGGATAACATCAGCATCAATTTGTGTATTAGTAACCACACCAAGACGCAAAAAGCATGTGTTTCATTATAAGCTCCAGGAAATATTTTAATCATAAGCCTTAACCATTTGTTATTACTTTTCGTTTCCCAGTGTAGTTTAATATATTGAAGCTTTCAGTCCAAAGAAGGGCAATAACCAAATCACAGATTGGGAAAGAGAGTTGCCTTGCATGTAATATTAGTGGAGCCCAATTAATATTATTATTTAAGAAGCCTTTCTGGAGGAAAGCTTATATTCCTGCATACTGCAAGTTGGCTTTCTACCATTAATCCACAAGTAAGCCATAGGTCTTGAGTACTCAGTATACAGTCAGGTGTCAGACAAAGAGGCCTGTATTAAACAGTGCTTGCTTTCTCCTGGAGGTTAAATTAATTTAGCTATAAAGTAAGGCTGAGTGGTCAATCTAATGGATATTTTGGCTTTGTTTTTATGCATAATGTACAGTGCCCTTACCTCCAAACCGTTATTTTCAGCACATTTGAGACAGGGCAAATGAAGGAGAGAGAGAAAGCAGGGGTTTCAGTGGAATGTATACTAATCATACTATGTATGAAATTTAGATTGCTCTGCAGATGGTTACCACGTGCACTGCAACTTAGTTTATGATGGTTTTTTACATATATATTGTTATCATGAACATTTCTTTTTCCAGTATATTCAATAAATGCTGCATTTGACAACAGAATATGCCAAATTCTTACATCACAATCAACAGTGAATTCAGTTACATTGATAATGCATAACACAGAGCATAGCTATACAACTCACCTACAAGTTACAATGTTATTCATGGTTTCTCACTTTGTTTTTATTCACTGGCGAACTATATAGAGACTAGAGAGAGCTCCGCCGCAAGAATGTGGATGGTGAAATAGTGCTATTATCATTATTTGCTATGGTTTCTGTCCAAACAAATAACTGTACAAGCATTTGATGCATGTATTGTTGTGGGATGTACAGTATTTGTTGGTTCTAAGTGTTTTTTTGTTTTTTTTTTTCTCAAAACTAAAGGCCTGTGTGAGCAGTTACTGTGTTTACACCATTAAACAAGTTTGGTGAAACAAATGTGGACTCAAACTTGGAGATGCTTAGGGGAGGCCAGTAGTCACTGGAATGTAACAAGTTTAGCCTGTCAATGGAGCCCTGTTACCCCGCTGTGTCTCGCCTTCTAAATCCTGATAAATCCTTGTCCTCGTAGTTTGGAAGGGATTGGGGGAAGGGCTGGGCTTTGTCAGGGTATGCTGTAGTGTTTTTAGTTTGTTGGCAACAGCAATGCCACTTGTATGTAAAATGATCTTAGTTTTTCAGTTTACACAACATTACTTGTTTATGCAAATCGTTGTACTGCATTTAATGTGTGTGAGGATCGTGTCTCTGTGCATTTACTAAATTTATTTGACAAACCTTTGGTTTCAGTGTGCTTGGTAAACAAAATAAGAATGTCTCGATTAAAGAGAAGATCCTCGTGAAAAACCTGCTTATTCATCATTGCATTGCAGAAAATAAAATAATTACTGTTTCTTCTGTTTTTCAGGATTTTGTGGCAACTGTTGTTTTCAAGTTGGTTTTAGCCCACTGACATTCTCCCACAGCCATGGAATCGGTATGTAACAAGGCCTTTACGTATGTCTTTTTGCATTGTCCTCTGAAACTGATGCCTGAGAGTTTGTGCCACCGAAACGCTACAAGTTGTTCCTCAAGCAAGATTACATGCGGTTCTGGTGCTATAGAAGGGCTATGGTGTGTAGCGTGTGACTGTAAAACTTAATTCAAACATTTTAAATAGTTGGAGCTTAAGTCAATGATGTGATGAGCTGGACTTAAATCCCGGTGTTAAGATGTTGTACTGTGCTTTAGGGTAAAAAGCTGCTTGTTGCCAGATTGGTTATATATACATCTTTTTAGATGTTCTTTTCATTTATATGGTGGGCATAAAAAATAAGATTTCTATACTGTAGATTTGCTCAGCCATCTGATTCTCTAAACATTATTGTGATTTAATGAATCATGGCAATTACATACTTGTGTTTTTGATTGTGTTTAATAGGTTCATATGGGTACGAGCTTCAAGAGAAAAAAAATGATGTCTGAGAAAATCTGGAAGAATATATTCAGATTCTGAAATACACAAACAGCCAGTGACCTTTCTTATCTTAAGATGTATTTGAAAAGTATGTCTACATGACTGACATAGTCTATGCCTGTTGGTAGTCATGCACGAGACTGTTTGTTCTAACAGCAGAATGGGTTTCTATCCACTGGTATGCATGTTTAAAGAACAGGGCTTAGAGCATGGTTAACCTTCCTTTTCACATTGTGGTGAAGTTAAAAACTAGGTCATTGCTTTGGTAGTGCAGAACTAACATGTGCCGATGTGGCCTGGAATTTCTTTCTTGTTTTTTGTGTCCAAGTCAAATGCACAGCAAACATGTTAAAAGAGGTCAGAAGTCCGCTATGTTAAATGATTTGTAGTCCTTCAATCATAAAGCCGTAAAAAAAGTATTAAAATTATCCGAAGAGAAGTATTTGGTATGAAGGCTGCAAAGCTAGGAAAATAATAAACTAACAGAAGCCTGTTGATGGATGTTTACTGCTTGTGCCCCAACCAGCAGTCACAGCACTGGCTCTTCCCACCTCTTTCACTGCACAATTTCCATCTCTCAGCCTCTGAGTCTCTTTCTTTCCTCCCACCTATATTCTGCGTCTGTGTGCCTGTAGCTGTGCAGCAGTAAGTGCTGCTGTTGTTTACCTCTCTGAGCGGCTCGTATCTGCTTACTGTCAGTGAAACCAAGGAAACGGATCAAAAAGCTTTTTGTGGTGCTGGGAGTGAAATACATGTGTATGGAGTTAAGTTATGAGGACTGGAGATGCATGCATGCAAACACATATTTTAACTTATTTTCCATTGATTTGGTTAGTAAGGGTTTCTAATATATCAGTTAAAAAAAACCCTGGAGAGACGGTTAAATGTTTTTGTCAGTACATTTTTCTATGAATGGAGAAGAGGAATCATGTTATCTACATGTCTGCACCATGATGCCAGTCTATGTACACAGACTCTGTTACAAGGGAATGTGTTCTATCTCTAACTCTGAGTAAACAGCTTTTAGCTGTAAGCATATTATATCACAAGATGGGGGAAATCCCAAAGTTTTGGTGAGATACTCATTGTCTTATTTACATATATATATATATTTATAAATTTTGTACCTGTAACATTGTGTGTAAGCATTTCATGTTGTGAAATGAGAAAAACATCCTAGAGTAATGGCAAGATATTTGTCTTATTCATGTATAAATTTACCCTTTGCAAACCTCACCCAAACTGTTAACTCTCCCTAGTCTGTATTGCCCTTGCCCACAAAAAGCTGAGTTGTGTATTGGAAGTATAAGACATACACATTAAGTAAATATTACGAGGTGCAATGCAAAGTGAACAAGAGGGTGCCCAACAGACAAGGACAAATGCTGAGAGAGCAACAGAAAAGCATGTTCAATTTGCCAATAGTACACAAAGAACACATTCTGTTAGCTGATTAAATGCTGTGTACAATTTTGTTCAGGTAGACAAAACAACCAGCTATCGTACACAGAATTGCTCAGTTTTAAATTGGGAATTCACATTATTACAGCCAATAATTTCAGATTTATAGGATGATTTTCATGCGTAAGAATCTGACAAATTTGATCTTTGTGGTAAGCAAAAAAGAGCCCTACTATGCATCGACAAATTCCAATTCAACACACAGGCTTCCAAATAACCTTTTTGGCGGCTGGCAGAAATGACACAGGTTCTGGTGACTTGAATCTCAGGCAAAGTTACTGTGTTTACCTCATCATGGGAATCTTTAGCTTTGTTTTTCACATCACTTTTTAAACCCTGCGGATTCTTGGTTGGAATTCATGTCTGCCTTGGCTTTGAGCAGAGAAGTGAGCCCTGCTAGCAACATTACATAACTAACCCCCAATAGCTTTGCTCGGTCTGCCCTGTCTGCAGAGGCGACTATGAAGGCTTTGTTTTTCCAACCATCCCTTCCTTCTCCCCTCTGTTGCTCCTCCTCTACCCCTGAAGCAAGCTGCATACTGATGCCATGAAGAACGAGTCAGTGTGCATGGAACAGGGGAGGTACTGTGGGATTCAGTGCAGAGGAACATGCTAATGTCAAGATAAATGGCATGGAATTTGAGTACTGCCATAGGTCACGTAGTTTCATGGAGGTAGAAAGCATGGCTGTGCTGTTTTCCTTAAGTTTTTCCCGTTAGTCCCTTGTTAGTTTGTCCTGAATAGTCTTGCAGGAACACAATGGTATTTTGCAAAGGTAATCCTGCAGTCTGGTCCACATTTTAAAATGTTGACAGGTTATGAGTTTGTTTGTAGTTTTTGTGTAGCACATGCTTGCACACACATGACTACACATCCCCACCTGGCAGCCGGCCACTGCGAATGGGAGTAGGAGGCTAATGTGCTGGGTGTAATGGAGGTTCAGACCAGTTAGCACTCTGACTGAGTAGAAGTAGGCGTGAGAGTGAGATTATGAGTTGTGCACAGCATCAGCAGCAGCATGATATACAAAAGTCTGGCAGTGTGAAGTCCCTTTGTGTCTCCGTTTCTAAATCTTCCATGTATGAAATTGCGTCACTATAGCAATAAAATGTAGTTTAGCATTGACAGCTGTCATTTGTTTTCTGCTGTTCTTTATGCTGTCTAAATATTAATAGAAAATGTGTCTTTACCTAATTTAGGATATTAATGGTGCTATATGACTTTGCTCGGTGTCTGCTAATTTAGTCAAGATATTTTTTCTGTTGCTGGGAGGTCATAGTTACTCAGACAGTTTTCACGTACACATTTACACACATATAAAACACACATTATCTGACAAATTTGATATTCTGACACAGTCAGAATAAACTTCATTACTGCTCCCTTTGAGAACAAAGTGTCACTAACAATAAAGTAATAAAAAATAATATATAAATGGTTTCGATTTCTGCATCAATACAGATAGATGGATGATAGGTGGATGAGGTTGAATGAATGAATGAATCAGCATACTATTTCTTGTGTTGTTGTGACATGTTAACATCAACTTATCTCCGTAAACAATACCAGCCACACAGAAATGCCTAAATACATTTCTGCTGACGTTTGTGTTTTTGTTTCAATAACCAATCACTACTTTACATATGTTTTCTTTATGTTTATTGGGGAAAATAAAACTATACTATAAAATGCACTTCATATTTGGTTGAATGATCATTTCATAGTTTCATTTGATCTTATTGATTATTGACAACTTATCTGCCTATTGATCCCTTTGATTATTTTAGGACATAATCTTTATTGACATACTCAATAACTATTTCCTCACATAGCTAATCAAAACTTTACACTTAGTCTATTCCTGTGTATTGTGAAATGGGCTCTAGTGTACTGGCAGGGTGTTCACCATGAGCCAAATTCCCATCAAAGAGTGTCTCCTGCACTAAAGACTCAGTGTAGATGTGATGGCTAATTTTAGAGTTGCTAGGCCTCTGGCCAAGGTGGAGGAGGATAAGATAACATTGAAGCACTCCCTCTGTAACATTGTTTGGTTTTGATTGTCTTTCCAATCAACCTCCAGCTGCAAGTATCTACCTTTTGTTTATTTCTTATTGAGGTTTAGGGATACTGGCTGAAAAAATGGTTTCATGGAGAAGTTAGCAATAACAGCAGTATAAGCAGGAATGAGCCACTTTTCCAAAAAGCAAACAACAACATTTAAATCTGAATGGTCACAGATATGTCATCCAGTATGTTTAACCTGTGTGTTTTAAAATACAGCCAGTTAATATTAATCTTTGCAACGCTTGATCCAAAATTCTTAAAACACTCTTGTAATTCTAAATGGTAAATATTTGAATTAAGTCAAAGTAATTTTTCAAAAAATACACTATTATAAATAAATGATTCATTTAAAGGAAAGGCTTCTTAAAGCCATGTGAAAGCCTAATGTGTTTGATTCTTGTTCCTCAGAAGCTGATAATAATGGCAGTGATAATGGACCTTAATCTGGTTTCTTTTATGTCATAAAGGCATCTGATTTCAGGAAACTGTCCCAAACGTCTGAGGATCTGTTCCATTTATTTATTTATTTTTTCAATACATATAAATTACACACCGTTACAAATACACAGCAAACCAATACCAGTTACATCGTACACTTCTATGTAACCTGTATAGCATGCCAAATGTATACCCAGACCATGTGGCAAAGCAGTCCCTGTCTGGCCCCACTACCCTATCACTCCCAGAGCTACAGAGCAGTGACCTTGGTTTCAAGTAGCTGTACTCCGTTAGAAAACCAACACCTCTCATGGGATGGTCTGACCTTGTTGTCTGACACACTGTAAGTCTGCACGCCCCTCTCTGTCTTATCCTGTTATTTTGTCTCACACATTAACATTGGCTGTATAAACAAGTCATTCTGCATTGACTCTAAACAGCACATTGTATTGTAACAGAGCAAATATTATAGCAGATCTCAGTTGATGTTTATATGCAAATTCACTATAAATCGGCTTCATTAGGTTTATACGTTAACATTACCAGGTGTTTCTTCATGAGACAACCATCTTCTCTCCTTGTGGAAAAAAAAATCTGTTATGAAGCTTTTTTTTTTTAGCAGGACACATTTTTGCCCCCTACCCTTATCTAGCCATTTGCCTTTTTTTTTTTACTGCAGCTGTTGAAGTGCATGAATGGGTCCAGGCATGTATTCTGAATATACTGCATATCCCTTCATATCCACCTGTGGTACAAGTTGCTTTGTACTGCATTCAGCTAAATTTGGAGAAACTTAGCTGTTTACCATCTTGTTAGAAAACCTAAAAGCAGTTGGCTCTTCTGTCATAAGCACGCCATTAGTCACTCCAAGCTTTGTGTGGAGCTGTATTTTTGATTATAGCAAATAAGGCATAAGGATTGTTTGACACGCTGCGTAACTTTGATATTTAAAGGAGACAGTTCTGGTAAGGGAACTGACTTATGTATTATTGGAGATGGCAATTGAAGAGTGATGTAAAGCAAACAAT
>JAFBJS010000456.1:393457-474012 GCA_016785265.1 Paraplagusia blochii
CAGCTTTTTTTTTTTAGCAGGACACATTTTTGCCCCCTACCCTTATCTAGCCATTTGCCTTTTTTTTTTTACTGCAGCTGTTGAAGTGCATGAATGGGTCCAGGCATGTATTCTGAATATACTGCATATCCCTTCATATCCACCTGTGGTACAAGTTGCTTTGTACTGCATTCAGCTAAACTTGGAGAAACTTAGCTGTTTACCATCTTGTTAGAAAACCTAAAAGCAGTTGGCTTTTCTGTCATAAGCGCGCCATTAGTCACTCCAAGCTTTGTGTGGAGCTGTATTTTTGATTATAGCAAATAAGGCATACGGATTGTTTGACACGCAGCGTAACTTTGATATTTAAAGGAGACAGTTCTGGTAAGGGAACTGACTTATGTATTATTGGAGATGGCAATTGAAGAGTGATGTAAAGGCAAACAATAGGTAAGATGAGATGCAATGACTGACCATAGTACCTTTTTACTAAATACAGTTATATTGTACCAACAAGTGCAGCAGTCAGTGCACTAGAATGTATCTTAAGTTATTTCCTAAGAAATTAAAACAAAAGTCAATGATAATATAACACAGCCATAAGCCAGAATTGCTTAATCATGGAATTGTATTAGTATTCATACCCAATGTACTGTTGTACCTGTGCCCTTGATTGAATATCAGTAGCTTGTTTCTGTATGTTAGGGTCGAAAGAAGATGTTATTTTCAGGAAACTGAGAAAATATTTTGTTGTGTTCTTTTTTTGGTTTAGCAACTGGGTTATCTCTGTCCTTTTGGTTTAAGATTGCTCTGCATGAACATTTTAACCAGCAACCTAAGCATTAGAATCTTCAGAAGGTTACTATTTTTTTGGATAAGAGCACACATCTGGTGCATTTAGACCAAAAGCCTTGGTTGTGCATTCATTGCTGCATGTCTGTAGAGTAATTTGTTTCAGTGCTTCGTATTTCCACATTACTTAAAAAAGATGCAATTACTTAATATAAATGATCCCCTGTGGGCTCTCTTTCTTTAGTGCCAGTTTTCTTAGTGGTGCAGATAGGCAAGGCAGAAGCAGAGTATACATAATAGGTAAGGAGCTGTTGTTAAAAATAAAAAAAAGGAAGGCATATTCATTGATGGGCTGGGTCTTTTATTTGAAGTAACCCCTCATCCGAAGACATTTTCGTTAGGCCACAGGTCTGATCTTTCCTGGTGTCTGCTTTTTATCACCAATATAGCACATTACTTACAGTATACTAGAGGAAAGAATCTCCTAATTCTCCTATTTTTGCGTAGCAATTTCAGCTTTGTCTGCTCATCTATTTTACCCGTTGCCTTGTTGCTCTTATGTCCTTTGTTTCAAAAGTGTAATTACTACGTTTTTACCATATTGTAAGTTGCTAGTTTGGAATTAGTTAAAGATACCTGAGTAAAAATTAACTATTTGGTCATTGTTTACTCCACTCATAGTTATTTCTATGTTCAATAGTATACTTCCATAAGCAAATAAAACAGCACAACCACTTAACATTTAAAGCATACGTCTAAATGTATTTTTTATTTTTTTTTAAACCAAGGGGCCACAGCAACAAAACAAAGTTATTTGAAGGGCCAGTTGTAAATAGAACACTTTGGATACAACCACTCCATAACATATTTGTTCATGTTACTGCAGTTGATAAGAATTCATTTATCTAACTGAGATTGTTCATCTCTGTGTACTGAAACCATTTTAAGTTAATCAGGTTAAGAAACTTTTCTGTGTTGACATAAAATGCTTTGTTAGCACCTGCTGCCCAGACCAAATGACTTGACGGCCAACATTAGGCCAAAGGGCCTTGAGTTTGTCTTAAAAGTCTTTTTAAATTTAAAATGTTAAATAGCAGATATAAAAGTTTTTGTAGAAATTTTGCATATGTGTATTTTATGTCAAACATAAGCTTAGAATTGTGTTAACTTTGAATCAAATAATGTCTATTCCATCCCTGTCTTTTCTCTATGTGATTCAAAGTTTTCACCTTGTGCAATCTAAAAAAAAACACATTTGGCAACATCGCTCCATTGCTGGAATTGTAAAAGAAATTGTTCCACATTTTCTTCATTGGGTTTTTATTTTTGTAGTTCCTCAACAAGTTGTGGTTCATTGAGTTCAACCCTGGTGTAGATATCAGACATTTACACCTCTCCTTTGTTTTCCATTCAGACTAGATAAGCTCGAGTTTCATCATTGATCTCAGTTCCATTTTTTTTTCCTCTGGATATGTTGGTGACCTCAAGCTCAATTCACCTGTGCCCTAGTTGGCATTGTATTTTCCAACCTTCCAGTGCAGTGGCTCACATAACCAAACAGGGCGAGTGACAGAGAAAGAAGGTCCCGTGTTAACGTAAAATAGAGCATAGCACCTGTCACTGAGCCTTGAGGGGAACACACAGGACAGCGCTATATCAGCAACCCTTTCGTTCTACATTACTGTTGTTTATAGCATTTTAGCCCATAAACGTACTATTCCGTATTAAGGTTTGGCACCTCATAATGAGCAACTCATGCATTATCAATGCCAAGATAAATTATTAGATTTATCTTTTAACAGATAGTTATAAGTAAACTAAGCACCAATGAGTGTTTCTGAAGCAATTTTTGGTGATGTCTACCGATGTTATTCATCGGTAAACCTGTATGTTCGAGTGCATTTCAAATGCATTTTCTTTATGGAACATTTTCTTTATATTTGGTAAACGTACAACAAACTGCAGTTTGTAGAAGCTGCCAAGATTGATCTACGACAGGGGTGTACACACTTTGTCTTGTGAGCTCCTTTTCAAATGACCAGGCTGAAGTTCTACCTAGATTGAAAACTCTGAATACTCTCACCGGCCACTTTATTAGGTACACCATGCTAGTAATGGGTCGGACCCCCTTTTGCCTTCAGAACTGCCTCAATTCTTCGTGGCATAGATTCAAAAAGGTGCTGTTGACGCCAAATTCTGACCCTACCATCCGAATGTCACAGCAGAAATCGAGACTCATTGGACCAGGCAACGTTTTTCCAATCTTCTATTGTCCATTTTCGATGAGCTTGTGCAAATTGTAGCCTCAGTTTTCTGTTCTTAACTGAAAGGAGTGGCACCCGGTGTGGCCTTCTGCTGCTGTAGCCCATCTACCTCAAAGTTCAACGTACTGTGCGTTCAGAGATGCTCTTCTGCCTACCTTGGTTGTAACGGGTGGTTATTTGAGTCACTGTTGCCTTTCTATCAGCTCAAACCAGTCTGGCTATTCTTCTCTGACCTCTGGCATCAACAAGGTATTTCCGCCCACAGAACTGTCGTTCAGTGGATATTTTTTCTTTTTCGGACCATTCTCTGTAAACCCTAGAGATGGTTGTGCGTGAAAATCCCAGTAGATCAGCAGTTTCTGAAATACTCAGACCAGCCCTTCTGGCACCAACAACCATGCTACGTTCAAAGTCACTCAAATCACCTTTCTTCCCCATACTGATGCTCGGTTTGAACTGCAGAGATTGTTTTGACCATGTCTATATGTCTAAATGCACTGAGTTGCTGCCATGTGATTGGCTGATTAGAAATTAATTGTTAACTAGCAGTTGGACAGGTGTACCTAATAAAGTGGCCGGTGAGTGTGTATTTACCTATATAAATTGGTCATCTTAATCTCTACATTATGCTATATATTTGTTTAACTGTCTGACTCAGTCCCTATATGATTCGCACAGTCCAGTGATTAGCATCTTGATAGAGAATTACATCTCCAGTTTTAATACATTTTAATGTTGTTGCTCAGGATCTACCAACAATCATTTGGAGATCTACTGGTAGATCCCGATCTACCTGTTAGGCACCCCTGATCTACGCCATTTAATTCACTTCAGTAAAGAAACGGGTGGTATTTATCATAGAGATACATATATTACATAACAAGCAGATATTATGATGTTGATGTTGTGACTGATGTTATAGACCATTATGAGGGACACCCTAGATTAAGGTGCTACTAAACACCAATTGTGGTCCAATCCTTGATCCCTTTTCCAGATTAAGGTTTACCTACTTTAGATGTTGCAGTATGTGGGCAGTAATTAGACACATGCTAGACATCCTCTTAAGATTTATGTCAATCTCAAATGTCTTAATATTTCTTTGTACTCTATCATTTCCATGTGTTGAATGCACCTCTTGTATTTCTGTAACTTCTTATTTACCACCCCTGTCTTTTGAACCACTACACAACACTGAGGGCCAGATTGGCTCCACACCTACTTACTTTCCCAAAGAAGCCATATAATAGTGAGTTCCTTTTTTGCTCAGATCTTAAAGACTGTTCTGTAGACCAAAGCACAAAGGCTGCAATGAGCTGTTCAGAAGAAGAATTAAGGGCCAAATCAATAGTTAACTTCATCTAGTTTATCTGGGAAAGATAGCCAGCATTGAACTGATTGCAGGTCATGTTCGAACCATTGTGGTGTCATTTCAATGTTTTTAACATGTTGGATAAATCTGGTTCAGAAAACAAGCAATGAGCATAAAGGAAAGTCGGATAAATAGTATGTTATTGGCTGCCTAATCTCCCTGGCAACGCGCAAGTCCATGTGTTACAAAGTGTTTTTTTTTTGTTCTTTCTGCAATCTGTGCCTTCTCACGGATGAAGTACATTAGTATATTTTATACTGAAGTGCGTTTCAGCCAGTTAATCTTTGTTGGATATCTGTGTGGACATAAGATTTGTTTGTATTTGTAATTATGTAAAATAAAAATATTACTGACTAAAGTCAATGATAACAAGGAATTGAAATCATGAGCCAGATTGAAGAACACCCCTGCTCTTCAGAATAATTTATCTGTTTATTTTACTTCATAGTCAGGTCCTGGCGTTGACTCAGAAACCATCAAACCACCAAGTTATGAAAAAGTTTCTGTGACAGTTAGTAAGGGGACCACAGAATTTCTGAATCACACTAACACGACATGCTGTCTTTCATGCGCTTTGTATTATATACAGTGTTTTATGTTTTGAAATATTTTGTGTAATGCAAAAGTCTCTTAAACCCTGTCTCGTGTTCATACTAGTGATATTTGTCAACCTACTTTTACTGTCGTGCATGAATAATATCCATGCACAAATGCATTTTAGAGACGAGGAGGAAAAATCCTTTGCTTCTACTGAAGTGTATTTACAAAATAAGAAAGGCAAATTTGCCACTGAGTTGTGTACTTTTTTCGTTTGACTTCTACAGTGTCAGCCTATACAGTATGTTGAAACCAAACCAATTAACCACTATTACAACCAACAATCTGATATAGGTTAACCTGACCAGAATTGCTAAACATTATCATATCACACTTGGTTTAATAATAAACCCTGTGATTCCACACTGTTATTGTCCTGTTTTACTCCTTTTTTATTGGAGGGTAGGAGCCAGTCAGGGAGAGTGTCATGTTTGATTGATAAAATACTTGTTTTCGTGCTCTTAGTTATTTTGTACATCTTCAATCTGGCCATGAGGTACTTGTTAACAAAACCCAAAACGCCAAAACAGCGACCAAGTAGGTTAATCTGATAAGTTATAAGTTGATAGTATTAAAGGAAATGAGCCTAAATAGAAACGGCTGATGACCCAGTTTCAGGCACATTTAAAACCAGTACATGAAGATGTAAATCCATTTCCTGGAGCTGGTAAGTACTGGTACTGAAACACCAGGCAGTCATTGAATGGCTGTCCACAATGCAGAAACGTGAGCCTGAATAAATGTCACATGCTCTCAGATTATCTTCCCAGGATGTTATTTTATGCAGCAAGGATGTTTTAAATGCCAGTCACAGACACCGTGCTCCTCCCCCATCCTTTCTCTCGCACGCCGCCTTTTATATTGTATTGTTGAGCAGCAATGGAATAGTGCAGTGTAGCGTTGCAGAGCTTTGCAGCAGCATCCCATTTTGTTTGTTTATTTCATTATTTAATCAGACGTTTGTAATCTTTTTATTCATAAACTGTAGGCACATGAGCACACAGATGGGCAATGTGAGTGTGGCACATCACGACATTAGGCTTTTCTCACAGGGACTTCTGTTACACACCATATTGCCTCCTTCCTTCAGACCCTTCTCTTTCCTCAGGATTTTATAAGTGTGTTCCTTTTCTCCCCATCTTCCATCAAAGATTTTTGAATAAAGACAGTGTTTTTTTCAACTCTGTCCTTTTCCTTTTTCTCACAAAGCAAAACAGAACAATCATCCAGCCTTCTTAGCAAACTAGTGGAGATAAGCCATCAGAGGCTAGTAGGAAGATTGAACCGAGCTGAAGCATTGACAAAGGTAGAAAGTCTCTGCATGGGTGAAAGCAGCTAAATATAATGTCTATCATTGGCCCAGTGATGAAGTCACAGGCCAAAAAAAGAGAGTAAAACAAGGCAGAAAAGAAATAATCTTCCTTTCACTTTTTGTGCCGCCATTGCTGGATGTATTCTTAACAAAAGCATGCCTTGATAAGGCTTGCCTACTCTGCTAATAGTGTATGACAACTAGTGACATGGTGTTTTTAAATGAAATATATTTTCAGGGGAAAGGAGCATTCTTTGTCACCAGCTTAAGTGTATTATAAATTAGACATTCTCACTGCTCCGTGTAGCTTTCTTTTGCACACACACACAAAAACCTATTTCATAAGACCTGGCACCATGGCACCTGTGTCTGGTAGTATAATTGTGTATTTGTGATTTAACTTCATGTTTAAATTAGTGTTTAAGAGCTAGCCAATCATTACACAAGGAAAAAAAAAACTACTCTTCCAACAGCCTTTTGTTGCTACTCTGCAAGCTCTACTCTGTAGGTGAGGTCAGTGTGCCACAGCACCCTTGGTAAGCTGCCCCCAGATGAGCCTGTCTAGAAATTGCTGTTATAATTTCTGCTGTATAAGAGAGTGCCCAAGAAAACATGCCTAAAACTACATACACTGTTTGTTTTCCTTCTAGTTTTTCTTGGTCAACGAGAGAAAGGTTGCTGTTCCTGTACATTCTGCTGAATTAACTTACGCTTAGATAAACCTCTATTGATAGGCTAAAAAAAGATGCAACATAGTTAACCAATCACAAGGGCTGATTAACTTTCCATTTAAAGTAGACAAGGTATTCTTTGGAGCAAGCCATTGAAGAAAAGAAAAACATTTCTGTGTAGATTAAATCCTCAGCAATTTGGTTTAGGAGACTGCTTTCTAATCATGACAGCATGCAGGAAATTCAAAACAGCCTTTTTATCTGTCCTAACATTGGCTGTGTCATGCAGATAAGGTTTTTATGGCCCTGCGGCAGCTGCAGTACATTGCCATTACCTATTTCTATTGATAACAAAGCTTTATTTGTTAAGTAGTGTCAGTTGGCCATTTTAGTAAGAGCTTTATTTTCTGTGAATTCATATTCTGATACTAACCATGTTAGCGCATCTTACAAACTTCAGTGTTTAAATTGTATTACAGCTGGCCTTGAGTTTGGGTTTGGGTTGTCTTTCAGTGCAATAACATCCTGTTGAATTGGGCAATGGTGAATCTGCATTTGTTCAAGCCTTTTGTATTGGTAAACAGCTATAAAGGTGTAAAATTGGCCCTCTTTATGGCCCATCTTTGAACTGAGGCGTGTCTGTCTCACTGTGCTTTTGTTTCCATGCTTCACTGCCCTTTCACTTATTTTTCACACTTTTAGTTGTTGGTCTTAACCTAGCAACATGCCATAGTGCTGCGTTCTTTTAAAGCCAATTTTACCCAAACCCACTGTAGTTGCGTTAATGCTAAAATGTGTGCGGCACAATAAATGTTATAGCAACTGTGATGTGGCGCTGTGATTAAATATGTGATTTGTGATTAAATAGAAAAAAAAACAATGCAATCTCCTGCATTGACATTGGTGTCATAATGTCTAATGTACCTCAAATGATCACAGAATCATGAAATATCTGATCATCTAGAAAGAGTGTAACTGATGATTGCAAAACCAAAGGAATGGTTTCTTTTGAATGGTTAAAACACATTCCTTGGTAAATGATTGTTATACTCTAATGATACAGTCAAAGTATTTGTACTGGTTTAAAAACACATTTGTTTAAGAAATGTCATCACAGAAAGTCCTTAAAGAAACTGAACATTTGATGAAAACAATCAAAAACTAATTTTTCTGTTTCCTCGATGACCAAGCAAGCATACTTGGGTCATGTATATTATAGGCAGTGGAATTCCTAGTTGCCTCTACCCATAAATGCAACTGCAAATGTTATGATTCAGCATTAGTTCCAACCTTGTTTTTGCCTTTGTACTTGACCTAATGAAACTGGTAATTGTTGCCATATTGTTTCAATGTTCAACTATAATGGAATTTGGAACACTGCTAAAATGTTACATCGGATTGTGATGTGTCAAAGATGCACTTAAGGTTCTGCAGGCAGGAGACTACACTAGTAATGTTGCTGACGTCCTCAGTTGTCTGTTGGAGCTGAATACCCACTCTTGGATGGACATATATAACACCATCACAAAGTTGCCTCTCAGCATGAAGCATTACACAAAGGAGCTATTTACACAGAATTACTAAGCCCTAAACCTACAATTTTTATGAACACATTTTAATTCCTGACACTCTTAGTTTTTAGCAAGAATTCAGCTAGCTAGCAAGAATACAACAGAGATGCATCTTGACCTCGAAGAAATTGCCGACTTTATCCTTTGAGTTGGATGCATGTGAAATACTTGTACATCCTAATACATGTGAAATGTTGTTTTATGGACCTTTGTGATAATGATAAGGGAAGTTAAATTCCCCTAATGTTAGTTTAAAGGTGCTTAATTAAACAGGATTTAAATCAAATAAAATTGTAAGTAGCATTTTTGAAAACTTATTATTTTCTCTCGTTGAAGCATCAGATTGAAAATGTTGCTTTTGAGCTGGGTAATATGGTTTTATCACTTTTAATCTAAAAAATATATATATTTAGCCACATAAACTGTCTTAGTTTTCTAGTCATACTGAATTTGGCTTCGGGGCATCATAAACTCTATTATGTGTTTTTGTGTGGGTGTGCACATGAGCCTGCACATGTCCCTCTTGTGATCCGATGTAGTGAGGCTTTTAGTGTAGGTTGCTAGGCAACATGCTTTAGAATTTCTCAGTCAGAATCTTTGATTTAGCTTGGAGAGACTAACGAGTGGTGAAGGAATCGAGAATGAACAGCGTGTTTTTGTTTTTTTGGGCTAGGCCTTCGAGCACAACCACACCCTGAAGTAGCCACACGCCTTCCACTGGTGAATTAAGTGTGGGTTAAATTTCACGATTTCACGATATTTACTTCTTTGTTAAGTGTAATTGTAAATAAGCATGATTTATTTTAACACATTGCTTAGAGTGACACCACAGACAGGAAGGTTTGGAGAAAAAGCTAGAGAAGCCTAATTGAGATGGTTTGGACATGTTCAGAGGAGGGACAGTTGATACATTGGTAGAAGAATGATCCTAGAGATGGAGCTACCAGGTAGAAGACCAAGAGGAGATTGATGAATGCAGTGAGGGAGGACATGGTGGTAGTTGGAGTTGAGGATATAGAGGACAGGGGGAGATGGAATATTGACTCTGTGTGGCAACCCCTGAAAAAGTTACAAGCCAAGAAGACTTTCTGTCTTCAAGAAGAAGACAGAAAGAAGAATTAACATTGATGCCAATTGTTTTGGGTGTATTTGTAGTAAGATCACATGTCCACTTTATAAAATGAATTGTGGGTTCACACTTTCTGCTGTCATTGTGCTGATTAGGTGCTCAGGAGTGCGCTGATTTAGTTTGCTAAGTTATTAGTCTTTATTTCTCCTCGTTTTCTGGTTTGGTTTGAAAATAAACAAAAAAATAAATAAACCCCTGCTGAAAATATATTCACGTGGAGCCTATCAAATTCTTCAGATATGCATTCTGGAAGATACATCCATATTCTGTACATTCAGTACACTGAAATGTTGTATCTATAGAAATAAATAGAAATTAATGAAGTCATTCAGAATAACAAGGTTGCAAATCAGCTGAGCGATGGCACAGAGGCACTGTATGTCAGCTGATGAGGTAGATAGTGCCCTAGCTAGAATGAAAGGGTTCTGTGGCCTTAATAAGATTGCTGGCAGGGCTTCAGCAGCTCTGGGTAGTGTAGGATTAGGCCTGAACAATCAGGACTGCAGGATCAAAACAAGGGGCAAGAACACCAGGGTCATTCGGCTTGCTAGGATACCATCTGCCCTGCTTTCCTGCCTGCCGCAGTCAGGGGGAGGGGAGAGAGGGAGAGAAAAGGCAGAGAGAGAGGGAGGAGGGAGAAGGGGGAGAGAGACAGAGAGGGAGAGAGATGGGGGAAGGGCAACCAGAGCTCTAGAAGCATTAACAATGTTGAAGCAGCTTTGTATTGGGCTTATCTTTGCTCCACTTAGTTCAGCCTTCAATGCTGAGAGAAACGCAATGAAACTCAAATATGTGTTCATGCTTTAATATCAAATGTCTTTATCCCTCCAGACTAGAGTTATCAATTACAGGTTCAGTTGTATTATTATCATACCTTAAGGTTTATGTTGTTTTCTTTAAGTGTGTTTACCTTTTTCACAAAAACTGCAACTCGATTTATACATGGCTAAGCATGGGTCAGCCTCTGAAATAATACAGTATATTATGTGTGTCTGCAGTATATATGTGCATAGTATATTAACCTGTTTTGAATGAATAGGTTACACTTCTTGTTTTTCTAATAGGAAAAAAAAAAGGTTTATTTGAGTAAGAAGTAAAATCTCAAAGTTACTTTTTCATGCGATGAGTAAAAAAATACAATTGAAGAGGATTGTTTTTTCCATGAGACATTTTTGCATATTCTTCATCTCTATCCATTTTCTTGCTCTCTGGTCTCAGACACAACATTTCCTGCAGGCCCCATGACAAACACACACACACACACACACACACACACACACTCTTTCTCTCACACACATGTTCTCCTCCCTCCTTCTGTTCTCACACACTCGCACATGCCCACAAAGGCACAGGCGGAGCTCGAAGCGGGGGTGGTGTCACGTTGGTGCAGTCCCCCCTTTGTATTTGTGGAGAATGGAATTGTCCAGCAGCAGCATTGTGCTGGGCTTGGCCTGCACAGCATTGTTGTGCTACTTCTAGCCTATATTTGAACTCAGCTATAGTGGGTGGCTTTCTGCTCTGTCTATAAATACAATTAAATGTTTAATTAACGGTCATGTGCACATTATTGGAATGCCTATGATTTTGGGTTTTTTATTTAATGTTGAGGTAGTTGATGAGTTTTTTAGTTTCGGTAGGGAAACTAAAAAGTAAAATTGTGGAGTAGATTTACAAAAATTAATTGTCCTTAGGTGTACATAAATGGACCAGCATGCAGTGTTGTTGTTGGTGGTGGGTTGTTTGGGGGGAGGGATGAGACACAGAGTTGATGTAATTTGTAACAAAATCCATGCCGCATGTAATGCCTGCATGCTCCTTGAAGTATGTATGTGTGCATGCATTAGTACTGAGGGCCAGCCTGCTGGCTCTCATCAATAATTCAGTCGTCCTTTTAGTGCATCTCCCCCACACACTCCCACTTACCCTCCCTTGGTTGCCTTTTCTTTCCTCCCTCTCCTAGCCTCATCTTGCCTCTCCCATTTTCAAACACCTCCTGAAAACACACACACACCACACCCTTCATTACTCATCATGCTCATGTTACCCTATCTGGTGTTATATAGTCTCCAGCCCCTACAGGCCAGTCTCAATCTATCTTCCCTCACCACTTCTATCTATTTCCACCTGCAGTCTGGAGTTCGGTTTATGGTGGGAGACTCATAGTGGGGACATGATGCCATTTTCTGTGTTAGGGGAATAAAGGGTGTGTTTCCAGAGGGGTGACGTAGCTGGTTGTTATGGTTGCAGCCATCCTCTTGAAATGGCAGCCTTGCAGCTCTTTGGCAGTACTCCCATGGCCACATTTAGTGGTGATACAGCACAAAAGTGAACGATCCAAGGAATGCGTAAGGGCATTACTATAGGGCAATAACTGAATTCTCTTAGTCTTAAGAAGATCTTGATTCTCCAGATGCATTTAAATGGACTCCTTTCTAAGGCCAGTTGCTTTCCTGTCAGAAGTTATAAATCTTTGTTATAAGCGCAGCTTTGAGCTGCACTGTAAGATGCTCTGCTTACATTTGAACTCTGTTATGGCACTACCTTTATGGCACATTTGTTGTCTGGCTGACTAGACCAGTGATTCCCTTTGTTTTTTGTTTTTTTTGCGGTTAAATGTCTGTACTTTTTTCACGGACCGGAAGTTGTGGCAGATAAATACCTTTAATAAAATGACATTTCCGATGTTCTGAAATATTTTCCTTCCTATAAAATCTTCCAACCCAAATTGCACATGCACACAAGTGTTTCTCAAGAGCACACAGCCTATAATTATCTGCTACCTGACAGGTATACAAGGTTAGTATCTTATATCAATGACAATGAATGCAAACAGCTTATAATTTTGAGTTTATTGTTGTCTTCACTGAGAAAATATTTCCTAATATTGATGATGGAATCCTAGCCATTCTATTATTAAGTTATTTTATTGATATGGGTATGGATCAAGTGTAAGTGATAGTCAGATGTGGCCAAAACATGTTTTCTCTGCGTCCTGGCACCAATTCACCCAGGGATCGGGACCAGTGGTAGGGGTACCACTGGTCTCTCCTTAGCTATAAACAAAAATTAATGCAGTCAACCTTGTCTATTAAGCTTCTTTGGTAAACTTAAAAACATGTGTAAATCTGTGGTATCACCAAGTATCAAAAGAGTTTTCATTTTTTTTGCAAATTGTACCATTAAAGAGTCCGTGTGTGCAAAGGAAATGCATCAGTTAGTAGGTAGTTAATGTACCCTTTATTTCTGTGGCTCTTTAAAACAATATGTAAATTTTTTTTAATCTTAAGATCAAGAATGATTTTGTATTACATATTACTTTGCCAGTGCTACCCCTTTACTTTGTAACTTTTTTGCTTTTTTTCAACCATCCCACAGAGATGTTGCTCAGCTTCTAGGTATTGCGAATGCTCTCTGATATTGCATCAATTCTGTCCTCTGTTGTGTGTTTATTAATAGTAATATAAGAGGCATTTAGGTTTCAACAATAAAGTTGTCTTTGCTTCAAGTTCACCGTAATTATTTATAAATTGGTTTCTTGAATTTCTGCGAAACCTCAGGTGAACAAAGAGGTCAACAGCCGTCACAGACATTGTATTGGTTACCTCCTTTTCCCCCCATACTACTTTTCTATCCCACCTCCTCACATGCTCACGCTGAGCCAAATAAACACTTTGATATGCAGGAGGAATCTCTTCCTTTTGCTCGCTCGCTCACTATCGCTCTCTATCTCTCTTTGCTCCCCCGCCCTCCTTTTGCTCACACTTTCTCAACAGCCTATGTAGGTCATCATGACTCACTCCTTTATGCTTCAAAAGATTCCAGATTCCTGCACGGGTGCTTTATCTTGAGCCCTCTCACGTTCATTAGTTGTGTAAGAGATGATCAAGCATTGAAAATTGACATGCATTTCATTATAATAATAAACAGAAATGTGGGTTTTGGTTTATTTTTTTCTGCAGTTTTAGTGGCCTTTCAATGAAGAATTGTCAGAAAATCCATTAAGTAAAACATTTTAAATGCACATTATTTTTTGGTATGCATGTACATATTTAGTTGATGAAAGAGAATTTCTAAATATATTAACACATCTACTGTTTTTAAGCTATGATCCCTTGCGTGACCATGTTGGCAATCCAATTGGGTCAAATCCAGGCCACTGCACACTGCACATCTGTTGCTGTTGCTTTGCTTTGACTGGTTCTCCAGCCTGCCACCTCTTGACTTGCAAGTCCACTATTTTGTGAGCCTTTGTGTTACATTGTTACAAGAGGTTATTAAGCCAAATTATAGTGTGGAAGGCAGCCCATTTTCCCCCAGACAGGGCAAAGTATCTGCATATGAATGCCGCCTTCTGCTTCTCATTTCAACGCAGACGAAATCTCCCAGAGAAACACCACAGGCCTGTTGACATCTGCATGACGTCTGCATGAAACTGCAATAACGGATGGTTGTGATTGTTGTGAATTAGTTTTTATTTTTATTACCTTATATTAACTTGATTTGATAAACACCATTTACCGAAATAAAAGTCACAATTGCGTACGAGTTGAAAAAAATGTTTCTATTAGCCATTTGGTGATCCAAATAAATGTCCAGTGGATTACATTCAAGGTATAACATGAGAAAATAATAGAATAAAAATAAATTGAATATTTAAAAAAAGAATAGGGGTCACTTTTTGTTTGAAAAAATGCAAATTGAAATGTAGCGATTTTGCATCATGGCCAAGACCTCACATTTGTATCCTTTTATGGCCAGACCTTGGTTATAAAAACTTGCACAGGGGCTTTTTGATGAGTCACTCAAGCAATTAAAAGAGGAGGATGTTAGAAAACTAACAACGGCAAGGCGCAAGACTCTCCTATTAGTGCCTTTTAAGTCACCAGTGTTACATCACATACAGATAAGAATGACATTTAGAATATGTTCTCTTGTGTATATGGTGGTCAGTGGATACTAAGTAGGTCATGTCATGAATTAAAAGGACAAGCTGAGGGTAAATAGAAATGGTCAGTAAAGCTGAATAGAATGAGACGGCAAGAGAAGGTTTGCATTGGTGTCTAAGACTGTGCGGGGGTTGGGCCAACTTAGTTTAAATAGAGGCTTTGTGAAGGAAACCTGAGAAGGCTGGGTTAAGGGGCTTTACATTCACACACCTGTGTCATCTGTCTCTTTTCATGAACCTCAGCAGAACTCCTGTCCTGTGAACTTACCCTCAACTGCAGACAGTCTTTTTCTGTCTTGTGTCTTGAATTTTGTATCACTCTGGTTTTTGTGACGTATTTAGGAACATTTAGGAAAAGTGTTTGAAAATAATTGAGATTATTTATTTGGTGTGCTTGACCTCAAATAATCATTAGTAATATGAGCATGGTGCAAATGTACTGAATTATTGTTTTTAGTCTAAAATGAAATATTGATTTTCTTGAGTAGGAGGTCAGAACATTATGATCTAAAATTGTTGTCGCCACTTATTTGAAATAACAGAAATTAGAAGTACATATGTAGTGCATATTCTTATTCTTTACATATAAGATGTTTCTCAGTGTTTGACTAAAGTTGCCTTGCATGTCATCACATCCCTTGACAAACACTGATTTGGACATGTGTTAATGCTTGTTTTTTCAGTGCTTTGCATACTTGAATGGCAATTTATGTTTGCGCAACAATCTTCCAAGCATTTGTTTGTCATCTGGCAACCTAATGTTTGGTGCACTAAACAATTCCTCCTGGATTTTGTGGCAAAGTATTTTATTTGTTGTTGTCCAACATGAATACATTTGCGGAGGTGATAGAACACTCACACAAGTTCACCATCAGGATACAAATGCACCTCAGACAGATTCTGTATCAACTGATTGACCTGGTTTGCTGCAAATACTTTTTCCAACAGTAGCCAAAAACTGAACTTGTGAAGCCAAGATTTCCAAAGTTGTTTCAGAATGACATTGCATGAGATTCAAAACAACTGTTTTGCTTTCCTCTGTGGTCGTAATTTAATTCCATTTGCATTTGTAATCCTCTCTCAGCATACATTACTGAGGCATGACTTGTAAGCAGAGAACAGTATTACAGGAAGTGACATAAAGTCAGTACATATTCTAATATAGGTTGAAGTTGTGTTAAAAAACTACAAAATACTGCATTTATTGGCTCGATCCATTGTAAATTGCATTCTGGTGACACTGAAAGAGAGTGCCATCATTTGCTACATTTTTTTTATGAATATGTGTGCTTTTTTTTGTTCTTCTTTATAACACCTCAAGTAGCACACAAGGTGCTGCAGCTCTTTAGCTTAGCTGACATCACAACACATTTGAAAGGTATTAGAATTCTGCAATTTCTGTTTCTTTGTGTTGTCTTCAAAGTAAGTTTTCCATAAGAGAGTGGGCGTTTGCACTGGGCCATCAACAGGAAATTCCAGCCTGAGAGAGTCGGGTGGGGGTGGCTGAGGAGACTTGACGGGATCTAGAAGAGAGTGTTTAGCAGCTTGGTGTGTGTACCCAAAGGTCTCGGATTGTCTTAGCTGTATGAGAGCTCCATCTGATCACTTCGCAGTTGTATTTTCATAATCTTTGTATTCTAATACCGTTAAAGTGCATAATATATATTATTTAAGATTGTACCTCTGGATGACAACAATACACTTTTTTTTATAAACCCTGGTTACTGGTTTCTATTATATACTGTAGATTGTTGTTGGACAACACAGACAGGAAGGTTTGGCGAAAAAGCTAGAGAAGCCAGATTGAGATGATTTGGATGTGTTCAGAGGAGGGACAGTGGATAAATTCGTAAAAGAATGATCCTAGAGCTGGAGCTACCATGTAGGAGACAAAGGATGCAGTGAGGGAGGATATGGAGGTAGTTTGAGTCAGAGTAGAAGATGGACAAGACAGGGTTTGATGGAAAATGTTGATTTACTGTTGCAACCCCTGAAAATAAGGGACAACAAACCCTGAAAGACAAAGAAAATTGTTAGACTAAAATAAAAGTGTATTCTACACAAATACACAAAAGTGAACCATTTTAAATTACAAGGTAATTTTCCCATTTTGTTATCTGTGTTAGATTATTACCCTAAATTCAAATGTCTTTGCATTTCCTTTGAAATATCCAATGCTTTTTCTCATATTCAATATTGTCCAAATACTTTATATATTTATCTAATTCTCATATTGTCTAGTATTGACATACTGGGGTAGTGGCTGAACTTAAGTTTTGCATCTACACTGTGATGAGCACACACTGTGTGACTCTTTCCAATTGCTACGTTTATCCACTGTTCATACTATATGAGTGAATTGCAGAGGTGAGCTGCTCCTAGCTTGTGATTCATGTTCTCACACTGAACTGTATGATCCAATGCATGGGTACGATTGGACTGCTCTCACTCTATGTCCATACACAACATGTCCAACTCCTTTAGCCAGAACTTCTTTGGATAAAGGCCTTTGCCAAATGTATTGCAACTGATGTAAGAAAACAAATGCATTTTGCTGGAATTTGCTCTGTACCATTCTGTTCAATTCAATTCTGCAATGTTGCTCCTTGTTTGGGTTTGATGGTTTTGTCACGTTCATGCATGTGCAGTGTTGAGGTACAAATTACAGATAAATTGACAGGATATCTAACATGTTTAGTTTACATCCAATCAATCAGGACCAACCTTTTTTGCACCACGGACCAGTTAAATGTCCCGTACTATTTTCACAGACCGGTCGTTAACTTGTGGCAGATAAATACCCCTTAATAAAATTTAATTCAATGTTTTCTGAAATATTTTCCAGAATATAATATATAATATAGTTGCATCATTGATGGAATCCTAGTCATTCTATTGGTCAGTTCTTTTGTTGATATGGGTATGGATCAATGCTATGGTAGTAATAGCCAGATGGGGCTTAAAGGAAACTCTGCAGACCGGCATCAATTCACCCACAAATTGGTACCGGTCCTGATCCAGTGGTCTGGGACCACTGCACTACACGATGCGAAACTCACAAATGAGCCAATCACGTGATTATTAATACAGACTAAGCAAAAATAAGCAACAATATCGTCATCTAGAAATTAAAGGCTTTTTTTTAATCAGTCATAATGTTCTGTGTTGTTATGAAGGGGTTAACAGATACGAGTATGGAAGGAGGTGTGGTGAGAGTGTGTGTATGAGGAAGACAGAAGGAAGGCAGAAAGTGTGAGAGGAGGAAAACGCAGTTTTGGAGAAGCTGAGTTGAGAGCAATAAATAAGTTTAAATCAAGTCACTGCAGTTGTGCTTCAAAAGTTCTTCTGAAGCATCTGACTCCTCTATCACTGGGGCTTTGCATTATTTTTAGAGCACACATCATTGGCCAAAACCCAGTCATTGCTTTATTGGAGTTTTATTATGGGAGGAAAAAAACAACGCTTCCAACGCTATAGATGCTACAATATACAGTAGTATTCCCTAATTTTGCTACATACTGACTGCTTAGCTAGGGTATGACAGTACTATAAATGCTGCATATCAAGATTTGATTTGAAGTGATTTGGTCTCAAAGTAAGAGTGAATTGGTTCAGTATGTGGTAGTAAGGGAGACTCGTAGCTGTATTTTCTTCTGTGGTACATTGTAATAAAAGTGGAAAAAAACACATTTTCACACTTTAATAGAACGTAAAAAGGATAGATTTTGTAGTTTTACTCTAAGAAAATCTGATAACTGGTATTCTTTGCAGCAATACTTACAAACAGTGACACAAAATTATTTTTTTAATAAAATAGCATAATATAACTAAAGAGAACAGTGCCTTACAGCAGTTGTTCTCTTTCTCAGTGGCAGGATCAACTTTTAGTGTGACAGTTAGTATGATGAATCATCGTTACTTGCCAGATCAATGTGTTTTTTTTCTAGTTGTTTTTCTCTTAGAGGGATAGTTGGTGTGTATATACATACCATCCTCTTCTGTGTGATGACAACAAGTTCTTATTTTATGCGTTTTTCTTTCTCTGTGGTCAATTACAGGAAGAACTTGCAAAAACAGTTAAAGCCAGAGCAATTCTCTATTACACAATTTTCAGCTCTACTTCATTGTTCAACATATTTTTTACTCCTTTTTCTTCTCTCATGAAGTTTGCTGTCTGTGTAAGGGCAGCACTGTATCACAAGTGAAAGCTTTTTTGGTGATTGTTTTTTAGTACTGTGTACTGAATAGCATGAGGAGAAATTATACCTTTTAAGTAATAAAAATCCCCTTAGGGTCTTGCAAATTTTGGCTTGTAGTTTAAAGTTGCGCAGGATCTCTTTGACATTTACTATTGCAAACATATTATAGCAATAAATAATTATCTCGCCTTGCTTTCTAGAGAAAGCAAGACAAGGTATCTTATTTTCCGAACCATAAAGTGCATCCAAAGAGATTCTGATTGTGAAAATCTGTCAAAATGTTTAAGTACGACTTTCTCAACATACAAAGCTGCACCGCTTGATGTCTTGTCGGAGTATTACAGCTACTGTAGTCAGAAACACAGAATAGTAAACCCCAAAGTACCTCAAAATGCCATTGGTTAAATAAAGAGACAGGAAGCAGCAGATTTCAAACCCAAGACCTGAATCATCACTAAACAGCAAAGTGACAGCAATGAGACAGACTTGGGAAATAAAGAGAGTGAACTGAGCATGTTCCACACTGAAACTGTGAGACCGTTAAAGCGGATTTTATGTTTTTTTTAGCTCAAGAGTATTGAAAGTCTGACTATTTTGTGTCGCTTATTGCACCTTATGTGTGGGGAAAAAAAGACCCAAAATAGACATTGTTCATTGACAGCATGCCCTATAATCCGGTGCGCCTCATGTTTCGAATAATATGGTTTTATTCCCAACTGCCTCTTAAAGCTGTGACGTTAATACAACACAAGCTTTAGATCTTATTGTATCCATGTGTCCCAAACAAGGCTAAAATGTTTTAACTTCAACTCATCTTTACACATAGCTTTTAACTGGTTTTTTTTAACAAAAGCAATACCAATTTAAGAAAGAACAATCACTGCACACAACAAAATCTGCATTTAACCCATTACCACAGTGAACAGTGGGCAGCTTTGAGCACCCAGAGAGTGGACCTTAGTGGTAACTGGCAGCTTTGTTGACCACTACCTTGGCCACTACTATGTGTAGATATTCATTAAATTGAAGTCTTGTGTGCTTAGATTTCTGAAATGTGGTAGTGGTATTCTCAACAGTACTCAGTTAAACCACTAATTGGGGCCTTTGTGGCTAATTCAAGAGTTCATTAATTGTTCCATTTTGAGTGAGTATGGCCTTTTATAGACACCTCCTGACCAGTTGGTTTTTGGTCTGTCTCGCTACTTGTGGTGTTTGCATCATTGTAACTTATAAAGAGAATGCTTCTTGGTTAAAGTGTATTTCCCATTGACCCAAGTGTGATTACCAGTTGGGCGGTTCACTCTTTAGTGGTTTAATAAAGAGTAAATTAGGGTTTTTTGACACAAAAGACAGCCAACTTCAATGCTGAGGTGTTAGTTATTATTAGTTTTTGTTAGTTATTACTTCTAGTTGCTTAATGTTTTGTCAATATTGCTCACCTGTGCTGCTTCAGTGTCTCAGCACACCCCACCTATAGGGCATTGGTATGATGTGATAATGTGATCCTGCAAAACGTTCTGGTAAACATATGGGAACACAAACTTAGATGTTCAGAGCAGCACACAGAAAGCAGTCCTGGGACAGCATGGCATCCCTGCCCCCTCTCAATGCAGGCACCGCCCAGGCCTCAGCCAGCAGTGCTCTGCAGTAGTAGGCCTTTCATCCCTCCATCCTTCCCTGCGCAATGATTTATAATTCATCTGGGATCCTGCCTCCCACCACCCCTCTGCAACAGGACAGCATTAACATTCTGTTTGGTCCCCAGCTACTCTTCATATATGCGTGTGAGTGTGAGCGAGCATGTTCCTGTGCAAGTGCATTTGAACATTTGCTCCTGTGTATGAGAGGAATGATCCCAAAGCTGAACCAGCAGTCCTCTGTGTTGCATTGTTTGTGTTGATTCCATTTACACATTCTGTTGTCATTGTATAGATTCGACCATTCGCCTGATTTGTATTTTTTTCTTCTATATATAACTTCTCTGTACTTCTTGCAAAACCTGTGCATAAGAGCAAAAGCCCTCAGAGTTACAGTCGGAGTACTGATTTGGTTTGTTAAATTAGTAATTGGCCATCTTTTTCAAACCAGTCATATATACGTCCGCAAAGGCCTGAAAGTCAGCCATGGTCGCATCATGTTCCAAAGAGAGCTGAGTGACAGTCCTATGTCTCCTTTTGTTTAAGCCCTTATTTGTAATACAAAGTTTGTTAGGTTAGTGGTTGAATAACTGTCAGGCTAGCATGCTGTGGCTATGATACTTCTTTTGTAATAGAAATCTTCAAGTTACACTAAGCTGACACTTAAGTGTTCCGTCACACATTCAGGTGTTTTAGTCAGCACAAATAATCACCTCGTACAGAATTAGTCAACAATAAGAGACGCAACAACAACTGTTTTGCAGGTAACCTTTGTATGTTTACGTCCCTATATGAAGGAGCCAACTGTATGGTTTTGGCAACGATCGAAAAGCCATGGAATAAAATATAGGAACTTTAAGTACTGTGACAGTGCCTTGGAAGGATATATAGGTTTGTCATATCATAATGCTAGTTGGCATGGATACTGCTCATACACATTTTAGCTGTATTGTCCAATGAAAAGGCAATGTTGTGTTTTACTTAAAAGTGTCAATGGTTTTGGTCCAATTTATGACATATTTATCTTCTCTATAATTGATTAGACGAGATAGGTGATAAGTTTCAAGTAAACTTATCTCAATGTAAAGGATTCAAACTTGGGTGAATGTGCTCAGATGTTGTTTACAATTTTGTGTTTGTGTGTGTCTGCATTAGACAGACACACACAAACATTATGAGACATGATGATGCCCATTTTTGGAAAGGTCAAATCCTCCCTCTCCTTTCTTAATCGGTTCACTTTCCACTTTCACTATGCGGTTATTTTTGTCATTTACATAAGCTTGAATTAATGTAGATGCAGTCATCAAGTCCCTGTGTTCTACTACTGTACACATATGCACCACCATGTTTATTCACGATCTCTGGAAAAATAGCTGTTTTTACCCTATCATGGTTTACCTTTATCAATAGAAGTCAGACTGTTTCTGTTGTAGTCAATCAGTACAATTAGAGTCAATTGCCCAGATCTAATTAACAGTGTCTGAGATTATATTCATAATCTTTCATCCGTCCTTTCTCCAGTCTGTGCAAAGGCTCTCTGCTGTGCATCAATATCAATGCTTTGGTTAGCCTCTAATGAACAGGTGTCAAACTCAGGCCAAATGTGGCCCGCAAGATAAAATCAAACGTGTACTTGAGTTAGCCCACCACTATGTAGACCGTATTTACTGTCAGAATTGGTAATACTAATAGTTCATAGATTTTGTTACAGCACATACATTTTGTTATGCAAAGAAAAATTTAAAGACTACAAAGAGACAGAATAAGAAACAAATACCACTGATGTGTGAATTATTTCTTATGTAATTTCTCGTGTTGATAACATTAAGTTTTGACTTCAATGTTTCCATAAGAAAAAATATAATATTTAATATCTGGAGAGAAGAGAAAACATGCATGTTTACAGTTAATTTCTCTATATGTTGAGTTTGGCCTGTGACTTCATGAAATTGAGATTGAGTCTGCCCCAATGCATCTACAACACATTGAATATCAACCTATTTTTTGTTACTCCACTTTTTGTAAGTTTGTAACGGTATCTCAACATAGATTTAAAGCAGAATTTCTCAGTAAATTATTTAATGCTTTTATTTAAAGATAAAATAATTATCTGAACAACAACTGCATAGTGCAAAATCGACAAAATACAGCCGAATTAAAACCTTTCTTTTGGCCTGTTTACTATGTAACAGGTCATAAATACTGCAGGAAATATGTTGGTTCATCAAAGCTTTTCCTTTTAGCGATGAAGCAAAGCCACAAATAGTGCACAGTCTCTCTTTAATTGAAGTTGGGATAAGTGTTAAGACCTGAAACCAATAGCTATAAATGCTCATTGAAGAGTGGTGTTTATACACATTGCTGGTGTGGTTTTGTCTTAGATACATCACAATATACTGTATCTTTGTCTTTATTATTGTTTTATATTTGATAAGTTGGTTGTTCGTTCATTCATGTGGTTGAGGAAACCTAATTGTTATAGTTTTACATATTTGTATCATGAAAACCTAATACTCAAGTAACTTCATTAATGCACGTGCTTCAAAATATGTGTGTAATGGATGGACAGTTGTATATGTCTACCCTGGAGAGACACCTGCAATTTTAAACCTTATAAACCAACGTTTTAGGTTTAGCAATGAATTCTCTGTCAGCATTTTTCTAAGGAAAGGTGAGCACTAATCAGCATTTGACTGAAGTTTTTGCTACAACTTGCCACTTTTTTCTTTTTTTTCCTGCTTGTCCCTTTTTTCAGGGGTTGCCACAGCGAGTTAACATTTTCCATCTACCCCCGTCTGATTCTTTTACTTCCCCAGACAGCCCTTAACGTAAACAACAGTACAATTGTTGTTTTTTTACGCTAGCATTTAAATCTGCTGCGAGCACCTACACGGTGCCAGTACAGTTTTAAGACATATTACTTTGAATAATAAAAAAAGGGCTACTCTAGTGTGGTTAACCACACTAGACACATTAGATTTTGTATTTGACCTGAGAGAATGAAACCATTATCTGTACAACAAGAACAGATAATGAGTCACCAGTGTTTGAGACACCACTGCTCACATTGCTTTAGTAGCTGCACCACTTTCATGTTGATATGCACAGACATTACGTTGAAAACAATAATCGTGAATAATCATGCTAACCCCAATGTAGATGTACTGGCCATTAAGTAAGCATAACTAGTGTGAATGGTTGTTGTAGTTGTTGGCCTCATAGTGATTCAGATGTCATAAAGTGATTAAATCCCCTCTCCTTCGGGTTGATATGCACAGGCACTCCTATATCAATTGGTTCACTCTTTTGGTTCACAGCTCTCACTGGCTTCTCCGATAGGCCTGCATCTGTCTCATCCCTGAGTTGCTAGGCAACAGGCTTTCTTTGCATGCATGTGTGCGTGAATGTGTATGCGTGAGCCGACACGTTGCTGTGGCGATGTCAGGATTTTGTCTGTGTGAAGAGGAGGGGAGTAAAGAGAATGGAGATAAGAGCAAGGTTCTTGAAGAGTAGAAGGAAAACAAATGAAAATGAGTCAGGGAACTGATTAGGGAAAGGGTTTGGCCAAAAAGCACAGGATGATGTGTGTGTGTGCACGTGTGCCTGTGAATATAAATAAGTATACATATACATATTTGATACCCTCACAATTTTTTTTTTTTTTTATGCAATATGAGGGAACTCAGCTGCTGGCCAATCAAGTCACGCAGTTGCTTCAAGCTATTTTACATTAATTTGCAGTCAGCACAGACAAGCTTCTTTTGTTGAATGGATTGGATGTGTCTCTCCTAGTGGCAAACATGTCAGAAAACACCTGGTTGGCTTTCACTCAGCTACGTCAACACAAACCGAAACCAAAAAGCAGGAACTGATTAAAACTTGTTAACTAACAGAATGACTAGCATTTAATGACATTGATTTGAGTATTAGGCATTTTTTTTCTATAAAAAAATGTATTTCATTTCATGTCATTTTTATTTGGAAAATAACAATTATATAATAAAATAACTTCGTCAATAACATCTCAGGGCCTGCCAGGCTGGTAAATCATAATGTCTTATGTCTTTGCTGGTGACCTCCCATATTTAGTTACAGGCCTTAATGCGTGTACGTATGTACAATTCCATATATATAAAAATAGAAATATATTGTGGTTTCCAGATTTCATTGGGTATCAACTATTTTGAGCCCTTTCGATAGGTGTGATTACCTCTATAACTAAACGGGTTAAAATATATATTTTTTAAATTTCACTCTCCATCGTGTAACTTATTTTTAAATAAAACTAATATGTTTACCTCTTGTTCGCTACGGTAGTACAATGCCATGTTTTAACTAACCGTTAGTTAAGCACACTAGTCTTTTCTAATGCAGTTTTACGTGGAGTGCTTGTGTACGTCTTCAAACTCGTATCTCTGTTCCTGTATAGCTCTCCTGTTTCTCAATACCAGTTATAATGAAGTGAATGGACCCAGGTCAGGGACTAAGCAGCTAAGCCGGGCCTTGGTTGCCAGGATACAGCAGCTAAGCTCGACTGCTTTTTTTTTTTTTGCACACCAAACTGTCTAGTTAGCTGACGATCGGCTACTGATCCTGTCTTTCTATAGACTATACTTTTGCTTGATGTGTCCATAAAAGCCTCGGAAAGTGCAAGTTTAACATGTATCAAATGACACTTATTGTTTTGTTTTTGTTCGTTATTTCTTTTTGTGTTTGTGTTGTTAATATGCATAATTTTGCAATGCTTGCAATAAACTTCCAAAATTCACATATTTGTTAAAGTGTATCTACTTTGTATTTTTTTTTTTATCCGTAATACTCGTAGATTCCACAGACTTCCCTGTTTTTCTGCAACATTCACTTCATACAGAAGAATCTGAGGTGTGTTTTTGTGTGTGTAGCGAGAGAGTAAGAGTCATGTGTTAGGAGTGGCCTGAGGATGGGAACGTACACCTATGTCTTTTTTTTTTTTTTTTTCGTCCCACCAGTGTTATATTTGTCAACACACATTTCCTGTTGTTTTTTCCAACCCTTTTAATCCTGGTAAATACTAATTTGGTTCAATTTCAATTGCTCATTGGCCTTTCATAGAAATGTATCTGCTAACATCATTTGTAGTATGTATGTAGAAAGGAGAACACCTATGTGTTGTCAGACTAGAAATCAGCTCTAATTTTTGATCATTTTAATTAACTAGGCTAGTAGTACAACAAGGGCGTAAGTGTGTCTCTGTCGTTTCTGTTAGTGGATCTGAGAGTGCCTACAGTATACTGCAATATGCTGAAGTGCTGGCTTTCGTCTGACCGCAGAGGGAGTGGCTCAGAATAGAGAGAATGCTACAGGAGGATGAAAAGAGAGTATTATAGTGGACACTTAGGAAAGGTGTGCGTGTATGCATGCACAATTATTCAACTTCAGAGGCAGGCATGCAGAGGTGGACTTGCCATTTGTGTCACTGACATAAGTACTGCTTCTGTGGTTCCTGCCTGCCGAAGTCTAACTTAATTGATTTTAAAAATTCTTAAACTACTGTCTTTCTATGATGGCATAAGACATGGCATAAGACATTTTTAATGTTTTTTTTTTAGGAATCTTTGCCATTATGTCTCCCAGGCGTAAGCCAGACTTTTCTAATGTTTACATCCTGGATGATTATGTCATAATGTGTCTGTGAGTGACATATATGTTCCTATATGCAATATGCGAGTTCCAACTTGTGTGCACTAATAATGGCTTAGAATTATTGAAACCCTACTCACAACCTTATTTGACTCGTTGTGTGTTGGTTGGTATTTCTTGCATCTCTCTCATACTGTAATTAATGTACAGTAACTACACAACTGCTGCTTCAACTCCTACCCTGTGGTCTGCCTTGGAAAATGAATTAAACCTGTGTTGCACTGCTCAGTCACACTTATTTTAAAAGAATTATTTAATTAAACAGAAATGTAGGTGATGGACAACATCACCTCACCAATTTAAGCACACTTGCATGCAGCTAATTTCTATGTTTTATTTGGTAATTAAAAAGAATATTACACCTGCAGCTTAATCATTCTGAGAATGTGCTCTACATATGCCATCATAAAAATTTTTTTCCTCTAACTGTCATGTCAGCATAATGCTATTGCTGTTACCACTAATTATGTTAGTCCTAAAATAGTTCCTATTATATTGTTGTACGTGACCCAGTTTGAGCTCCCTCTGTGTTGTGTGGGGTGTACACAATTTGACACCTAAACACAAGGGTTGTTTATTTCTCAAAGCACTCAACAGTCCATTTGACCTTCCCCTCTATTTTGTTAGGTGTATTTTATACTGGAAGTTTGGGGAATGTTAAATGAGGGCCCGGCATTAGTCGGAGTAACAATGAGCCATAGGAAGGTGGAAATGGGTGGGGGCTGAGTCTCCTGTGTCTCTCATTTCCATTTCCCAGCAAAAGGGGAGCTGTACATCCTCTGTAGTTGTGTGCCTCTCCGCTTGGCTGGCTGGCTGGCTTTCTTGACCGACTTGAGTGGAAGGATATAAATAGCATTCTTTGAGTAGGATAACTGAGGAGGCAAAGAAAAGAAGGGAGGGGGCAGTGAAACATAATTGGTGCCTTGGAAGATGGGAGTGGCATTGTCCCAGAGCAAAATAATAATATTAAAAGTACAGCCATGGTTTCTTATGCACAGTCAGAAAGATGATTGTACTTAGACAAACACTGTTGAGATTCAGAGGAGTGGGAGTGAGGTTGTATGATTAATTCATGGATCTGTGGAGCTGAAGGCCTTGCCTCGTGAAAGAAAGCAGTGGGTGGTAATGTTGTGTATTTTGTGCAGCAAATTAAACAACAAATGTGCACAATACAAATAACAATAATAAGAAATAGATAGACTCAGTTCAGAAATCCTCATTGGCAAAAATGCCCGTAGCGCAAAACTGATTTCCTTAATTTTGAGTAATTGGTGAAGTTGACATGTCCAAATTGAATCTCTGTTTGTCAGCACTACTCCTGAGAGTGATAGAAAAAGAGATATGTTTGATAATGTTTTTCCTTTGTAACTTTGGATAAAGTTGTAACTTTAGATAATGGTGTCTGTATCGTAAAATGTTGTATCGTACATATTTCCTCAACTATTTATGTTGAAAGTTGTTAGGAATTAGTCAGGTTTGTGACAAATGTTTCGAAACTACTTTGTAAATGCTGACATTTTAAAAATCTGCCATTTTCACTGCGTTCACCTATGGTTGACACTTATTTCAAGTATGGCAGAACTGCGCTGAGTAGTCAAATATGCCTGGACATATGGAAAAGCCAAGACAACATCTTTTCAACAAACAAGGGCTTTCAATTGTCCTCTCCATCTCCATATCTTGACAAACTGTGTTTGCATTTCCGTTGCAAATATACGAACAGTATAAAGTTATTGGAAATATCAAAAACACAGGAAATAATATTTAAAATTCTTTCAGATTGTGGATTCAAATTTGATGTGCATGCACATTGAGGCAAAAAGAGAATGGCAAAGTTGCAATGACTTCATGACATCACATGGCAGTTGTGGATCCTTCATTACTAATTCATCTTTTTTTTTACTCTATCATAATAACACCCATATAATTCATAGGCACCTCTAAACTGTACCGTTAATGTTAGAATTGTAAAATAGAGTGAAGTAGTTAATGGTGTGCTTTGTGTTTTTATGTTTCAGACGGTTGATGACGATGCAATGGCAGCGTGAATGAAGCTTGGCGTGGGGAGAGCTGAACGATGCCCAAAGGTGGGGGTTCTAAAACCCCCCAGCTGGACCACTTCCCACTCAACACCGACATGGTGGAAAAGCAGGGTGGGAAAAAGGTAAGACTGTTTATACAGTTTCAACAATGGTGTCTTATACCGTCATCAGAATAAATGTAATTTCATAATATTTTATATTGTAATTGTTTTTAATGGTTAATGCATGTGTGTATTTCTGATACACTATCAACAGTATTAGTATTGTCTTGGTTTAAGCCAATACTATACCAGCAGACACACAAATATTTCTTGGAAGATGTTTTCAAAATAGAGATATCAAACAACTTTATGTAAGGTTTAGAGAATTGCATTTCAGTAAAAGTATCATGAAATAGTCTTCAAGACACACAAATGCTTTTTGAATTTTCTCAGTCCCAGTTAGAACAACCTTGCAAATCACATAGCTTCCCAAATGTGATTTGAGGAGCGTTCCCTTCATTTTACACATGTACAGTCATGTTGTTTGCTGTAAAGCAATGTGCCGGGCGCAGCTTGATGATGTCACAGTGTGTGCCAACTGTTTAGCTGAACACAGCTCTGCTGAGAAGCAAAGAGAGAGAAGAGGTGCAGCTTATGCAGGCATGGATTTACAGCCCTCTGCAAAGGATTGCATCAGACTCTGGCAAGGAAGAAAAAGAGGGAGGGACAGAGTATGGGGTGCGTGTAAGACGGAGCAAAACGAACAGGGCTAGAATTGCTAGGAGACCACCGAATAGGTGAGGCAAAGTGGATGAAAGTCTTAGAATAAGGTTTTTCTTATTGGTTAATTCCCCTCACAGATTATGAAACACACTATGCATTCTGCAGATTGTTGTTGTTTTTTTTTATTTATCAAGGGTAGTTTCAAGGGTAATTTCTCAGGTTTGTACCCCCAGATACTGTCATTTTTGCCGTGACATTTATTTTCTGTGTGAAATGTGGGCGAGAGAAGCATCAGCTAACTGTAGCAGACACTGTTTGCTTCTACTGTACCATGACATCATAGTCCTGTGACTGGGGCAGGGCAGGGGGAGGAGTTCTAAGAGTCAACACATAATGGAAAACCTGCCCAGAGGACAGAATGAGATCAGTAGGAGAGTGGAAAACTGAAAGAGAGAAGTGAGCATGTGTTTGTTGCACATGACTGCATATACCTTATAAGTCTGTAAACCCATGCATATATAATAATTAAACTGTTGTTGACCTTGCCCTGCCGGTGGCATTCCCTGTACCTTTATGTGTCCTGTGAATACTTTTCCAAAAATAATATTCATATTAGAGATCTTATTCTTAATAATAATTAAAGGGGATTAAGCAGCTCTTCAGGTCATTAATAAGTGAGCAATTAATGATCTGGTGTTTTTATTTGACCCACTTGGGGTTCTATTTCTGGTGTGTTTATTTGACCCTTGCTTAGGAATTCTTGGTATATATTATACTAAAGGGAGCCAATGGAAAAGAAATAAGCTCCATCCAAATAATTGTGGATGTCTTATTTCGCTGGTTAAAAACAGGGACTAATTGTCCACTCATTGTTATATCAACATAGACAGAAAATACAAAATATTAGCTCAAATACTTATTTCTGAAAAAAAAAAACACACAAAAACACAGCTTTCTTTGTTTGATATTCAACTTTGCCAATGCCTTAAAACGTAGAAGAATAGGAAGTCTTCTTGCACAGCTGCCCAACTCAAGACATTTATTTGTCATTTCTAACTATTTTGAAGCTGCTGGTCAGAATGGAGACGTTGCCATTTATGAACAACAAAGAAAGTCTTTGAACAAACACATAAGTATTTACATCTGTTGATAGCGCACAGTCGGCCTTGTGATTGTTTCCAGCAGCTGGAGACCACAAACTAAGTTGGCGTCTGTATTGCCTCCTCTCCAAGTGTCTGCCTCTCTGTGCTGTGCCCACAAAGCCAAGATTGTAAAAGGAAGCTCCATTGATAGAGATGGACAAAAAAGACAATTAAAGACCTGCTCTCTGTCACTGTCATATCTTCACATCCATGTAGTTTCTGTTCTGAAAGAGTTGATATTGATATAAACCGTGTGAGTCTGATTTACTGTTGGATAGTATAAAGTATAACCATTGTGTCAACTGCAGTCTTATGCTCTCATTTGTCTCCTTGACAGGATAAGGTGTTGTCGAACAAGACACCCAAATTGGATCGCAGTGATGGGGTTAAAGAGATAAAGGAAAAGGCCCCTAAAAGGAAGCTGCCCTTTACTGCTGGAGCTAATGGAGACCAGAAAGATTCTGACTCAGGTAAAAAGGACTTATCGTCATTTAAGATATGTGTTTTGTAATTTTTACTTCCTTATGTTGGCCCTTTGAAGCATTTAGTAGGTGATCATGTTTTTAAGCAGGAATCATGCAACTTTTCAATTATTTTTAGAGGTTTTGCCATTTTTGTTCTTTATATGCGTCTGGGTCCTGTTTGGTCCAATACTTCAGTGGTTCCCAACCAATGGGCTGGGGACCAGTACCAGTCCGGGGGTAAATTGGTACTGGGCTGCAGATAAATAATGTTTCCTGTTGGCCCCATCTGGCTTTTACTTACACTTACACAATAACAATAAAATCAAAATGACATGGTCATTGAGTCATTGATACAAGATTCTAACTTTGTGTACAGGTCTGGTAGCAGGAAATCATAGGCTGTGTGCACTTGAGAAATCCTTGTTGTGGACACGCACAGTTAATTTGGGTAGGAAGATTTTATAGGTAGGAACATTTTTCTGAAATGTAATTTTATTAAGGGGTATTTATCTGCCACAACTTCACGACCAGTGCCTGAAAATAGTAGACATTAAACCCGTCTGTGGCGCAATAAAGGTTGGGAAACACTGCTATAGTTAGTCAAATGCAACGGAGAATTTTGATTCACTGTTGTGGGACTGGTCTGATCATTTTGTATTATTATTGTGGAATTGCTTGTGCTGAATAGCCTTAACTGATTTACAAAATCTGATTTCATTAGTTGAATCGAGTTTCTTGCGACCCACTTAAACTTCATTGGTTATATGTTTGTTATATTTTTCATGTTAAACCCTATTTACTCTCAGGCTTAGGGGAGTAAAACCCACTACCCTCTTAGCAATTGCTGTCTCTTTAGAATGTTAATAAGATGTTGTCCTCTTGGATTGGGATACAAAAAAGCTATGAATTGTTAATTTAAAACAAGGAGGTGTTGATAATCTATGAAGGTGCAGAAAATGTCTAGTCTTGAATCATTGTATTGTTATCCTTCAAAATAGAGTTTTAAGCCTTGCTTCACATATTGTTATGAAGAACACTATATATAGGTGTGTTCTTAGTAAACTGTGTTGACATATCTGTTGTAATGGTGTGATCAAAACACATTTATGCAGTAAAAGCTGCTAACTATGAAAGTAAGTGCAAAGTCTTCTCTTTTGCCTCTTTTTACTGTTTACCTGTCTCATGGCAATAACATTCTTCCTGCAGTTACTGTTTCTTTTGTCGACTGTTTCTAAAAACACAAGTCGTCCAAAGTATCTGTGACTTTTATGCCTTGAAATAAAGAAGTTGACGGTAAAGTGAAATCCTTTCTGTGCAAAAAACATGTTCCAAACAATTTTGTAGACGCCCTTACATATTCACCGCCCGATTGCTTTTTATAGTCACAATTTGACCTTCACTGTAGTGCATGCACATAGGTCACATGACCTAGTTCCCACAATAAACCCAAACAGCACCCATTGCCTCTGAGGAACTTGAAACAGTAACAACGCTGAGCTTTTCTGATGTTGTTTTTCAGCTGGTTTACATCTGTACAATGATGCATCTGCTACTGGTGCTTAATTGATAACCTATTTTTTTTTTTTTTTTTTTTTTATTAAGTGAATAAGAGGATGTCTTAGTTTTTATCTACACCACTAGTCCCAACAAAGAGGTTTTCCTTTTTCCAAATATTAAAAGAAAGGATACATGGTGTTAAACCTCCAGTAGATCATGACCATCAATAACTGGGACTGATAACTCAATAATCTGATACCTGTCCTTCTACAACTACTACTTCATAATAATAGTAACAAGGAATGTAATTATTTTCAAATATCATAATCTAAGCAAAATGCTGAATGGAAAAAAAGAACAAGTTAAGAGTATTAAAGTTTATTAAATAACATTAAATAATGAATCTTGACTTGTTCCTTTTTCAGGGGTTGCCACAGCAAATGAACATTTTCCTTCTCCCTGCTTTTCTTCTACTCTAACTCCAACTCCGTCCATGTCCTCCCACACTGCATCCATAAATCATCTCTTTGTCTGTTTGACAGAGCTGCAATCAAGTGCTTTATGAAGTTTTTACATGCTTGGTGTAACACTTTTTATCGTAACGTCTTAATGGGGCAAACAGATCCTTGCGGCTTAGAACATTTACCGAATATCAACTTACTCTTAGTCAGATTATGTCGATGTTCTTCAGTACCTGAATCTTTTCATCTTTTAGAATCTTTTAGAAGATTTAAATTTTAATAAACATTACACCTAGTTTACATCACAAATAAATGCTAAAGACTACTATTTCTGCATTTACATCAAGTGTCATCCTTGTACCATGCTGTGGATAAATCTTGAAAATGCAAGCAACTCATTTACTGTCTTATTAGGGCAGTATGCAACACATATCTAGCCAAGCGTCTGGAGGTGGCAGACAGACCCAGTATTGTATCTCCTCTCCATGGTCACTGCATATATTCTAGGTCGCTCTTGCTCAATGCATCCTGTTGGCCACTTCCTGCCACTTCTTCCTTTGCTTCCTGTTTATGCAACTTGTGTGTGTGCCTTAAAAGAGAACTTGTTCTTGTGTAGTGTGTTTTGGGCAGATGCATCAGGTTTGACTGGTTGGAGCAGTTCCTCTTGTTTGCTAACTGAACCAGACAGTCTCTTTGTTTTGGTGCTGGGAAAAACACTCAAGCATTGTCTGAATTCCATATCAAAATCAAGATACTATTACATGGCATTTATGTTTGATGCAGAACCCTCCTATCTAGGTTAATATAGATAATCTATTCATGATGTGACTACCCGATGCTAGCTTGCATTTCTTTTTTTTTTTTAAATCCTTTTCTCCTATCTATCTTGTTCGTCAAGTTTCATGCAGTAGGGAGAGTAAGGTTTCACCCTCGTCTGTAAGCTGAGCAATATCATTTTACTGACGCACAAAGGACCCAGCAGGTTTCCTGAAATAGACCTACCGAGAGCCATAGTATGAAGATACATAACTGTTAGTTTATCTTTGTAAGTCAGTAATACATGCAAGAAATGTTGTCCAGCGTACGTTTTCAAAATTCCAAGGTCGATAAGCACAAAAGAAGTGAGGAGTATAATGACACATTTACGTTATGAAATGGAAAATGATCATCTGCTGTGGCAACCCTTGAATAAGGGACAAATCGAAAAGAAGATGTCACATTTGTTACCATCTTTTGCGGATTCTTTGACATTTAGTGTAAAGTCAAGCATTGCACTTCTTTTCCTCTGCTCGAAAAACATGTTTGGACTTCTTCTGTGGTTCCTGCTGCTAAAGTCTCAGTAGAAGGAATGTGTCTAAATGGCAAATGCTTGGAGAACACAAGAGTGTATCAAAGAGGGGTGGGGGCACATTAGCAATAAGCATTTACAGATGTTCGTGAAAGTTCATCAGCTCTGTGTATGTTACTGGAAAACTATTCCTGCATAAATGCGGATTTGTCAGAAGTGTGCCGCTCTGTCTCATGCAGTACTTTGAGTTTTTAAAAGATTTGAGTGTCTGTGCCGTTAAGCAGTGTGACCATAGGTGGATTGATTAATATGAGAACTCTCAGTGTTGCAGTGTTGCAGTTTCTTCTTGAATGCAAATTAAAATATCCCATTGTCATTTAAGTTTAAAGTGCTTTTTTGCATTCAACAGTGGGAAATGTCCTTTCACTCTTATAGTACTCGTTGTAGCTTCACCCTCCATCAGGGTCATCAAATGGTATGTTGCTACTGAAAATAATTGTTGGGTGTGTCTTTGTGGAACAGCTGCCTATGTCCAGTAGTCCTATGTCTCCACTTGGCGTGACAGACAGACAGCCAGGCAGACGTAAGTTGACCTTGCCAAAACCCTGCTGAACTTATATGAACGTTAGATTTTTCATAATAACTGCCATTCTGCCAAGACACACCCTCTTTCCCCTCTTTTTTGTACTGATGGACTTAAAAACTCACAAACACGTCGCCTTTGGTGTCTTCTGTGTAGATAAAAAGACAGAGGTCTGTCACCCTATCAGCAATCTCTCATGAAGCTTTTACCATATTATACGGTAGAGTTCTTTTGGATGTTCAGCCGAGTTGGAGATGTGGTTTAAACACAAGCTGATAATTATTATTAAAGTGAAATTCAAGGAAATATATTCTTTAAGGTGAATATAAGCAGTTAAAACCAAGGATGCTGAAATCAACCAGTTGCTTGATCAGACGTCCTTCAGAACGACCATGACTTTCTGTCGGTGTTGACTGGACAGTTGCTCGTCAGCACCAACATGCTGTGCACTGTTTGTAATATATATGTATGTATTTTACAAACAGTAAGGTCAATTGTTCTGGAAGCTGAATCATTTGAAAGACCTAATCAAATACTGAAAACACAATCATTCAGCATTTATTTTGTTGACACGTGTTGTATGTGTTTATAATAAGAAGTACAAGATCATGACTCTGACTCTGAGTGTGTGCAGCATGGGAAATATGTATTTGTTGTGAGACAAAGGCTTAGGTGGAACACACAGCAAAAATGTACATCAGTGACTCAGGAAATAAAGTGATTAAAAAGTCAAATGATAGATGATGACTGAAAACTAAGTCAGGTGTAGGAGATCAAGGTAAAACCAACCTTTGGTCAGTTTGTGGCCTCGTGGTTAAGGAAGCGGAATTGGGTCTAATCAAAATAATGGGGAAGCGGTCCACATATTTGTGCTAGGTTTTCCCTTTTAGTGCCTATCAAGCCTCCACAGGACAAATCTTAGGCTGTAGATGTATATCATTATCATGAAAAAAACAGTGGTTAAAAGTTTATAATTTTTTTTCCTCATTGCCTTTATTACAGAAAAACCAGGTCCAGAGCGGAAGCGCATCAAAAAGGAGCCCACCAATACTCGGAAGGCGGGCATGCCGTTTGGTATGGGTATGCCAGGGATCCGGGCTGGGTACCCTCTCTCTGAACGGCAGCAAGTGGCCTTGCTCATGCAAATGACAGCTGAAGAGTCAGTCAACAGTCCAGGTGCGTGTTCATCATGAGGCACACGTTGTACTTGTGTGGAAGGATGGTAAATAAGGAAGAGTATTAAAGGGGAATTAGACTTGACTTGGTTTAAATGTTTTAACAGGATATTGCCTATATACAGTATATGTGTGTGTGTGTTTATATATACAGTGTGTATGTGTGTATATATAAAATATCTGTACATAGGTACATATATACATCTGTATATATGCATATACATATGTAAATTTAACATTTTTAAAAATCTATGTAAATAGATTGTTAGATTGTTATTGTGAGACTGATCACATGTATTTAGATGATAGCATTATAAAATTATTTTTCCTTGTATTTGTACTATTTATACTTAGTTGTTCATAAACCAAGTATATATACTATATATATGTATGAAATATTTATTTATAATATATCTTTGTTATTTTTCTGGATTTTTCTGCGAATTTTATTTTTAAATACTGTACATATTGTAAAGAAAGCATTGCATACCTTCACTTTGCGTAACAAGCATCATAAATAATAATAATAATAATACATTTTATTTATAAGCGCCCTTCAGACACACAAGGACACTTTACAGGTTATACATAAAACATACCAAAGCACAATTAAATAAAAAAGAGTCAGTAAATGTTGTATATGTCACCATGTTATTGATAGGCTAAAGAAATTCACAGAAAACATTTTTTCTGCCCGATTTTAGTACAAGACTGCCACCTTGTGGCTGTTATCCTTTTCAAAACATTAAACTGTTGTGTAATCATGAAGGTCTCATTCCTCCTGCCAACAGATACAACACCAAAGCATCAGTCTCAATCCAGTCTGGGTCAGAAGGGGACACCAAACTCTGCATCTAAAACCAAAGACAAAGTCAATAAACGCAATGAAAGAGGGGAGACACGGCTGCACAGAGCAGCAATTCGGGGAGAGGTACGCCGCATCAAGGAGCTCATCAGCGAGGGAGCTGATGTGAATGTAAAAGACTTTGCAGGTGAGAACACAGCTTTTGCTCAGAATGCAAAAGAAAATTCTATATTGGTTTGCAAGGTACTCTTTTACATCTTTCATTTGTTCTCATGTTCAGGCTGGACTGCATTGCATGAGGCGTGCAATAGGGGGTATTACGATGTGGCCAAACAGCTGCTGGCAGCCGGGGCAGAAGTCAACACCAAGGGTCTGGATGATGACACACCTTTACACGATGCGTCCAATAATGGACATTTCAAGGTAAAAAGAAAGAGCATTACATAGATGTCAGGTGGAGAACCTGTCCTTTACTGCCAATGAATAATGAATGAAAGATAACATGACTCATTAGTTACATAGAATGAACTTGTGGCCTGGTTCTTGACAAATCCAGAAAAATTGCAAAAAAAAAAACAGTTGTTATTTTGTTCGGATTGTTTCTTGTTATTTGCAGACAGCTGTTTCAATCTATTTACTATTACATGCTATATAAAGAATGTTTTACTACAATGCAAAAGTCACTAACTTGGAAATAATTTTATGACATGTAATAAGTGTGTTTCTTTTTTTTATGTTTTCAGGTAGTAAAGCTGTTATTACGTTATGGCGCAGACCCACGACAAAGCAACAGGAGAGGTGAAACACCACTAAAGGTTGCCAACTCTCCAACAATGCTAAACCTGTTGCTGGGCAAAGGCACGTACACCTCAAGTGAAGAAAGTTTATCAGGTATGTTATTTTTAGGTTACAACGTTACATTTGCCTCCTCGTATTTCCCACTCACTCCCTCAGATCCTCCTCCACCATCCTCCTGTCTGTCCCCCCTTCCCGCCTCACCACCATGGAGAGCAGAGCTATTCAGAGGCGGGGAGCTCTCCCTTCCACCTTTGCTCAGGAACATAGACTTACTCTCCCACTTCAAATCACAACTCAAAACACATGTATTCAAAACTGCATATTCCCTCTGATTCAAGCAGCCCCACCACCCAACCACGACTTGTATTGTTTTAACTGTTTTAACGTAGTTTAACTACCTATAATATCCCCTTTTAATTAATTGACTTATTTATTTTATTGTAATTGTTTTAACTGTTTTCACATTGTTTCATGATGTTTAACGTTTTTACTATTATTTTCCTTTTCTTACGTACCGTGACCTTGAGCGGCCTATAAATAAAATGTATTATTATTATTATTATTATTATTAATATTATTTGCTTGTGTTTTGTGTTTTATGACAGAGAAAAGGTGACATTTTTTTTCTTGTGTTTTTACATTACAGAATCTTCAGAAGAGGAAGATGCCCCCTCATTTGCTCCATCAAGCTCTGTTGATGGCAATAATACAGACTCAGAGTTTGAGAAGGGCCTAAAGTTAAAAGGGAAACCCATAGAGCCTCCCAAGTCTGCAGTTACTCCAGTCAAAGATGAATATGAATTTGACGAGGATGATGAGGAGGAGCGTGTCCCTCCCGTGGATGATAAACACCTTTTGAAAAAAGACTTTCGCAAAGATCAAATTAGTAAGGCCAACAGCTTCATCTCCATACCCAAAATGGAGGTCAAAACCTATTCCAAAAGCAACTCACTCACACCAAAGAAAACTGTCAGAAGGATCATTTCTGACAGTAACAGTTCCGACGAGGATGACAGGACGTTGTGTTTCACACCAGCGCCTACGATAAGGCAACAAGCACAGCAAAGTAATATCAAGATGAGAGACTCGAGCTTGAGCTCTAAACAACAGAAAGACAAGAACAAAGTAAAAAAGAAGAGAAAGAAAGAAAGCAAAAATAACGTGAGTAAAGAGATCAGGTTTAGCAAGGTCAATGACAAGTTTTGTACCTCTGACTCTGACTGTGGGGATTTGGAGAGTGAGGATGACAAGGGCTTGAACAGCATCAAGGACTCCTCAGCAGCAGGGCTGAAAGAATCAACTGGCCTCAATGCATCCTCATCCCACGGTAATTTGAATTCTCAAAAACAGGCAGCGTCATTAGCAGAACAGCATCCAAAGCAGTGGAGGACAGATGGATGGAAGACTGTGTCGTCTCCTACATGGTCAGATGTCAGTTCTCTTTCAGACTCCGTCAGAACACGGCTGTCAAGTGAGTCTGATTACTCTTCTGCAGATTCCAGCATAGAATCAATAAAACAAGTGAAGAGGAAGGCGCCGGAGAGCAAGAAGAAGAACAACAATGTCCATAGTAACACAGTAGAAAAGAAAAATTCAGAGGTCTACAAAAATTCGAGTGTAGACAGTGCTGTGTCTAAAACAGATGTCGATGGCAAAGTGCTGAAAAAACATAAGGTAAAGCACAAGCACAAAAATAAAGAAAAAGACAAAGCTCCCAGTCTAGTGCTGAATCAGGACATGAATGAAAAATTTGTCAAAAGTTATTCTTTTGATTTTGATGATTCAAGGCAGAAGTCTCTCATTGTTGAGTCAGACACGCCAGCTGAGGGCAAAATAAAATTATCGAAACATGAAAAAGACCATTCGAAAAAGGAAGACAGGCTATTAAAAAGCAAGTCTGAAGATAAGGATTGGGCATCAGTGAAAGATCTGCATAGACCAGCAAAGGAAGAGAAAAATAAGAAAACTAAAGACTCCAACAAAGACAAGGCAAATAAGGAGGAGAAGGACAAGCCGGTCAAATCTGAAAAAGATAGAAATGCTAAAGATAAGGAGAGAACCAGGGAGGAAAAACAAAAAGTTCACAAAGATGAGAAAAAGAAAAAGTCCAAGGAAAAGTCCTCCTCAAAAGCAGAGCGAAAATGTGAGCTAAAAGAGGAAAAGCATATTAAGGCTGACAAAGAGAAAACCGCCAAGGAGGAAAAAGACAAATCCAAAAAAGAGAAGTCACAGAAAGACGACACAGAATATGAGAGTTATGATGTCAACAACCGTTTTCTTAATTTGGAAGACACAAAACTAAGTGCTTCAGATGATAATCATGACAGATGGGGCTCTGAGATGTCCTCGGACTCCTCCCTCTATGAAGACAGTTGGGATGCTCCTATCAAAGAGTACAAAGAATACAAAGCCAACAACTCTGTTAAACTGATTGTTGAGACTGTAAAGGAAGAGACAAAACGGAAGGAGAACAAAGTTAAAGATAAAAAATCAGACCACAGCGAGAAAAGATCGGAGAAAGAAGCCTCTTCTAAAAAGAAAGACAAAGACTCTTCCGAAAAGACTAATGAAAAGAAAAAAGACTGGTCAGAAAAACAAAAACTAAATTCAAGTCACTCTGTAGATCGAGAAAAGAAAAGAAAGGATTGCACAGACACCGGCAAAGACAAAAAGGACAAGGACTCTTTAGACAGCAGTCGAGACCGCAAAGACTCGTATGAGTCCGTCAAGGAGAGAAAAGACATTAAAATCAAACAGGAATCAGTAAGAGAGGAGCATGGCAGTGACGCTTTCTTCAAAGACATTGATAATTGTAAATCATTGGACATCAGAGAAAGAAACCAATCTGGGAAGGAGAAAGACAAGAAAGGAGATGGAACAGAAAAGCGTGAGAAAACAAAAGCAGACAAGCACAAGGAGAAAACGAAAGATAGGGGAGCTGAAGTTGAAAAAGATAAATGTGAGAAAAGCTCCACAGAAAAACCAAGCAAGGAAAAAGACACGGACCGAGGCACCAAGGAGAAAAAGGATGGAGTCAAAGACAAACACAAAGAATCTCATGGTAAAGAGAAAGACAGAAAGATGTCTTTGGAATCAAACAAAGATAAAAAAGAAAAGGTTTCCCAAGATAAACATGCTGAAAGAGAAAAGGATTTCTTGGAGACAAAGAAAGAGGAGAGAAAACCTGAGAAACTGCGTGAAAAAACATGGTACAAGATAGCGGACATATTCACTGATGAAAGTGATGATGAAGACGATCCCTATAGTGGTAGTGTCCTCATGTCCGACTCTATCAGGAAAGACTCCACACCTGATCCAGATGAGCTGGATCACTTTCCTTCGGAGAAAAATAGAAAGTCCTCCACTGACCTTAAACACAATGCGGAAAAGCCAAAAGAGAAAGAACACAAAGAGAAGAAAAAAGAAAAGGCAGCATTCGACACTGGTAAGGAGAGGAAAGGCACGCTGGAGAAACACAACAAAGACAAGAAGGAATGTGTTGATGCAAAACACAAGGAGAGAAAAGACAGAATGTCAGTGGACTCAAATCAGGAGAGGAAAAATAAGCAGAAGCTTCTTGAAAAAAGGGACACAAGTGAAGAAAAGACAAAAAGCAAATATAAGGACAAGCTTGACCACTCTAAAGAAAGAAAACCTTCTAAAGGTAGTGGTGAGAATGAAAAGTCCCTTTTGGAAAAATTAGAAGAAGAAGCCATGAATGACTATAAAGATGACTCCAATGACAAAAACAGTGAAATTTCTTCTGACAGTTTCACTGACCGGGGCCACGAGCCAGTCCTGACGAGTTACTATGAATCCATCACTTTAGCAGATGTGTCTGAAGATAGAAGAGATTCATTGTCCATAACTACACCCCAGGACAAGTTCAGAGACAAGGAAAGACATCGCCATTCCTCTTCGTCTTCATCCAAGAAAAGTCATGATAAGGAGAAGGAAAAGGTCAAGAAAGAAAAGGGAGAGAAACGGGACAAGACGGAGGAGATCAGGGAAACCTACGGCCGAAGAGAGAGCCTTCCTTTTGAGAAAGAAACCATGCCCCTCGAAGCTGACCCTTACACATTTCCATACACCGGTAGGGGAGATGGGGATGATGACTTCGATAAAACACTGGAGTTTGAAAAAGAAATGTCCAAAAAGGACAAGTCGTCGAGTGTAATAAGTGACAGAACAAAGGACAAAAAGAAAAAAGAGAAACATAAGGAAAAAATAAAGGAGGAAAAGAACAAGTACATGGATGGTTTTGGATCATTTAAACAATCCAAGGAGGACATGAAGTCAGGGCTGAAGGACAGCCCACAGATCACTGTGCTGAAAGACAGGTCCAAAGAAGACAGTCCTAAACATGATATGAAAAAGGACAGAAACCGGGACTTGATGGACAAAGACAACAGACAAGACCAGAATAAATTTAAGATAAAGGATGAGAACGAAAAGCTCCCTCTGTCCAAAGACACAGCACGAAAAGATAACCGTCCACGTGAAAAACTGCTGGTTGATGATGATTATCAAATGACAAGTTTTGGGCAGATGTTGAGTCTTAAAGACCAAGAGATTGAGGAGCGCCACAAAAGACACAAGGAAAGGATGAAGCAGATGGAGAAGATGAGACTCAAGTCTGGGGATCCAAAACTTAAGGACAAATCGAAGTCCACAGATGAAGTGCGGAAAAATCGTAGTGAGCTCTCTTCCAAAAAATCCAACAGTTTAGAATCAGGACTCAAAGAGAAAAAGTTGAAAGATGTAGGCCTTCCTGTTCAAATGATGTCTCCAGGAAGGAAGTTCCAGCCTTCAGACACTCAGAACTCAAAGGATTGGCTTGGTGGCCACCAGATGAAAGAGCATCTTCCTGCTTCTCCCAGGCCAGACCAAAACAGGCCTACTGGTGTTCCCACACCTACATCTGTGATCTCCTGTCCAAGTTTTGAGGAAGTGATGCAGACTCCACGTACTCCATCCTGCAGTGCAGAGGATTACCCAGACATCATGTTGGATGGTTTGGATTGTCAAAACTCTGCGATGACTATGTCGATGAATGCCTGCTCCCCATCGTTCTTTGAAAGGTACTGGTTCCCACAGCATAACGGGCTTGTTCAGATTATTAAATTTTACTTGTGTGTTGTATTGCATTTTTAATGTCATTTTGTGTTCTTCACCCAGCAGGTACACCAACTCGCAGAGCTTCCAAGAAGGAACTTGCCCCACCCCTGCAAAGAACCTCCAGCTTCCATTTGTTAGTCGTTCTGCCTCCTCAGATGTCTGCAGACCTCTGGAGTTTAAGGCCGAGGGTGACAAGTTTCTCCAACGGCAAACTGATTCAGAGGTAGACTTTGACTCGTCCATTGCTAAACCTTTAGAGGACAAATCAGCGACGGCAGACAGATTAGAGTGCCTCTCATCCAACTACTACTCCCCAATGCAAATGCTGTCGCCTCGGCGAGAACCAGTGCATCCAACACCTGATGTGGCAGCACCAATTCTAACAGGCACTGAGAGTAATGAGCATCATCCCGGAAGTGTGTACAGTTTCCTGCCCACGCCCTCTACACCAGTCCACAGACCTGATCCACAGGAGCCCTGCTTTGACATTGCTGCACCACCAACACCAGCTCCTGCAGCTTTGCCACCCCTGGACATTGACGATATTGCCGAGCCTCACCACAGTGAACCTAATCTGGTTCTTTCAAATCTTCCATCTGTCACAGAAGAACATGAACCAGAGCAGGAGCAAGAACAGGAACAGGAACAGGAAGAGGAGGAGGAAGAGGAGGAAGAAGAAGATGAGGAGGAGGAGGAGGAGGAAGAGGAGGTAGAAGGCGACCTAGGTGAGACTGGTGAAGCGGAGCACTGTGCGATAGAGAATCTTGAGCAACCAAGGGAGCCATGTTCCTTCTCACCTCAGATTGAGGACCCACTGAGAAAGAGCTGGCCTGTCGACTCTCCAGAAAGACAGGATTCAGAGAACCATCAAGTCTCGCCCAAACACCCAGACCCAATCCAGGGAGAGAACTGTTATGATCACAGCATGGACTGGAACTCTGATATGGACATCAAATCTCCCCACAGGACATATGGGGAAATAGAAGCAGCTGTCTCTAAAATAACTAGTCCTTACTCACATTCAGAAACTGACTTGCACCACTTGTCCGGTCATCCCTCTGTCACTCCACCATATCATAACTGGAACAGGTGGCACAAAGAAGACCCAGAAGATCCACAAGACTATGATGAGCAAAGGGAAGCTGTGGCTGAGATCCCATCTTCTCCAGATAGACACGATAACATCATGGATGGGGAGCCCAACTATTTAAACACCTCGTCCTCTTCAAATAGGTTAGAGTCTTTCTTTCAGGACTGCAAACCGACCATGGAAGAGGGTCATCAGATAGATACTGAGATGATGTGTGTAGAGCCAGAAAATAGACAGACTACACACACTTTCACCGCCACCACAGAGGGTCACATCAGTCCAGATGTGGGCCACGAGCCATTGGTGCCCTGGGCAGATCCATTCACAGATGATCTGGGATCCTTCTCCTTGCCGGACCTACCACTGGCAGACACCGAAAAATACGAAGAACCCGAGCCTCGGGATCCTGATCCAGTTGACCACAACAAAGACATGCCAACCAGCCTCATCAGACAGGGTCTCAGTGAGAGAGATGAGACAGACATCATAGAGGTTGACTTACCAGCAATGGCTAAGACGTCTAGCTCTGCAGGAGACTTGGGATTAGGAGAACCTACTGGACACGATTTAGTCATCACATCTCCACATGTCAACTTCCAGCAAGACCTGGAACCTGAAGCTCAAAGTGTGCCAGTTAGCAGCCCTCTTTTCCTCACTCAACGTCAGGACAGTAAAGTTTCCTATGGGCATCCTGATGACTTGGAATCCAGTACGTTGTATTCCTCTGTGAAGTCTGACAGCAGTCAGCAACCTGACACACCGATCCATTCCCTGCCCGCATCAATACAGTTGCGAACAGACGACTCTGTGACTGCTGTGAAGTCAGAGGTGAGACAGGAAGAGATCCCTGACCCTGTCGCTGTCTCACCAAGTCCTCATCCTCAGCCACCAGTGGCAGTCAGCCTCCCCAGCACAGTGGATTTGCCAGACTCACAGGAGACAATGTCCAAGCTAACCGCTGTTCCCCTGACCACTGCATCCACCATTGTAGATATTCCTAAAAAGGTGGACGAAATCCCTCAAAGAATAACACGAAATCGCGCCAAGAACAATCCCCCTGCTGCTGCTCCTTCTACCTCCACCATAGTAACCTCATCTGCCACTGTCAGTGCAGTCACCACCTGCCCAGCAGCTAGCGTTAATCTGGTTCCTACTAGAACTCCAACACCTACCCTAGTCTCTACCTTTTCAACTTTGAAGAGAGACAAAGAACCCACAATCCATGTCTCCTCGACATCAAATTCCGTCACAACGGTGTCTGCACCTGCTTCTATAACAACTTCTGCTTCAGTCGTTCTCACTAAGACGACAAAAGGACGGGTTCTCACAGTAGATGATGAGGAGTCTCAGACCCAGCATCCTAGGAAAAGAAAGTTTGCTCGGCCCACTGGGCAGCAGGTCCAGGTTCAGCTGGTAAACACAGCAATGCAGCAAACCAGGGAGATGATTCAGCAGACTTTGGCTGTTGTGGTTAATGCCATTAAGCTGGATGACATTGAGCCTTACCACAGTGATCGCTCCAACCCATACTTTGAGTACTTGCAGATAAGGAAAAAGATTGAGGAAAAGAGGAAGATTCTTTGCTACATCACTCCACAGGCTCCACAGTGCTATGCTGAATATGTGACCTACACCGGCTCCTACCTGTTAGATGGCAAACCCCTCAGCAAACTCCACATTCCTGTGGTAGGTTACCCCAATCTAGCCCTCAGATTTTAAGATTTCGGAAAATGTCAACGTATTTTTTTGTTGTCTTTATTGAGTGTGTAATGGATCTTGCTTGCATTGGCTCAACAGATTGCACCGCCTCCATCGCTGTCAGAACCTTTGAAAGAGCTCTTCAGGCAACAGGAGGCAGTTAGAGGGAAGCTTAGGTTGCAGCACAGCATAGAACGGGTAAGAAGATAATTATCATGAGGACAAAAAAAAGTTCTATCCTGTCTTTGATTGTTTTAGTCTGGATTCATATTCAGTGCCGCTAAACCTTTGTGTTTTGTCACTTTGATGGTTCGCAGGAGAAGCTGATCGTTTCATGTGAGCAGGAGGTTTTGAGGGTCCACTGCAGAGCAGCCAGGACAATAGCAAATCAGGCGGTGCCATTCAGTGCTTGCACCATGCTGTTGGACTCTGAAGTATATAATATGCCTTCAGAGAGTCAGGTTAGTAAATTGATTAAATCTGTAACTCCTTGCTGTAGTGTTCATACACAATTACCAGGGCTGTCGCAATGACAACGTGGGATTGTAATGTTAAAACATGTGGTCTTTGACCATAGCTGAGTAAATTATGAGCACAACTTTACCTTTACTCTCGACTGTGAGTACAACACATTTGGTACACTATTTATTAACGTGTCCACCTTTCTGTGTTGGCAGGGTGACGAGAACAAATCGGTGAGAGATCGCTTCAATGCACGCCAGTTCATCTCCTGGATTCAGGATGTTGATGATAAATATGACCGCATGAAGGTAAGATTTTGCACCTTTAATTATTTAATATGTTCCATCAAAATTTCAGTTGACAAGCAGAAAGCCACACTTTTGTATGATTGTATATTTGTATATTTTGTATTTTATATGATGTAATTGTTTGTGTTTCTTTTTACAGACATGTTTGTTGATGCGGCAGCAGCATGAGGCAGCAGCACTCAATGCAGTGCAAAGGATGGAATGGCAACTGAAGGTCCAAGAGCTGGACCCAGCAGGCCACAAGTCCCTTTGTGTCAATGAAGTGCCGTCCTTCTACGTCCCAATGGTCGACGTCAACGATGACTTTGTCCTCCTTCCTGCGTGACATGCGTGCTTACAGATAAGAGCGCCAACGGTTTTTATAAGGACTTCGTTAAAAAGAACGAATGGAAAGGGCTAGCAAGTTTGACAGAGGACTTTAGATAATAAAAATTATATTCTTTAGAAAAAGTAAAGATATTAAAAAAACTTGCTCTCAGTTCCCTTCCATGAAGAAGGAATCGTGTTTTTACCGGAGGGAAAAGAAAATACAAAACTTGCACTTTCATCCTCAGACGTTTTTATGCTTTTGGTCGATCAGAGCTGGAAAAGCAGAAACCGTTTTTGCTCAAATGCTCTGACATCAGGACACTGAGACCACCGATGGAAAGGTATACCTTGCATTTTTTGGTTCTTTTTCGTTGAAGAACTGTACCACTGGGAGAAGATACTGAGAAGAGCTCTCTCCGCAGTGCGGTGCCCCTGCTACAGCAGGCCTGAGGATGTGCTTCCCCCGTCACTCCCAGGTTCCTTTTTTGGGACGGAAGATCTACACCAAGTCAGTGATGGACTGTCAGTGAAGATGTTGTTGCAGTGTAGATCCTAAACATCTAAGCATAAAGTGACAGCCAGAACAGACAGACAGCAAAGTAGGAAGCGGCTACGATGGTTGAGAGGTTACCAAGCGAAACATCCCACGAAGAGTGCATGACTTCCCTGCACCTGACCTGACTGTGCAGCAACTGTGCAGCTGAGTCTGCGGCAGGTCAGAGTCAAGTAGAGCAGAGGGTTTTCCAAACATGTGAGTGTACATCCGGGTCCAGTGTCTGAGGAGAAGAGACTGACTCTGCTGCCTCTCAGCCTGGCTGAACAGATGGAGATGAGTAAGGATGACTGAGGACAGACCGAGGGGTTCCTCAGCTTTCCTTCATGCTCTGAGACACACACATCAGACTGCCATGGACTGCAAAAGCAACCACAGGACAACCAGAAGAAACAAATATAAAGAATGTTCAGACTCTAAAAGACTATTGAGAAGTGGTGGAAAACGGTGGTTTTACAGGAGAAGAGAAATATTGTTTGTGTCTATTTCTTTACTTGGGCATTTCATTTTTTTTCTGAGGAAGTGACTTGAAACACTACAGAGCCAATATTAGTTTAATGAAAAAAAGCAAACAAAAGAAAACAGAAAAAAAGTTGTATTCCATAAATTATGTACAGTTTTATATTCGTTAACCAATGTATTCTTGCTGCCTTCTAGATAATTTATTTTGCCACACATTACTGCACAGTTGTAAATAACCTATGTACTGTAATATCACTCAGTTAAGTGTAAAGAAAAAAGATAAAAGAACTAAAAATTATCTTTTTATGTACAGTTCACATTCGGGCAGCACTTTCCTCCCCGTTCATATCCATGGGCCAAAATGTGTACAGGATTCTGTCAGTATTTGAAAGATTCCAGTACAGACTGGTTATGGTTCCATCTATTGAACCAGTCCAGGCTTAGATGAGGTTTTCCCTCTGTACATGGATCAACACATAACACAAATATAGCTGACAGAGAAAAGCAGCCTCATAGAGTCCCTTGGATGTAGCAGAATAACTGGTTAATGATTTATTTAAAAAGTAGAGAGAGGATTATTATTATTATTATTATTCATTATTGCTTTACTTCACAGTTATATCTGAAAATTTCCGACCAAGAAAATGCCTTTTTCAGTAAAAAAAAAAAAAATTAAGAAAAAAGAAAAAAAAAACATTGTTGGGCAAAGTCACACACATTTACAGTATATCAGAGTTTAAAACCTATAGTGATGTCATTCATGTCTAATGCCATCTTGTAGTGTGTATAAGTTTTGTTGAACTTGTTTTTACTTTGCTAGAGTCAGACTGAAATTGTCTTGTCGTGATCACAACCCGTTGTATGAAAACAAGACACAGGTCTTTCAGCATTTCTCTCTCTGCTCACCCGCTTCGTCTTTGAAAAAGACAGAAGCCATTTAAAGGTTCCACCCTGTTGCAACATGACATCATCTGTTTCAGTCAGTCAGTCTGTCCGTTGCTCTGTGTTGGAGAGCACACTTGTTTTACCTTGGTGCTGTTTCATCTTCACCCGCTGAATGGCACGACACCTCAGTGGATACAAAAAATTTTACGAACCTTATTTTGCTTTGCATGAGACCTGTGGCCTTACAATTGAGTGGGTGTTTTACAATTATTTAAATTTCTCATTTGACTCGTTGGAGGTTAGATTTCCTGAGTTTGAGTTATATTCGAAAACCCTCAGTCAAATTTGTTATCAAATTTTATCAGTTGCCTATTTCTAATAGGTTTGGCTTGTGTTTTTAATCGTTTTCGTTCCTTCCTCGTGTTATTCTGTTTAGCTACGTTCATGTTGTTGTATCTGGCCTGAGCAGACACTTACCGATAACGTTAATTTTTCTTAGAAATCAAATCAACCAAAAATGTTAAATGACTCGGGGCAGTGCAGAGGAAAGTAGTAGCTCTTATGCTGGTTTTGAGGTTTTATTGTTTTATTATCCCTGTAATAGTAGTCATTTTTGGTCGTCTGTACCAGTTTTCTACCCTTAAGTGATCCCTGCATTTAAAAAAAACACACAACTTTCAATTTAAAACATGGCATGTCTGCTTTCTGTCCATGAGAGGCGTCTGAAGACCTGATGGAAACATACTCTGAATCTACTCATGTTACTGAGACACGGTTACTCAGCGCTGTCACCGTGGATGGTTTGTCTTGTCAAGTGAAATGGCTTTTTGTATTACACTGTGGCTCAAAGCAAAGTCCTGGATTTTTTTTAACATATAATAATTCACACAAAGTCTCGCAAAGTTAGATTGACACAGCCTGAAATATAAGGTGGAAAATCCCAAGTTTGTTCCTGTTTTGCTTTGGTTGGTGTCTCGTTGTTTTTTTTTGTTCGTTTGTTTTTGGGAACGTGGTTGTTGGGTGTTTTTAGTTCACGAAATCAGCTTGTGTGTGTGTTTGTGTTTTTAGCTCATTGTAGTTTTGAATGTTGTTTTGTTTGCTTTAAGGGTTATTTTCCCTTTTGTAACGGAAACATAAACACCAGTGGCATGTCAATCACGTTGCTTTATTGAGCTGAATGTATACCGTTACTATTCCCTGACCTACAGCACCCTCTCACTATTGTTTACAAGCCAGTGCGTATGTGTGTGTGTGTCAGTTTTGTACATCACCCTTTTTTTATTTGTTTTAGCTTTGCCTTTGTTTTTTACTCGTGTGATCAGTCATTCAATTGAACCACAAAGGCTTGAAATAGTGATGGTTGACATTTTGTAACATACCGTCTCTCCCTGGATCTGAGACCCACACAAACACACAGCTGGACACCTTCGATTGACCACAGTGATTCCACAGCTTGAATAGTCGCCCAACGAAAAAGAAAAGGATTAATTAGATACACACAGATACACACATCAGTCCTCAGATGCACAGTTGAGCACTTGGTGGTGGTGACACAGCTTATAACCTGACACCACCTCAGTCAGCAACATATTACCTCTACTTTCCTTACATTCGCTTAATGTTTATTTAGGGTTTGTTGTTTTTTTTTTTCTTATTATTACTGGACATAGATATACATAATTGCTCATTTTTTGTGGAATCACAATTTCAAGCCTTTTTTCTTGTTTTCTTTTGTTTTGTTTTTTTTTTATTATTATTTTTTAATTAAAACCCAGACTGTAGCTGTTTCTTTGTTCCTTAATTTTTTTTAGAATGAAAATGACTAATACAAAGCATGGAGAACTACTCTTTAAATGGTGAAAAATAATCTATTTATTATCTTTTTGTTTTTTTTGTTTTTTTTTTTCTGACACCTGTGGTATGTTTTGAGTTGAAGTTGGTCTCCGCTGTGTAAATTTTTCTCCTTGTAATGCGTGAAAGAGACATACTGTACATAGTTGTGTAAATAAAAACCTCCCAGGATGTTTTGCACCCTCCTCTTTGTACTAGTCTGAAAAATTGCGTAGAATGTGGGGTTCTAACAGCAACGGGCAGAGTCTGCTCGCTGCCAGCAATTACGATGTAACAATGTAACATTTTTTTATCTGTACAATGTAGTTTATTTGTGTACATATTGTTGGAGCAGCTAAGGGGGCGGGGGGAGTGTATGAAGGGGGGTTGTTGATGCTATCGTCAGTGCTGTAACAGAACTCCAGTACTTTCACCTCTAGCTGTTGTTGATTTCTTGCAAAAGTTTTAAGAAAAAGGACAAAAAAAAGTTTGAAAAGGAGTGAACCAGAAAATGAGGATGGATGGCAAAAAAGACTAAAACTGAAAAGTAAAAATTCTAAATTGTTATTTTCTACAGTTGCATGTACAGAGAGCGTGAGAAACTGCTGTTGTTCCTCAGAGACTATGTTCGTTAATAAAACTTCGAAATATTACCCACTGCCTTCACTTTCTTAGCTTTCTGCGTGGCTCGTCTGTGTTGTGATTGTGAGTCTTGTTTTATTTTTATTTTTTTGTCAGGGGCCAGATTGGATCAGAAAATATCTGTTGGACAACTCATCTTTCCCTGTGATCTTTCAAATACTATTGGAGTACTTTATCAATGAAATACTGTACCTCACATGTACATGTAATCATATTTTTATTTATTAGAATAACATTTAATCATGTAAATGCTTCAAAGTGTTGCCATATAGGATAATCCCCAGTGGTAGTCTCTCTGCAAAAGGAAGAGGACATTTTTTTTCAATTTTTATCAAATATTTAGGTAAATATAGGTTACAGTATATGTGAGCGCTAAACGTGATTACCAGTAGATGGCAGTAATGAGACATGATAAAATGAAATTACAGCGTCTTTTCATTTAGTTTAATTTTCAATATGCATATGTGGAACAACAACTGATCATGAGGAGCTGATGGTAGTCAATAAGAAGAGTGAAAGGAAGATTAGTTTAAAAAAAAAAAGTTTCTGGCCGTGGTTCGTCCCTGAATGTCTGGCCTCTCTCCCAAAATCCGTCGTTCTGTGATCGTCCCTCCGCCCATCACCTCCTGCTTTGGATTGAGGAGTGTGTGTGTGTATGTGTGTGTTCATGGGTGTAGGGTGAGAGTGAGCGCACTCAGCGCGCCATGGCCGCGGACACGCACGTCAACGCCGAGTCCCCGCTTCACATGGATTACAACGCCAAGGTTTTCCCTCAGACTGGCGGGTTCGGGCGGTACAACCGGGTGGTGGTGGCGTTCAGCTGGTTCCCCAGCTCCGCGGTCATTTTAAACCTTATCAGCGACGTTTTCTTCACTTTGATACCGGAGTCGTATCACTGCAGACCGGACCCGCAACTGCTTCCCTCCACTTTCCTCCCCACGAACTTCACGGCTCAGGGGTACTTGAACCTCACCATTCCCTGGGTGAACGGCCGGGGCCTCAGTCACTGTCAACTCTTCAAATATCCGGCCAACATCTCCGACTTCTCCCACTATGTTCCAGTGGAGAGGGTTCCCTGCACCCTGGGCTGGGAGTACACTCAGTCGGCTGGGCTGCACAGCAACTTTGTCACCGAGGTAAAAAGACGACTCTCTTTCATATTACTAACGGCTCATACCAACAGACTGTTGCTTTGTGGTTCAGTCTAGGAAAATGGCCAAGAAAATGTCCCCTAAAACGTTTAAATATATATATTTAAAAAGTAAATAACGTTTTTCCGTTAGCATTTCTCTCCAAAACTAACATACTGTCGTCGATGTATGAGCTGTGTTGACATAATTTAGAGCTGTTTTTATATTGTTGTTAGAACTCGGAGATTGATATTGCAAATTCCTACAGTTTGTATGGCAATTTGATATTTTCAGTTAAGATAGACATTTAGTTTTTGAAATATTAAAAACATAATTTCGTGTTTTTGTATGAGAAAACGAACGAAAGTGTCACCTTAAATATCCATTTTTTTTAAATTGTTGTGTTTAACAAACTGTTAACTGGCTACACCAGACAAGCACAAATTCTGCGGTTCCTCTAGGTGTCGAACCCAGGACTCTGCTCTTGGAAGTTGGTAAGCTAACAGCTACACAATGGAACAGACAAATTAAGATTTATAATTCATATGAAGAAAAGAATACGATTAACAACTAGATTTATAATACATAATTTAGAAGTTGTCCAAACTTTGAGATCAGGGTGATTCAGTTTGACTGTTTTCAGAAACACTATTTTTATTATAATATCACCACAATATGTTGTAAATAAACTTCAAGGAATCCTTGGATAGCCTTTTTTTCTCAATAGTCAACATACTGTAACATACTTATATTGTTTTGTTCTAAAAGACGTTTTTTTTTTTTTTACATAATTTGAAAGCGTGTCATCATTTTTATGTAATGTGTAGATAGATATTTGTTCTGGCTATATTTGTTTGTCATTTCTGAACTTGTGATCGTGTCAGCAGGTGAGAGTCACCTGTGCTCCTGCACTTCATACAGTCAGTATGAAGTGCAGGAGCGGAATTGTTTCACTAAAAGCAGGTTTGTCTCTGCTCTAGGCTTTGTGAACTGTCTCTGTTTGCTTCAGTCAATATTTGCCCTGGTTCATCTGTTCTAATCCTGCTGCCATGTTTCACACTTATCTTTGGTGTACACCAGGGTCAATGTTAGACAGTAATCCAGTGATGCTGTTTGAACTGTTTGAAATGGCAGATTACTCCAACGATAATGTTGCAAATATAAATATAAAATATATGTCTTGTACTATTTTCACGGACCAGATGTTAAGTTGTGGCAGATAAATACCCCTTAATAAAATTAAATTTCCGGTATTCTGAAATATTTTCCTACCTATAAAATCTTCCTACCTGCTACCAGACCAGTATAAAAAGTTAGAATCTTGTATCAATGACTCTGCGTCATTTTGAGTTTATTGTTGTTGTCTTCACCGAGAAAATATTTCCTAATCAAATATAGTTGCATTATTGATGATGAAATCCTAGCCATTCTATTGGTCAGTTCTTTTGTTGATATGGGTATGGATCAAGAGGAAGTAATAGCCAGATGGGGCCAAAAGGACACATTATTTCTCTGCGGCCCGGCACCTATTCACCCACGGATGGGTACCGGTTCCCAGTGGGGGACTACTGTCTCAGAAGACATCTTTGTTTGTGAAGTTAGTGACATCTGATGCTTGTATCATTAGTCGAGTCAAGGTTAATTCAGCTATCGAAAAGATGGTTCAATTACATGTCCTCATCAATGGGACTTTTAAGCCAAAAAGAGTAGTTTGGCATCAGTGGTGGCCAAATGGCTAAGAAAGCAGACTTGAGTCTGTAAGGCTAGAGGCTTAAATCCACCAGCTGCCAGGTTGTCACTGCCACTGCCACTGCATAGCACCATCTGGACCCACATAGCTTGGCTCACCACCAACAGACAGGCTCATAGTATGGAGCATTGTGATTTGGGTGACAGTCTTGGAAACTGAAGATAAATGAATGAATGGTGTGTTTCTGGTAACTTAAAAAAATATTGGGCCACTCAGTTAAAGTTATGTTCTGTGCAAGATGGCTGCGCTTGGTTTATGCAGGGTAGGCCCTAAAGAGAAGCCTATTATCGTACCATCTTGCGTCGATGTCTGCGAACTAAACAATCTTAAGTTCATAGAAAAGACAGCGTTACGGTAAACAAAATGTCTCAAAAAGATCCATTCTTTATGGCGAGGCATCGTATGTAGAGCAATTTTCTTCAGGGCATTATGTTGGTTTGTGAGTATGGTTTAACATGTGATTGGGCTAGACGTGTCAATCAAGTAGCCACTTGATGACTTCAGCAACATGGCTGCCTTCATGGTTTATCATAATGTGATTGATATAGAGTAATTGTCTCTGTCTTCCTCTATGGCCCATAGAAACCAGAGAAATCTGCTTCTTTTACTTTTCTTCACTGAACCATCACAGACTAAAGTACAGAAAGTTTTACCACATCCTGTTTTGCTGCCACTCAAGGTTACATTGTCAATGTGAGGTTTCAAGGCTTGGGGTTCAGCTCAACACTTAAACATGTAAGGGGAGTTTCCATTACTGTAATGTCTCCTTTGTATCATAATGTGGTTCCTGTTTACTCATGCGACAGCGTTGAAGCGCTGATGTCCTCCTATATTATGTCTTAGAATAGGTCACAAATTGAATTTTCCTAATGCTGATCAGGTTTGTGTCTTGCTGAACATATTAGCCTCAAAACTGTGTAGTGTGAGTGGGGGGTGGATGTAGTCAGCTGTATAGACCTGAAAATATTCTCCGTAGAGAAAGATCTGAAGGGAATGTCGACAGTTTTACATACAATCCAGAAAAGGATTTAGTGTTGGTGGTAAGCAGGCTCACAAAATCTTTGGATACAGACTGTAATCTGAATTTTATCTCAAGAATATAGGCTGGTGTCCTTGCATTTAAGTAAGGAGACCAGCACTTTTCATGTTTACATCATTTTGTGTTTTTTTTGTTTCTTTTTCCATCACATGCTCTTTGAGAATCCGTCCTTGTCCCCAAATATTGATAACAGGAACAAATGAAGACATTAACAACCTGGTTCTGTGCAGTAATCTGGAATTGTGCGCATTAAAGCTACAGATGATAAAACTATTGAGTCGAGTAGTAAGTTGGCCAGTTGTAAGTTAGCAAAGTTTTGGCCAACTTAAGTTGTGCAACAACTAGCTGTTGGAGGCTGCTGTGCAGTGCTTGATCACAGCCCTAGTTCAGTCATTATGACTAATTGTCCCTCAGATTGTTGTCTGTTTACTCTGATGTCACGCGCATAAACAGTTGCAAAACACAATCTGTGCTGTTAGGAAGTCGGGCACTTCCCTGGCCTTTCCTAAAGTGGAAATTTGCTTCCTCTGTTCATGATGTGACCAAGGAAAAAAACAGTGAAAGGACAACTTGAGTGAAATACCATCTATTCAATGAAAATACTGTGTCTGTGTCACTCACATATTCTAAAAGTCACAGTCCATCACTACCCCATAGACTTTATTACTTTATCAATGGCCACTATTGAACATTTACAAGGATATTTCATTATTGACTGAGTGATAGTGGAACCACTGAGTGATAGTGGAACCATTTTATTTTAAGTTTGAAACGAAAAACAGTAATTTAACCAAAATGACTATGAACTCCTAGAAAACATGATAAAAGACAACCCTCCCAAAAGATCTTGCAACCCACCTGAGGGTCACAAACCAGTCTTCCTCAACATATTTGAATGCTGCTACATGGAGTTAGGAAGAAGTCAGAAATGTTTCTACCTCTTTTCCCAGAGACAAACTGCTGTAGATCCTGAGGACACAGACATGCTCTTCTTTTCTTTTCTTTTTCAACCATAATGGGAGTCAGCGGATTTTTTAACTGGATTAGAAGGGACGTGATCAACATTCCCGTTCTCTCACAGGGTTCTGTCCCATCCCTGTCTAAACCTGTTACCAACTCTGATTCCAGACATACTGTAAACTGTACACTGTTGGATAGAGCCATCATATTTTTAAAATAGATTTATGAAATGAGCTTCAGTACTGCCATCTACTGGTATTCGCTTTCACATACAACTGTTTTTCCCTGGAACTATTTTTTCAGCACACATCATTTAGAGCAGTGGTTCTCAAGAGGTGTCACTCTGGCACCCACATCTTTCTGTGTCATTAAGTCACAGCCCACTTTGATAGAATTCAGACCAAGCAAATTCTTTTAACATACACATTTTATTCAGCAGTGTTTACCTTTCTAAAATAAGAAATTTCATAAAATAAAACATATGCTCAACAGCTGATTCACATAATTTCTAACCAGCTGTTTGCGACCCATTCAGAATGAGTCCGCGACCCACTTTTGTTTGGGCACCCACCAGTTGAGAACCACTGATATGGAGAACCAGGGCTTCAGGTTTTCATTGTTGGAGGAAAACTGATAATGATTTTTTACAAATATTCCTATATTATGCTAAAATCTTGATAAATTGATTTCATATATATTAAATGGTATTTCACCGTCCTTTAACATTTTGTGTGTAGTGGGACTTGGTTTGCAGCGACTACTGGAAAATCCCAATGCAGCATATCTGCTTCATGATGGGGTGGATTATGGGATACATATTCCTGGGAACGTTATGCGACAGGTCAGTACATATGAATATATACTTTTCGAAAGCACTATTAGTACGACCCATTGAGTAGAATTTGTTACTGTGTGTGTTTCCAGGTTTGGTCGTCGCTGCTGTTTCCTCCTGTCCCTTAGTCTGTCCAGTCTGCTGGGAGTCGCAGTGTGTTTGTCCAACAGTGCTTTTGTCTTTCTGCTGCTGCGTCTGTCTCAGGGAGCTGCACTGGCCGGAGTCTGTCTGTCATCTTACATTGCACGTGAGTCTCCTGCACAGAACAGAAAAAATATATATATTTCAAGAAGAGTTTTTCTTTTGCCCGTAGGGCTGCTGCCACTGTTGCAGTAACAGGTAAGCAGGTAAAGATAGATGAGTGGATAATTCTCAAAGGACTGTGGCCACAATCTGATAATATAAAAAAATATTTTAGAGAGCCAATTTCTCTATCCTTGATGTGGAACTTCACCTCCTGTCAAGTTGTAAACACCGTCATAGAGTGATATGTGTAGCGGTCATGGAGGCTGCTGCCCTCACCACCCTGTAATAGATAAGTGGATGACAATGAATGGATGGATGATTGGCTGCACTGAGAAAATGTTTCAAAGTTGACAGAAGGGCAGTTGGTGGCCTGTTGGTAAGTTACTACGTGTATAATATCTTTCCCACATACTGCTCTCCGGGCGCTATCCAGAGGTTAGTAAAGTTCTAAAAAAAAATAAAAAAATAGAAAGGCAAAGTGAACTATTATTCTGACCTGTACACACTGACCCTGCACACACTCACCGTATTATGCATCTGTAATGTGTCGCTTTACATTGTCTCCTGCAAATTGCTTACACTTCCAAACAACCCATAGATGTAAACCTTTATATATGTTCCATACTAACTCAGTACAGCCGATTTGTTAAGCTGTTTTTGGATGATGTTCCTTCAATCTTTGTGAAGATTTAGTATAATCTTTTTTTTTTCTAACAAACTTTATTTACAACTATTAGTCTGTTCATGTTGTGTTAAAGTTTGTTTTAGGGCCTGTTCTGTATTTGTACCAAGAGGGTGACAGCATGATCTGCATGTTTTTGTCTGTTCTTATTGATAGAGGCAACAACAAACTATCGAGCTCTACCTCTGTCCTCATGATTTAGTCAAACAGCAAACATAACCATCAGATTGTAATGCAAATACAGAGATAAGACAAATCCTACAATGCGAATGCAGCTGTAAACACAATGGTCCATGTCAGGCTGTCTAATTTCAGCTTGGTAATACAAAATAGAATACTGGTGGAATTGAACCTGAAACCTTCTGGACTCAAGGCCGCTTTCTTTAACGCTATGCCCTTAATGCTGGCCTTCACAGTGACATATTGGTGTAAAACAACAGTCATTTTCACCAGGGGCAACATCCTCATTAGAAACAAATGCTTGTTTAGCTCCTTGGCCTGTGGGCCTTGAGATATAAGATTTATTAAAATATTTATTTATTTAAATAATTTTAAGACATATGATGGAGAAATTTTGATGTTACATAAAAGTAGAATAGCATTAAAAGTTGTCATTCATTTTTAAATGTCTTCTGTGCAACCTGTGTATCAGTGTTTCTTATTGATCCCAGTAAAGTGGTGAAATCAGCAGAGCTCCTGAAACTTCTCTGAAACATTAGAAGGCTGCTCCACACATGTCACATGTTTGTACGTGGGTCTGTGTTGGTGACCGGTCAAGCAGTGAGTGAGTGAGTGAAGTATTTTGTGCTGAGCTGTGACTGACAGCAGGCAGCTGAGTGGACCTTGTCTTCTGTCCTCCTCTATCAGCTGCTCGCTCTGACCTCCGACACATCTCCTGTCTCTCATTACTGCATTATATCGAAACTTTAAACTTGAACAAACAGAAAAACATTTTCACCCTTTAGGCAAACGCAGGCGTTGATGATATCAAATAAACCTTTACAGTCACACACTTAGTAGAAACCCACCTCGTCCTGAAAAGGACATTCCAAAGGATTTTAATCTGAAGAATGTCTAAATGCAAAAGTGTGACTCTCTGATTCCCCAATTTTGGCAGATCCCGATTTCATACAGTAATGGAACTAGTTGAAAGTGAAGTATTGTTGAGCACAGCATTTAATTTATTTTAATTCATAAGTAATAATGAAACTGCACTTATCACTGTCTCTTCACTTCAGAACCCTTCAAAATAAAGTACTTGGAACCTTAGATTAGATTACATAGATTAGATCAAACTTAATTAATCCTGCAGGAGTTCCTTTGGTTACTATTCCAAATTGTGTTTGTATTATTTTTTTAGTCAGGGGTCTACAAAATATAAAACAATCCTATCCTGGTCTTGGTTGGTTGGACCATGGGTGTCTTTCAGTGTTGATCCACAACAGTGATACCTCTCTGATAGTTGTGTCACAAGAACGCCAGTGAGATGAGAAAAATCATAAAGTTCATTCATTCATTTATCTTCATCCTCTTATCCAGGTCACAGGGCCAGCAGTCTCCACGACTGCCACCCAAATCACAAGGCTCCATACTGTGAACCTTCTGGTGGTGGCCCCAGTGGAAGTTATGTGGGTTGCGATGACGTGATGCTCGTTGAGGATTAGAACCTGAAGGCATTGGGACCTCCTGGTCTCCTTTTTCCATTAGGGCACAACTGTCCAGTTATAATAATAATAATAATAATTACAACTTTATTCATCGTTCGGGAAATTATGCCTCTGCATTTAACCCATCTGCGTAGTGAGCAGGGGGCTGCTGGCTGAGCAGTTTAGGAGGACCATACTCAGGGCACATCAGCGGTAACTTACGGGGATTCAAACCTGGGGCCATGCAAACCCAAGTCCACTTCCTTAACCATTACGCCACCAACTGCCAAAAATGAGGAACGCTACACGAATTTGCTTGTCAGTTATTATATTATTTATATATATTTTACCCTTTATGAACTTCTTTCGCACTGGTATCAACCTTATCTAGACTGCTGCACAATTTTATGCACAATAAATGGAAAATATAGAAATCAATAGATTAAATCAATAGATTAAATAGACACGTATACAGCCACAAGAATGTGGCTGAAAGACAGGGGGAGATGCTGAGGGATTTTACAATTCCTAGTCTAGTAAAGAAAGCAACCAGCGATCGTTTGCAAATGCAGTTATCCCAATCTCTAAATGAGAATCCGCTCTCCTGCAGCCAAACTCTTTGAATGTTGAACATAAATTTTATGAGATTGAATTTAAAAAAAGTGGAAATGTTCTAAGGGAGCAAAAGGAGAACCACTTTACAGTCAGTCCCCCACAGATAGACCTACAGTTATACTAGAAACACACTTTGAACTTTCCTGGCTCACTGTGCTACTAAGATTTTAACTGTAGACAGTCTTCTTTCATATATATATTGTGTAACTCTTTGTATCCTGCACATCTGTAGTCTACAATTTTTTCCCCATAAATACATGTTGGTTCAGAGGAGACTTCTCTGCCTGGCACTGATGTTGGTCGTCCTCCACCAGCTTGTCTTCATTCTGCAGTGAGGCAACATCAGGAATGTAATTATGTGAGGGAGAAGTGCACATTCCAGCCAGGGAAAAGGAGGAGGAGGAGGAGGCCATGTTGGTACAGTGTTCAATACTGAAGTAGTACAAACACGCAACACTCATGTCTGTGGTACTAATACTTCAGTGTACTCCCTCATTCCTGGAGGGTCAGGATGAAATGATTCCCCAGTTATTTCTTCAAGGTTGAGATTCCCTCATTGCTGTCCTGGCTGTTTAGATGTTGGGAAAACAATAACAGGGCTGAAGCAAAGAAGAGGAAGGAAGGGGCAGGAAGTCACCCTCTGATTTTCGGCTCCTGCTCTACTGACAGGAAAAGAGAAACAGTGCAAGGGCAGTGGGAGGAAGAGGAGCAAACTAAACATCAGGACAAACAAGTCTGTGTCAGTGGACCTGAGCTTGTTGTCTCTGAGCTCCTGAACTCTGATGGCATGTCTGGAAGACAGGTCAAAGGACACTGAGATTTAAGGCAGACAATTGACTCAAATTCCTCTCAGTGGAGACTCAGCATTTTCCTCTTATGCAACACAGTGATTATCCAACAGACCCCCTGTCTGAAGATCCCAATCAGTCTGAGTAAAGTTCTTGTACATGTGGCTGATGAAGACCATCTTTGTTTGTTTGTTGTTTTGGTTAAAAACACAATCCCTGTTCTACCATGTGCTCAGAGTAAAATGACAACAAAATACAGTGGCTACAAATGGAAAATATACACCCATCACCAAAGTGAACAGTGGACCTCAGCGGTTGGGGGACTGAACCCAGGACCTTGCGGATCCAAGTCCGTTTCCTTAAGCACCAGCAGCTCTTTACTGAAGAAACTTCAAAACTTATTGTAGACAATTATATTATTAAATAAAAAAGAATTAAATTGTCATTACTTCCAACTTCAACTGTGTAAAAACTAATACTTTTACTAAGTGATGTTTAGGCATCAGTATCAGCAGTGTGTTAACCAGTCTTTAAGTCATAAAACAACATGAACTAAGAACATCTATTAACATAAGGTTATTGTTTTCTCAGGGTTGGAGTTGTGTGATCCTCCTCATCGCCTCATGGTGGCCATGGTCAGTGTGTTTTTTGCCATTATTGCTGAGCTGCTACTGGCCGGTTTGGCCGTTCTGTGCCAAGACTGGAGAATCCTCCAAGCTGCCATCACCCTGCCGCTGATCCTCCTGCTCTCCTACTGGTGGTGAGTCTGGCAGATGTGGTCACTCCACACAATGAGGATATTGATGGGGGTTTGTTGGATTAGAGCGGGGGGGTCGGCAAACTCAGACCAAGGGACCAGAGTGTAACTTCATCGGGGCAAAAAAGTATTTAGTCATCCTCTAATTTTGCAGGTTTCCCCACCTAAAGAGGAGAGAGGCCTGTAATTGTAATCATAGATACACCTGGAAATGGACCAGGAAATCACATTGTTGGCTTTTAGTGAATTCATGGGTAAACACCACAATAAAATAAGTATTTGGTCAATAACAAAAGTTCACCTCAGTACTTAGCGTGCTAAGGTTGAATCACCTGTATACCAGCCCCTTATACTAGCAGGATGTAGATATAAGTAATGTATGGGCTGTTGTAGCACATTCCTGCTGACCTCTGATGGAAATTTACATTAAAAAAGTAACAGACAAAGATTTTGTTTTTACACAAAACTAAAGTTTGTTTCCATATGACATAGTCTACATTACATATCTGGAAAACAATGGGGGCAGTACAGTTTCCCTTGAAGAGCCGGTAACTAAAAGTTGCAACTATTGAATGTAACTATTTATGCATACATACATGTTTTTACAGTTGATTATTATTTATTGTAGGTGTTATAAAAACATAATCATAATCAGGTTAAAAACATAAGCAGGACTTTTTATGGCAAGTGTTTGTTTTTCTTCTATAAGGCAAACTCTGGTGGCCACATTTGGTCATTTAACACATGTGGTTTTGAGGTTTTTAAGGTTTTTCCAGCAGATAAAGTAGTGTTTAAACCCTGAGAACACAGACAGCTGTGTCACTTTTTTATTGTTCATTTAAAATTGCATTTTTTCAGAACAATCCTCTGATTAAAAAAAGAGTGTTTTGTGAATAAAGAATATTTCAACAGTATTTTTGCAAACAATAGAGACTTGATGGAGGTGCTTAAATTGAAATGTTTTGCTGAAATCACTGTTCAAGGATTATTTATCCAGAATATACTACGTACATATGTAAGGAATCTGTGAAATCTAACCACACTTGTTCTCCTCAGCTTCACTTCCGTGTTCCCCGAATCTCCTCGCTGGTTGTGGGCTACAGCTCAGATCCCTCAGGCCAAGAGGAGTTTTTTGGAATTTTCCACCAGGAATGGCATTTGTCCACAAGAGGAACTGTTTCCTGGTGAAACTTTGTTGTCAGGTACAAACAAACTTCATCAGTCTCTTAATTGTCACAGTGGGAAAATTCAGTGTAAGTCAGTGATGAAGATTCTGAGTCATCCAGGTAATGGTCAAGGTTAAAGAGTTTCGTCAGGCAACTCAGTCTTTGCAACCAGGCTGCCACTGGGTGGCGCCATTGAGTTTGTATTTCCTCAGGGCCTTTGGTTGTCCTCAGGACTGCATGTACAGGTGGGATTTTTGATACAAAACAATGTCTTATTAAAAAGTTTGATGTTTAATTTATTTTTAACTTAATGACACATTAGATTCATGTCATTATAGAAACTATTCTTTTTAACAATACTGTCACAAGTGAGAGGAAATTTATCTTCTGTCTGAGTCTTTTTACATCCCATACACACAATATCAAAGCAGTTACATCACTTTCTTCACATAGTTGTGGTCTCTGCCTTGGTGCAGTCATTCTTTTCTCACTGCTCAGTCTGTTTCCAGAGATGGACTCCGTTTATGGAGAAGACTGTCGTCCACGTTACCACACGGTTCTGGAGCTGCGTCAGACCCGTGTCATCTGGAAGAACTGCCTCATCCTCAGCTTCACTCTGTGAGTAAATCTGCTTCAAGCGCTCTGTAGTCTGGATTACAAACGATAAAGACTCTGTCTGTTTGTGTCCTCCGTCCAGGTTCATTGGGACAGGTATTCAGTACTGTTTCACCAGGAACCTGCACAGTTACTCCACCAACTTCTACTTCAGCTACTTCATCAGAATCATCACTGGAGCTCTGGCCGGTGTCTTCCTCTGCATCACCGTCAACCACTTTGGTCGACGCGGCATTCTGCTGCTGTCGGCCATCATCACTGGACTGTCATCACTGCTGCTGCTGGCCCTCACCCAGTGTACGACCACCGCTCCTTTGATTCTATATTTTTATTGCTATTTTATACATTCTTTTTATTTTCTCTCCATGTGTCAGACCTCCATGGGGGCCTGGTGTTGGTTCTGTCCGTGGTTGGTCTGCTGTTCTCCCAGGCTCTGGCTCAGCTCAGTGTCTTCTTCGCCTGTGAGGTGATGCCGACTGTGATTCGGTGAGACTTTCTTCCTCGGAAAGCTTAATTTGGGAAGGGGTTAGAAATTCAAGACATCATGAAGTCAAATCAGTATTTACTGTTGTACATGGATGATTGGCCTGGGAACAATGTTTTGCAGAAATTTCAGCTGTAGCTGCAGAGCCAGAAATGATGGATTTTGAATAATCTAAAGATGATTTGACATCTCGTCCTTTCTTTCCCTCAGTGGTGGCTGCCTGGGCCTGGTTTTGTCATCAGGTTGCGTGGGCATGGCCGCCTCGTCCCTGATGGAGCTCCAGAATAACAGCGGTTATTTCCTGCACCATGTCGTCTTCGCATCGTTCGCCGTCCTCTCCGTTCTGTCCATCATGCTCCTACCCGAGAGTAAGCGGAAGCCCCTCCCGGACTCTCTGGCGGAGGGCGAAAACCAGCGGCGCCCGCCTCTCTTCATGTCCCGTCCTGACAGAGACAACCTGCCTTTACTGCGCACTCGACATCCTCTGTCAGAGTACAACCCGGAGAACTACTCCTTTTTGGTTTGTGCCACCAGGAAGATGTTGACTAAGGACACTTTACCCTACAGGATTTCTGTGCCCAGTCTCTCCCCGCTGCTGTCAGGTGACGCACAAGAGCAGGAGGACGAAACACAGACAATGAACGAGTCCTGAAAACCACTCGACTCTGATTGCTAACACTTGACATACCTCACATGTTCTTAGTCACTGGAAGGTCTTAAGTCAGCAGAAGAAATGGCTGCATCTTCAGAATCGGAATATACATTTGAAGATGTGGTCCAAAGCCAAATGATGGCTTGACATTCTTCTGACGGACTAAGGTGTTTCATTTTGTTTGGTTTATTAACTTGGAAATGAACAAACGTTCATATCTGTCCAACCTCAGGTCAGGTTCTTTTTTTTCTCCGTTGTCATTGGAGGTTTCAGCAGTGTCTCAGTGCTGAGCAATAGCCCAGGAAAACTGTGATGTCTGTAGTCATGTCACTGCATATGGCTCTGAATGAAGCACTGGTCACTGGTCAAACAGAAATCACTGTGTCGTGATTGGTCAAACCAATATCTGAACATCATTGCTGTAAACAAATTAATAAAACACAGTGCTATTTTAAAACTAGTCTTTCATATTCTTAGTATGAAAGTTGGAGGCTAACAGTACAGGTTAAAATAGTATTTTAAGTATTTCTTTTAATTTACATTTTAAAATCCTTCCATGATCTAAGTATAAAAAAGGTTTTACGTCCTGGAAAAGATTATTTGGCTAAATAACTCCACTGTGTCAAAGGTTTTCTGCTTTTTGCAATTGTTTCCAGTCATATAAAGTGAAATCTATGGATCTGCAACATTCACTTTATCAGCAAAAGTTAAAAATAAGGTTCGTTCATAAGATTTTCCTAGCGAACAATCTCAAATATAAGTGACGCGTGATATTTATTGACGATCTGAATGTTGACCAGTAGATGTTGCTAAAACTTTACCTTCAACAAGTCCCATCTCTTCTGCCTCAACTCCGTTTGCTAGGTTGCACATATCTCTCAGAACACTAGAGGGCATACTGTTTCAGAATCTTTGAACATGTACCGTAAGCTGTGCCTTGACTTGAGATTTAATATGTGTACATTTTAAAAACACAGTCAGGATATTCATTTATCCCGAATAATAATAATAATAATAGTGCCAGTCAATTATTGGGTATTACTCAATGTCCCAAAATTAAGTAATTAGTAGCATGGCACAACATTTTAATTTAGTGCCAGATTTAAAATAAAAACACAATTTTTATATATATATATATATATTTATAGAGACACATAAACCAGAGAGTCAGTTATTCTAATTGTTTCTAATTGTTATTTGTTAGAACACATTTATTTTATTACAAAAAACACAGGATTTGATTGTTTTCTTTTAAATATATGGTTAGCTTTTGGTTAAATTGTCTTAAAGTCTTAAAAAAAAAAAAGTTACACGTTGGCAGTATTGTTGGCCTAGCAGTTAAAGAAATGGACTTTGGTCTGCATAGCTTCAGGATTTAATCCACCAGCTGCCAAGTTGCCACTGGGCATGGCACTATCCCGACCCACATAACTTGAAGACTCACAGTATGGTCACAGTGTGATTTGGGTGGCAGTCATGGAGACTGGGGCTGCTCCTGGTAACGCATAAGAGGATGAATGAATGAATTTTTCATATTAGTGTTTTTTTTCCAGTTTCACCTTCTCTGACCAACAATATTAACTCATCTTTAGCAGAATAGTGACTTGTCCATATTATTTTTTAATTTTTCTTTTTTTTCTAATAAACTTTAGGCCTCATATAAATAATCAAGAAACTGACTATATAAGTTATATTCATGGGGAACCTTTTAAAGCAGATACAAACAATATTGTGTCATTTGATTATATGATTTGTAGTTGTGTGGTCGTAATTTTTGGAGCTTATTTTTAAAATATGATCTCTAGTTCTAGTTGAGTGTACCTTTATATCCCCAATTTATAAATTTTGCATCTCTCATCTCTTCAGGTGTTATCCTAATTTTTTCCACCAAAATCTACTCTGTTCCCTTTTTAGACTGATGTATTATCTGCAAGGTTGCTGCAGGAGGCGAGTCTTCCCATCCTAACTGTGAGCCACTGATTTTGGCAAAACAGAATCTATCATGTAAGTTCCTGTTTCCTCACTTCTGACTCAACCCAGGCAATTTTTACTGAAATGCCATCTTCAGACAGAAGATGTTTGTTTACCCAAACAGAACACATCCAGGTTAAAACAACCTTATTACAGGACCTCACTCCAGGATGTAGATCATTGGTGCAGTTTACGACAAGGTCAATGTTGTATTTTATGGCTCTCCGAAGATAAATTCATAATAAAGGTCTTACCCATTTGGGAAAATCAACAATAAAAAACAGCAGGATGGCTGTTGATTCCTGACGGGACGTTCTTTATTTGCAGTTATACAACAGTCAACTCTCAAATTTACTGTCAGCTGCCATGTGAAGTGAGTATGAATGTTCCCTGTGTGTCCCAAATGGAGCATGGAGTGTGTGACCGTAAATTCAATTATTTTATAAATTTATATATATAAATATATATATATATATCTGTATATATGTATATATATCCAGCCCCTTCATTGAAGTAGAGTGTACAGAGTCAGTGTCAGCAGCAGGACCACCGTGCTGAGGGAGTGGACGACACCAGCGTTCTTGTATCCGTAGCTCGTCCTGCAGGGATTCTTAACCTCCTCGTAGGGAATGGGAATGTCATCTGGAACTACATTGTTCATGCTTTTGCTGACCTGGCACAAAGAAATAATACTCTTAACCGGGGCTGTTGGATTTAAAATAAAAGTCTAAAAAAATCTGATTATTTACAGAGTAGCTGTGGATTAATCACATTTAATCATGAATCAAGAGAAAATCGTGTTCATAAACAATGTTCTTAAAGTTGTTGTTTGTTGAACATGTTGATTCTCAGGCGAGTCTAGTCTTCCTTCTAAAGCACCAACATTATTATGATAATAAAATAAAATTATTTGAAAAAAAGTAGTGAGACATTGAGGCCTTGTAGCTCTCTGTTCTCATAACTTTTTATCTCCTTTTCTGTATTTCTATAACTATTACTTTATTGTTTTATCCCTGAAATGTGAAGGATCTTAAAGGTGTCTCACCCTCTCGGCCTCCTCCAGAACTCGGAGCAAGTTATTTCCCAGAGCAGCCTTCACCTCCACATCAGTCCATCCTCGTCTCAGAAGTTCAGCCACCAGGTTAGGAACCTTGGAAACATCTTCCAAACCCTCTGGGAGTCTGAGAATATAACACAAGACCTGTGTTTTCAAGATGTCTTCATAAGTAAGCAAATATTCTGACTTTGCGTAACCGCACTGGACACGAGGACCAAGTCAAGAGCAGAGAGGTAAAATTAATGACATTTTAACTTCTAATAGCTTCCATGTGGTCATCTATTGGGTAAACGGATTATTTAATTTAAACAAGGTAGACGGGCCGCCATTAAAAAGCTCAACGGGCCGCATCAGGCCCCCGGGCCTTAGTTTGCCCACTTGTTGAACTACTTGTTCAGGACATTTTAGCAATAATAGATATAGATTTATTTATTAGAGTGAAACCTTGAGATATAACCACCTCAACGTAGGCGTAATCATAGCTATACCAGTAAGAGATACGAGTAATGACTGTAGATACGACCACGCATACAGACGTAGATGCTGGGTGGCACACAGAGCAGCCCTCGCCCCCCTGACTTGTTCACTTCACGTGTCCGTTGACTTCTATACACATCTCCCCTGTGAGTCTTCTATATTGTGTTTGTGTTCTCTACATGACTTTGTCTCTATTTTGTGCATTATTCTTCATAATAGTAATGAGTCCTGAGAAAGTGAGTGGCTGCAGGTTTTTGTTCCAACCAACCAAGATCACATTGTTTGACCAATCAGGTGTCTGATGACTGAGATCAACTGATTGGTTGGAACAAAAACCTGCAGCCACACTGGCCCTTGGTGGACCAGATTGGACATGACTGATTCAAACATTTATATTATGTCAGAGGACTCCCTGCGCCTAGTGGTTAAGGACCTGGACTTGGGTCTGGAGGGTTTCAGGTTCAAGTCCACCAGCTGCCATGTTTTCCTGTGGTGCTCTGGAAATTGCCCACTCTACACTTTGGTGATAGGGTTAGATGCAGAGGTCGCAATTTGTTGGACGTACGAGCTCAGTCCTCAATTATACTTGTATCTCGAGGTGAATGTATAAAAGAATAAAGGTAATCATAATTATTATTATACACTGTCTGATAAGTTGTCTATTTATGTATGTGTCCCCTGAACCACAATGACCTGAGCTACAGGTGAAAAAAACCCAGTCAGAGACACAGTCAGCTGTCCTCCTACTGACCTGGTGACTCCATCGTAGTCTCCGCCAAAACCAATGACTCGTGCTCCAGCCACTTTTTTGATGTGGTCGAAGTGATCTACGGCCACGGAGAGAAATGAAGGTTCATGAGTAATGAAGGCGGTGGGTGGAGGAGGTGTAAAGTGATGTTAATTGGTAACTAACTAGTCGCCATTTACCTGCTACGTCTGACAGTTTGGCCGTTTTACTACAGGTCACATAGTCGTTGTAGAAGTTCACCATGATCACTCCGTTGGATTCATTCTGCAGTTGGACACAGTGATAAGATACCAGTAGCGACAGATAGGAACACAATAGTGTGTCTCACTGCTTGGACCGCAGGGTGATTGAACTTTTTTAATCTTATCTGTCAATGTAAGGAGATAAGGTTTGTACATTATTATGGCTTTGGTACTTTATGATTTTTGTGATAGTAGATCTAAGATAGTACACAGGAGGAAGACGTCCTGCTTCTCTGAGTGCTACCAGTAACAGCAGTAAAAATGTCAATCAAACTCAGAGATGACACCCATGAACCCTGTCTCCCTCATCCAGAAAAGTTCAACCCTCGGAAAACAAGGAAAATGAATCCTCTGCTCGGCTGCAAAACCTGTAGATTGAGTGAATAATCCGACTCATGCAAACAGGAAGTGGTATCAGAACACCTCGTTCTCTCAGAATAAAGTAAAAAAAATACACAAAAGACTCACGAGTTTCCTGAGAACATCGTCCGGCACGTTTCTCTTGTGTGAACAGACGCTGTAAGCGGAGGAGTGACTGAAGATGACAGGAGCTTTGGAGATGCTCAGCACTTGGTTCATGACCTCCACAGTCACATGAGCCAAGTCGACCAACATCCCCAAACGGTTCATCTCCAAAACAACTTGCTGCGGGAACAGAAGAGGAAATGCTATCAATCTTACAGAAAAACAATGTTGTGTTTTGTCTCGTCTGTGGCGGCAGCAGAGATAACAGTTACACTTAAGTCATTCAATTGGCTGCAAACTTCTGTCACATGAAACAGGAGATTGGACGACGGTTGTCAAAGAGAAACAGAAATTGTCTCTGCGACACAGACCTTTCCAAACGGAGACAGACCGTTGTGTTCACTTGGCTCAGATCCAGTGTCAACAAGCCAGTTATCAGCCCTGGTGAGAGAGAATGTTATCACACAATGGAAATGAGGCAGTGATCATTGGAGTAGACCAGGTATAGCATTTACATCCTGGCATTTTCATACATTTATAAAAGCCTGGGGTGAGTGAGACGGAAATCCCCCCAACTCTCCACAAGTGAAACCTAAAACACAAGGACGTAACTGAACCTCACTGAGAGTTGGAGTAACGACTGAGGGCAGAAGTCTCCCAGATGTCATCCCAGGAATATTATTTATTACATGACATGCCGTTCAGGAAATTAATGTTTGAGTATATATAGACAAAAAGTCTGAATATATATATGAAAAATGAAAATATACTGTATATGAAAATATACTGTATATACAAAAAGTCTAAATAAATGTACGGTTTGAATATCTAAATGAAATATCTGAATATACGAAAAGTTTGAATATATACTGAAGTCTTAAAATATATAAAGTCTGAATATATCTACAAAGACCTTGAATATATATATACAAAAGGTTTGAATACATATATCAAAGTCTGAATGTATATCGCGAAAATATGAATATTTATACAAAAATTGAAGCCTTCTTGACCACACTGCCCCAATCTAGGTGGAGCTGTTTTACAGTTGCACAGAAGTTCCCGATGAAACTGAGCCGAATACAATCATCTTATATATATTCAAGTATATAAATGTATATATGTATATATATTTTCACACTTTTTGTATATATATATATTTAAGCTTTTAAGTGCCTAAAATACCACGTAATCAAGAAAAACATGCTGCCAAGTGAATAGTATGTGGTAATAACAAAAAATAAATTTATATGTCAAATTATAAAAAAAAAAACAAGAGTATATAGTCTTACATCACGAAAAAAATAGAGAAAATGAAAAATCCTCACAATGCCTACAATTTCAAGTTTTTCAACAAAAACATGCTGCCTAGTTATTAATTTTAGCTTAAAAATATAATTTCAAATTTCTCAAAATATAAAAAACTATTATATAGTATAGTATATATATTCTATATAATACTATATACTATATTATATAGCTATAGTCTTTCAATCCCAAAAAAAAATGTGAAAAGTCCCCATAATGAATCAAAATGCAACTTTATAGCCCAAAACATTCAGCCAAGATAAATTGTGTGCTAAAACATCCATTAAAGATAATTTCTGGACACGTCAAAATATCACCAAAAACAAAAAAAAAGAAAAGAAGTTCCCAAAAATGCAAGTTTAAGGCCAAAAACATGCAGCTATTTGACCAAATGATAATGACAATGAAAGTAAGCTAGAATATATATTTTTTTTCTACATTTCCATGTATGTTTTTATCTTTCACTTATTTGACGTCTTGATGGTCTTACCAGGGTGTGTTGCAGGAGTGAGTGAGTGTGAGATAACGGACCCCCAAATGGTACATGGTGCGTAGAGTGCCCAGGCTGCTGTCTATAGAGTGACCTCCCTCCACTCCAATCAGACTGGCTGTCTTCTTCAGTCTAAAAGCCTCTCGGATATCTGTGGAGACAGGAACGATGAGCGTTAATATTCCTACGGCCACAGGTGGCACTGCTTTCCCTACATCACTTGGATACTACAAACCTGCGCTACTGGTGGCAAACATGAAGGTGTCTGGGTATTTTCGGCACATCCTGTGGACCACGTCAATCTGCTCCAGTGTTTGTCTCACGGCATCTTTGTACTGAGTATCGCAAGGAACGTATGCTGACCAGAACTGAGAAAAACAAGGAAGATGTGACAGTAGTTACTGAGCCGTGGGGAGGAAACAGGAATATGTCATAATTTAAAAACATATATGTTAACCCTTTAATGCACCAGTGTCAAACTTAGGCCCGGGGGCCAAATCTGGCCCGATGTGTAATTATGTTTGGCCGCAAGATCATATCAAATATGTACTAGAGTTGGCCCACCAGTATATAGGCCTTATATAAAGGTAGAATTTGTAGTATTACTGCATTGTAAAGGCAAAGACATTTTGGATTCTTTTTAGATTTTCTTTTTCTTCAGATTTAATTTCTCATATGTTGATAATATTAAGCGCCTGTTCCAGATTCAATGTTCACATAAATCAACATTTAATCAAGGGCGACACCTGAAGACATGCAGGCAGTTGTTTGGGGCTCCAGCCACTAGGGGGTACCTATGTGAATTATATGAATTTCTGTTTGGCAATATATCCTACGTGTAATTTTACAGTAACATTAACAATACTTATATAATCTGGTTGAAATAATCTGAACCATCGTCCTTCTGTGCAGATTTCTGTGGAACGATTTTTTTGTAGCCCCCACCTTGATGTGAAAGTTGAATATAAAATAATATTTTATGACAGATTTAATAACATAACAGAAAGGTTAAGCAAAACAAGTTAAACATGTTTGGACTATTGAAAGAAAAATAAAACTCATGAAGAATATTTTTTTTTCACATTTCTACATTCTGTCGTTCTGTCCGTACCTGGGCTCCCAGTTGGCCTGTCTTGACTTTGGGGATGTTCGTGTGTGTAGTTGCCAGTGTGTTCAGATCCACTTTGTTGAGCTCGTTGTTGAACTGCTTTCGTAGTTGCCAGGGTAAATCATTATGACTGAAACATAAGACAAGGAGCACCATTGGAACACAACTTTTCAAGACTTGATAGCATAAAGTTAAAGAAAAGTTCCAACTATAGAGTTTCTCTTTAATCCTATTCCAGCCCAGTGGTCTGAATCCCTAATAAAATGTTAATTAAAGTAATGCATTCATTTATTCACTGTCACCTGCTCGCAGCTACAGTGCTCACAGCTCAGTGCTGTCAGCCCTACTGTGGGTGGTGAGTCCACTGGAAGTTATTTAAGTTAATAATGATGTAATACTCAATGCACCTGAGTGTCAACCTGGAAGCTGGTGGATTTGAACCTAAGCCCTTGGGCAAAGCCTTGCAGATCCAAGTCAGCTCCCCAGACCGCTAGTAAACCACTGCCACCACACTATAATAATAATAATAAATAATAATAATAAGAAGAAGAAAAAAAACCTTTATTGTGCATATAAATCTGCTTTCCAAGGTGTGTACTGTCAATCAGTATATATATGTTTATTATTTCTCTATATGTTATTGTTATGAAGTGTATTCATCTGTGTATCACTGCCACAGTTTGGTTCAGCCACTTCCTTTTGTGCACATCTACCTTATAAAATCCTCTGTATCACATTTGCATTTTACATTGTTACTTCAATTGTTATGAATCATCACTTTATATTAGCGTCGTGTGCAGCTGTCGTGGATTAGGGTTTGGCTGATGTACAAATGTTATGTAGGGAGTCCTTGACTTACGTCAGAATAACGTTCCTTTGGCGTGAGGTTTCCAGGCTTAAGTCATAAGTCTGGATTTATGAGCAAATATGTGACTCTGCTATTTTAACACAATCATAACTTTATATTAAATTACATTTCATCATAATGTAAGAAATAACGACACCAAAGGAGTCAACACAAACCAAAGGATGACAAACAAACCCTTCCGAACATAGTGTGCCACGTGACAACGGAAACATAAAATCAGATAAGAAAAGATAAGATTAGATAAGATAAAGTCAAACAAAGAAGGAGGTTCTGTAACGGGTGGAAGTCAAACATAAAATGATCATAACTTGGAACTATTACGATGTCATTTCAATGTCCACTGATATAAACACTGCTGTTTTTGTGACAGTTGTTTCTTGGATTTTCAGACCAGAAATGCATTGGATTATTACGTCACCTGCCCTTTAATGAATCTGCAATTTGATAAAGACAGTACTTTTCAGACCAGGGTTCACCGACCGAGAGCCACTTCAGGGACACTCAGTAGAACTACTTGTTTGACGCAAACTTACCAAACAATATTATAATAAAAAGTTCTGGGACTAACAATAGTGACCACTATTCTGACCATCATGATGCAGCCATTAGAATGTCATTGTAAGTGTAACCTCTGCTCAAAAAGCACAGGAACAGAACCATTTCACCCTTTATGGACTAGTTTTGGTTTTTGCAACCTTAGGTGGACCAGTTTAAAACAGGGGACCCCCCCCTACTCCCCACCACCACCCCGGGCACCAGGTCGGTGTCCCCTGTTTTAAACTGCACTTGTTATATTGTAAATATGTAACATGGAAAGTGTAAATTTGCAGAGAGCCTTGAGCAAACTTGAGCAAAGTATTGATTTTAAACCTGAATTTGTGTACACACACTCCACGCAGATAACACACAGCGGAATAAAACAAAATATATTCTACTGTTTTAAAATCACCTCAAACGAGTTTCAACACTTTTACACCTTTAAATTTAAAAACACAATAAAAAAAAAACCTGTTTATTACATGAGTAACAGTGTTTACCAGCACTTTCATCGAACAGATTCAGTTTCCCACCTACCCGTCAATGAGTGGTGTCTCAGACATGAGCCGTCGGGCTCGGACCAGGAACTCATCCTGAGCCGAGGAGAAGATGCTTCCACTCCACCACAGCGTCACCAACAGACACCTCCAGGTTTCCCTCCGCAGCATCTCTGTTGAACTCACAGAACTTTCTTAGGTCTGATAACAGGTTCTTGTCCAACGCAAATGCGCAGACACAAGGTATATCCGTCCATATAAACCGCCCTGCCCTCAGCTCCCTCCTTCCTTCCAGGGCCGTTTATTTTACCATCCGCCCTCGTAAAACCAGCAGGTTGGATTTTACCCGCATCCCTTAAACAGATATATTTATCAAGTACTTTGTACTTGAGCGTGCCCCCTACCGTTCGGTACAGGACGGGTCACTGTATGTTTTTGGAAACGAAATGAAGTCAAATTCCCACTGATGGTTAGTGGTTAAACTAGGCATGGGCAAACTAAGGCCGGGGGGCAGGATGCGGCCCCTTAGGCTTTTTGATGCGGCCCCTCCAAGACAGTCCAAATGAAATGATTTATTTATATTATCATTATACGTCTTCCTTTTTGTGGCCCACGAGACAAAAAGTTTGCCCACACCTGGGTTAAACAGATAACGTCCCACAGCCTGGTAGATTGTAGCGGCAGATAGTCAAGAATACACAGACCCCAGCCCACATTAATACCCTTTACATTGATTATGATTAAGCCTGAAGCTAGTTTATGTCTGTTTTGTTTTTTTTTACCTATCAGAATTATAAGTTCATGGTTTCATCTAAAGATGTTATATAGCAATGGCAATTGTGGGGAATATTATTTACTCTGCAATAAGTTAATCACTCAAAAAATGATTTATTTATATCATCATTATACGTCTTCCTTTTCCCTGCAATAATACATTTTCCCATTAGATGATGTCATGGACTAATAGAAATGTACTATTTTAGGATTTATATAGACTTTTACATGACATTTATCTTGGCCTTGGACTTGGCCCCCGCGTCCAATTTAAGGACCAATTGTGGCCCACGAGACAAAAAGTTTGCCCACACCTGGGTTAAACAGATAACGTCCCACAGCCTGGTAGATTGTAGCGGCAGATAGTCAAGAATACACAGACCCCAGCCCACATTAATACCCTTTACATTGATTATGATTAGGCCTGAAGCTAGTTTATGTCTGTTTTGGGTTTTTTTACCTATCAGAATTATAAGTTCATGGTTTCATCTAAAGATGATATATAGCAATGGCAATTGTGGGGAATATTATTTACTCTGCAATAAGTTAATCAATCAAAATATTATTAATCCATGCTTAGCTATAACTTAACTTTAATTCATATTAATATTTGACTTTAACTTATCAGGTCCGTTCAGATCATGGGGGAGAACAACGTGACGTGTTTTTAATGCAATTTTCCTCATGTATACTATGTTTCTTTATCAATCATTTACACTTGGTTTTTAATGACTTGTTACTCTGATTGAAATACTGATCTGTTCACGTCTTAACACTGTAAAGAAAAAAGGTCAATAATCAACACGGTGTGTGAATAAGGTTTGGTTATTCATTAAGAATGTTCAGAAACATTCTCTAGTGCAGTGATCCTCAACTAGTGGGTCAGGGACCAGTCTTCAGTGGGTGCTGCGGCTATAAAAGAGGTCTAAAAATAGTAATATTTATATTTTTTATAATATTAATTGAATTATAAGATTTTGTCAAAAGGAAAATTGACAGTTGTGAGACCAGCCGTGATGATGTATGGTTTAGAGCAGGGGTTTTCAAAGTGTGGGGCGGGGCCCCCTGGGGGGGCACGTGTGACCCTGGGGAACATGCTTTTTTTCCCCGTACTACAATAAAGTGTAATTGCACATCCTTGTAAGTTGAACTATATCTCTTTCTTTTTGTTTTCTTCATGTTAACAAGGATACGATGTTATACAGAGGTGTAGCTAGAACTATTTTATAGACAAATGCTGTTATTTATAGTTGTGGCGGAGAGTGGGTGGTGGGTGGGGGGTCGAATTCTTCTTGCTGGGGGGGGTGTAACAGAGGAAGATTGGGAAGCACTGATTTAGAGCAGTGGTATGTAACTCATTTATTTACATATTTATTATTGTTTATCGCTGTGTAATATAACCATTTTAATGAAACTATGCTGCAATGACATAAATAAAAATAAAAAATTTAAATAAATAAATTATTATAATTAATTATAAGAATAAAATAAAAATGTTTTGTCAGTTTCAGTGGGCCATACAAGATGATTTGTTCTTGCTGGCATTGTTCTATATGGACCCCAGACCCTGGGACACATGTGGATTTAAGAGACCAGCAATAAGTAGAAGACAGCAGAGCTGGAGGTGGCAGAACTAAAGATGAACTGAGGTTCTCTTTGGGAGAGACAAGGATGGACAGGATCAGGCTAAAAGTCCACTTCCTTTACCGCTAGGCCACTTCTGCGGACATGACTGAATGTTATTTTAAATATAATTGAATTTTTTTGTGTGTGTGTGTGTCACACATTAACTTCAAGGTTTCATGGTCGACCATTTGAGGATCATTGTTCTAGTGTAAGCTGTCCCTGTTTGCTTGTTGTACACCCTTGTTTTGTAGAGGTCTGGGTGCGTCCCATCATGGCCGATCAGTACGGAGCCAGAATCGTCTCAAAAAGGAACACACACCACAATTCACAAAGGTATTTTGATGTGTGAAGCGTTGTTTGTCTGCTCTTCTCACAATACACTCGTGGATCTGTGCTTAGGCGTGTGTTCTTCTCAAACCTCCTGCAACATCTCTGAGTGTCATCCCTAACATACAGACAAATATACTAAAGTAAATAAGCCATTTACTGTGTTAATACTATTATGTTATTCATATTTACTTATGTCAATGCAACAATGGAGCAGCAGTACCTTAGTGGTTAAGGAACCAGACTTGGTTTGAGGTTAGAGTCCACTAGTTTCCAATTAAACTTGCATTGCACCGTGCCCACTCACTGTATTTGGGGTACTCAAAGTTACTCACTGTTTACTCTGGTGAGAGTAAACTCTGGAGGGTGAAATGCAGAGGTTTGTGTGTCAATGCTCCTTCCTTTCCTTTATACCTTATAGCAGTTGCCAGCAGGTCTGACTTTGTAAGGACGTACATAATGTACAGCACAGAATAACATGTGTTTTTAACCTGATAAATAAGGATGGTTCATAATTCTTTTTTTTTGCTTGGATTCCACTCTTTCCCCTAAAGTCACATCTGGATTTTTACGGTGTTACATGATTTTACGTCATCTCCAGCTGGAGAAGGAAGGAAGAACGTGGAGCCAAGAACAATAACCAGCAGATAGAAAATAAAGGAGTGTGATGAGTGTATTCATCTGGATTTGACGCATGCTTTATTCATCTCATCTGGTGGCAGTAAATCTCAACCTACAATGTTGATATCTATTATGATTTCAACATGTTCGCAGGGGAATCGCAGGATGGAAACCGTGACGGTTCACATGGATCAAATTCTTCTGTTGATAAAAGCTGAGAGACGTGGACAGCTCATCATTTTTAGACAAAATTGTAAGATATTGTCAGGAATATTTTGCACCAACAGGGTAATTAAAAGGTAATCAATTCACTTTAAAATGTATTTTTATTCATACCAAATACAATAAATACAGTTAAGACTAGAAGCAGCTACAGTAGATGCAGAAATATAAGTATAAGTATACATACTGTACACAAAAATTGAATAAATATATGTACAGCAATAAAATTTAATTTTCTACGGAGCTCAAGGCAGTGTTTTTTATATTGGTCCCAAGCATGGATAAATAGCAAAGGTTGAGTCAAGAGGTGAATCCGGTGTAAAGCTTAGACCAAGTCAACAGAATAATTAGTCTATCTGTCGTATGTTTCCGACTTGGGTCCAAAGCAGAATAAACACAATAGAGATAAAGATAAATGTTGTGCATGTTTCTGCGGGAAACAAAATCCAGCCCCAGCCTGTATAAAGAAATCCATGAGGAAATGAGTAAACTGTAATTACATACTCTATACTGTACCAGGTGAGATACTTGGTACAGTAGTAAATACTTGCTACTGTACTTTTTTTTTAAACTTTTGTAGAAAAGTTCAAGAGAAGACATTTGGTTTTCCCTGCAGCTTTCGAAGCAAAACCCACTAATAAAGATCAAGGTGGTAAAGAAGGCATCAAAGAGAAACTTGATTTAGCGACGCCAATCGCCCACACAGTAAAAAATGTGAAAATGAATGGCATTCCGCAAAAGGGACGACACTGAAAAACTAGAGGAAAAAATGACAAGAATGCGTTCAACTGCTCCATGTTAACTCCTCCACTACAGACGACCCAGTTCTTTCCTCAGTGGAGGATGTAGAGAGTATCTCACCAGGGTCGCTGACCACCAAGGTTATCTGTCCGCACACACTCTGCCTTTTTCCTGGCAAGCGTAGCTCTGTTCCAGTTCATAAGAGGGGGCTGTTGGGTTCATCAGAAAAAGAATCAAGGTGGATTCAAGGGAGCGGGGCCCAGGGATGGTACATTTTTACACCACTGCTGGGCCGAATGATGAGAAACTTTTCCCTGTGGGAATCATACAGAGTCATTGCCAAGTGCAGAGTATAAGGTGTGGTCGTCTGTTGGCCCCGCTGTGTCAATCAGCTGACCCAATGAGGAGATTCTGGGTCTGCACGGAAAACCCATCAGTCCTGACACAGTTTTGCAGCAATTATCCAATCTGGCTCCACAGACCAGGGGTTCGTCCAACAGCCAATGCAAAGAATCACAGCTGTCTCTTTTAGTGTATGTGAGAAAAGCCCAGGATTTCAATACTCCTCAGTGAAAGGACAGTAATCCACCAAGGCTGAGAATCTTCAAATCAGTTAAAAACAGTGTCCAGCCAAGGTCAGGTCCATTTCTCTCTAAACCAGATCCCATGAATTGTTCAGGGACTTTTGTACAAACTGGAACCTGGGGATGGCTGTTCTACCAGGGAGGTGGACTAGGCCTTAACCTCCTTCTTCCCTGGACACCATAACATGGCCTGAGGCATTAGTCCCATAACATTCTCCCATTTTTTTCTTTTTAAAGGCATCATTGACTAGGAAAACACCCACATATTAAATGTCACAAGAGAAAGAACGGGGATGCCTCTCTGACAACCACCAACAGCAATGGCTTGACTCTTCTCCTAGTTCACCCACGCTGCCGTCACAGTGGAGAACTTATCTACTACAGAGCAAAGAACACGGACGTCTTGTTGATCTTTAACTAGTACAACAACATCATCAGCATAAGTAGATAAAACTCAACTGTTTATTGCACCTGGGAAAGCCAGGTCTTGAACAGACATCTTATCATGTTTAGCACCGGTTCCAAAGAAATAGCATAAAGCAAACCCCGTCAGGGGACAGCCCAGTCTGACGCCTCTTTGAACTTTAAAGGATTGACACAACAGACCATTGATCTTTAGCGCACTCTCAATGTTACTGTACAACACCTTGATTTTGGCAATTAGATCAGTGGAGAAACCAAAGGCTTCCATGAAGAGGAAATTGTGCTCAACACGGTCGAAAGGCTTTCGTTGATCCAACGTAATCAAGTCAGTGTTTATACCTAATGATCTAGACCAGACCTGGGCAAACTACGGCCCGGGGGTTGGATGCGTCCCGTTTGGCATTTTAATCCGGCCCACCCAACTTGTCCAAATTATACTTTTAATTGACTTTATTGTTATCCTTCTACCTTTTCTCCGCAAAGCTAGCATTTCTTTAATAGATGGTCTTAAGTGGCTAAAATCTTTGACTTTATAAAATATTTTACTCATTATTTATTTCAGTTCACGCAAATACGCAAATTAATCCGTCAATGCCTGCGGGCTTTCACCTCCGTTCGCATTTCAGCGCAACGTACACCTGCAGAGTCAAAGCTGTAAATTAGTCCTCTCAGAAAAATGGAGAAGGCTGCGAAAAATCTGTTTATAGAATCATTATCTATAAATTCACTCTTGAACAGTGATGCGAAAAAATTGACAGCCTCTCCTGAGTAAAGAGTATATCTGCCTACTATGACCTTGTCTCTTCTCGAGCCCAAGGAAGTTGTCAGTAGGCACCATAGGCGTAGCCACGGGTGGGCTGATCAAACTTGGCTATAATACTTTGGGGTTGGCCCACCCAAATTTGTTCTAGGCCCACCCATTTTATGGGTTCTGGCTACGCCCCTGGTAGGCACATTCATTTGAGGGCAGTTGGTAACCTATTAACCTAAGTTACCACTGAGGTCCACTGAGTATGGCACCGTCCCAAATCACAGCTCCCCCGGGCGCTCAATGTTGCCCACTGTTCACTTTGGTGATGGGTTGAAAACAGAGGTGACATTTGGTTGTGTGCAGTGGTGTGAATCACAATGTCACAATGACAAGGAGTTTGCTTTCCTTCCTTTTCCTTTCTTTGTGTCTGTGATGGTTTGCGATGGTTTAAGCTTCTAACACTACTAGCATTAACTTTCCTACTTTCATGTGTATGTATACTACTAACATTACCTACTGTTCACTGTTCTGGTTGTACAAATCTCAACACCAACCATATTGTTGTATTATTGTATATTGTATATTGTATATTGTACTTCTTGTATCCAACTCCTGTTCGTTGTTCTTCTGCTGCTGGAACCGTAATTTCCCAAGGGATACTCCTGAGGGATTAATAAATTAATAAATCTATCCATCCATCCATCCATCCATCCATCCATCCATCCATCCATCCATCCATCCATCCATCCATCCATCCATCTCTTGTATTAAGGATCAAACTAGTGCAGATTTAGAGTCCAGCAGGTTGACTAAGGTCGATTTTTAGATGTTAGAAGATCCACAGATTTTCTTACGTCTGAAGAATCCCCTTTGTTTTCCAGGGCTATGAT